>CM076583.1:14381872-14596939 GCA_034641835.2 Pinus albicaulis
TGCAAAAAGCTTGTCACTCATGTCAAATGAATTAGCTTGTGGGTGGTAAAATGTTTCAAGAACTCATATGGTGGATTTAGAAATGTGTGATTTCAATGAGCATATATTAGTAGCATAAATGTTGTGTAACCAGCTTCAAAAATAGAAGAAAAGAGATATAAACGCCTTAGAAATAAGCCACTTCGAGGGGGCAACCTCCAATACATTACATAAATGCACAATTCTTGGATGATACAAATGAACAAACCCTCCTTCTATATATAGGAGTCCATGGGGCCACAATATAATCCTAGTGGGGCCACAATGTAATCCTAGGCGACCTAACAATAATAATGTAAGGGCACAATAATAACAATATGGGGGTTACAGGGGTACAATAATAACAATAAGGGGGGCTACACTAACATAATAAGGGGCTACACTATTAATATAGGGACTTAACATGCCCCTCTCCTTCAAAAAAGTGTTGTCCTCAACGCTTGAGTAGCTATGGGTGCTTCTGTATAAAATTCTCATCCTCCCATGTAGAATCTTCAGTGGGTAAGTTCTTCCACTTGATGAGATACTCTGAAATTGATCGATTCCGTAGCTGTCGAGTTCTTGTTTCCATGACCGCTTCAGGTTCCAATATGATTTTCCTTCCTCATCAAGTTCTGGCAATATTGTTTGAACTGGAAGATTTTCACCTATAACCTTCTTTAAGCATGAAACATGGAAAACTGGATGTACTCGCGAAGAAGCGAGAAGCTCCAATTTGTATGCCATAGTACCAATATTTTGCAACACCTTGTAAGGACCATAGTACTTTGGTGATAATTTATTATCCTTCTTAGCTTGTTTGAGGGACATTTGTTTATATGGTTGTAGCCGTAAAAATACCCAATCTCCTACATCAAAACTTCTCTCGCTGCGATGTTGATATGCCTGTTGTTTCATTCGATTTTGTGCCAAATTCAGGTTATCCTTTAAGAGTTGGAGAACTTCTTCTTGATGCTCGATGTGATCTTCCACTGCTTGAACCTTAGAATTTTCTCTTGAAGATGATGTGATGGATGGTGGATGATATCCATAAAGTGCCATAAATGGGGTCATTTTTGCTGCAGTATGGAAGGAAGTGTTATACCACCATTCAGCGAGAGGTAACCACTTGACCCATTGTGTTTGTTTATCGGATACAAAACAACGAAGATATTCTTCCAAACATTTATTTACTATCTCAGTTTGACCATCAGATTGAGGATGATAAGATGAGCTATGAGCTAATTGAGTACCCAAACAAGAAAATAACTCCGTCCAAAAATTTCCAGTAAAAATGGGATCTCTGTCGCTCACAATAACCCTTGGGTTTTCATGTAGCTTTTGAATTGTGTCCATAAATGTAGTAGCAACTATACTTTCTTTAAATGGATGAGATAATGCACAAAAGTGTGCATACTTGGTAAGTCTATCAACTACCACCATGATGACACTCTTTCCTTCGGACTTAGGTAAACCTGTTATAAAATCCATTGAAATCTCCTCCCAACGTTGACTTGGAATGGATAAAGGTTGTAGAAGTCCGAGGGTCTTAATTGTCTCAACTTTATTCTGCTGGAAAACCAAACATTCCGCTGCAAAATTTTGAATATCAGATTTAAGGCCATCCCAAAAAAATTCTTTCTTCACCCCGTGGTAAGTTTTTAAAAATCCTGAGTGTCCTCCTAAAGGAGAAGTGTGCAATTCCAAAAGAATCTTTTGTTTTAGTTGGGAATTCTTACAAAGATATAAGCGATCTTTGTACCATAAGGAATCATTTTCCAACTAAATGTATCAGATGTACTAGGATCTTGCTGCAACTTTTGAATGAGTGTCCATACATCTTTTTCCTTCTTTCATTCATCTCTTGCTTCGGTTATCCAATCTGGTTGGATAATAGAAATGGCACAAAGCAATGCTTCCACCTCTTCATTCTTTCTTGAGAGTGCATCTGCAACAACATTAAGCTTTCCTTTTTGTAGATTATTTCAAAGTCATAACCCAACATCTTTGTGACCCATTTTTGCTGCTCTTCTGAAGATAGTCTTTGTTCCAAAAAGTGTTTAGGACTATCATGATCAGTTTTTACCTTGAAGTGTCTTCCCATTAGGTAAGTTCTCCATTTCTTTAGTGCATGCAGTATTGCTAACATTTCCTTCTCATAAATAGGTTTCTGTAAATACTTTCCTTTGATTGGACGACTTTCAAAAGCAATGGGTCTTCCTTCATGCATTAAAACTGCACCAATTCCATTTCCTGAGGCATCACATTCCACAATAAAGGTTTTTGTGAAGTCTGGCGTAGCTAAGACCGGTGCTAGGCATATTGCCTCTTTAAGATGTTCAAAGGCCTTAGTTGCTTCAGGAGTCCATGAAAATGCATCTTTCTTCAATAATGTTGTTAGAGGTGTTGCTATTCTTCCATAATTCTTAACAAACTTACGATAATAGCCTGTTAACCCGAGAAATCCTCGCAACTGCTTTATTGTCTTAGGGACTTTCCATTCCTTAATGGCTTTAATTTTGTTAGGGTCTGCTTTAACACCCTCGTGGGATATAATATGACCCAGATATTCCACCTCTTGTACTCCAAAGAAACATTTGGATGCTTTTGCATATAATTGTTTCTCCTGCAATAGTTTGAGCACCCTGTCAACATGTTCAACATGATCCTTCCAAGACTTACTATAGATTAGTATATCATCAAAAAATACTAGCACAAATTTTCTAAGGAAGGGTTTGAAAATGGAATTCATCAACCCTTGAAATGTAGAAGGTGCATTGGTAAGGCCAAAGGCATGACCAAAAATTCATAATGACCCTCATGAGTTCGAAATGCTGTTTTTGGAATATCTTCAGTCTTCATTCTAATTTGATGATATCCTGAAAGAAGATCCAACTTGGTAAAATAAATTGCTCCATGTAATTCATCCAATAATTCATCAATCACAGGAATGGGAAATTTATCTTTAATGGTGAGTTTATTGAGCTCCCTATAATCCGGACACATTCGCCATGATCCATCCTTCTTGTGTACCAATACTACAGGAGCAGAGAAAGAACTTTGACTAGGTTGAATTATACTCGCCTCTAACATTTCTGCAATCATACGTTCAATTTCACTCTTTTGGACATAAGGATATCTATAAGGCCTGATGTTTGGAGGAACACTTCCTGGAATCAAATGAATAGCATGATCATGATCACGAATAGGTGGGAGTCCTTTGGGAGCTTGTTGGAGATCTGCGGAAATAGATGATTTTGATGTTGGAACTTCTAGTGAGCATAATTGTGCAATTACGCCTCGTTGTTCTTTCTTTAGAAGCTTTGTCATGCCATTAGAGCTTATTATCCTTCCTGGCTTCCCTTCAATACCCAGTAGTTCGACTTCCTTTCCTTCTGAAAAGAATTTCAAGAAAAGTTCTTGAAAATTAAAAGCTACCGTCCCCAAAGATTGTAACCATTGTACTCCTAGTACAACATCAGCACCTCCCATAGGAATGGAAAGCATTGGACTAGTCAACACATATTCCCCCATGGTTAGCTTGATGTTATGGCATTTTCCCGAGCAATTTATAGTTCCTCCATTTGCAACCATCACTTGACATTCTGGTGCTGGGTATAGGAAACAATTTAATTCCTTGGCTACCTTACAATGAATAAAATTATGGGTGCTACCTGAATCAATCAACCCTATTACCTTTCTCTTCTTGATTTGTCCTTTTATCTTGAGAGTTTGAGGAGTGGTAATTCCTGCCAGTGCATTACACGATATGGTTGGATTCATTTCTTCCTCTTCTGGGGCTGGTTCCTGGTGTATATCCTCTTCTTGTTCATTTCTTCTTCCTCTTCACAATCTATGTAAAATAATTTCTTCTCAGCACACTTATGACCTTTAGTGTATTTGCTATCACAACTGTAGCAAAGCCCTTTTGCTCTTTTTCTTCCAATTGTTGTGGTGTCAACCTTGTAGGTTGTGGAAATCTAGGCGTAGCAACACTTCCTTCTTTATAGAATTGAGTGGTAGGCTTCCTTGTCGCCATAATTTTACATTCAACTTTTCTTGCCAACCTGAATGCCTTCTCCAATGAATCAGGTTCCAAAACGCGAACTTCATGTTGGATGTTATCCTTTAAAGTGCCTAGAAAGAGATCAATCCTGTGTTCCTCTGTAAGATCAGTTACCCTTATATTCAATTTTTGGAAGTCCTCAATGTGCTGCCCCACTAAACCCTTTTGTTTGAGATTTATCAATTGGGTCAAGAAGGTGTTGCTCTTTGTATCCTCATAATGTGCTATCATTTCCTCCGTAAAAATTGACCAAGTGACAATTTTTTTACGGGAACAAAGCCATCGATACCATACAAATGTATTTTGTTCTAAATGTAAAGATGCAATGCGTACCTTTTGTGTGTTTTGCACGTTATGGAGATCAAAATATTGCTCCATCTGTAGTATCCATGTTACAGGATCCTTTCCATCAAACTTCCTCATATCCATTTTTGGAATATGGTGGTTCTTCCCACCAAAATTCGAGTTTATGAAATCATGATTAACATTTATTTTGTTCTCACCATGAGGTTCTTCTCCTATATTTCCGCCATTAGGAATCATTTCTGGTTTTAAGCTTGTCATCAAGCCTTCCATGCATGCTTTTAGATCATTCTTCATGTTTTCTATGTTGTCTTTTATGTCATCCATCTTAGCTTCCATGCCCACTTCCATGCCATCCATCTTGGCTTGCACACCATCCATTTTAGCTTCCACGCCTTTCTTCATACCTTCCATCTTTACTTCCACGCCATCCATCTTAGCTTCCATGCCTTTCTTCAAACCATCCTTCTTCACTTCCACACCTTTCTTCAAAACTTCCATTTCATTTTTTGCTGCTCTTTGCGAGAGTGAAATTTGTTGCACTTGTTCTTGTAATTTTGATAGATCATGTTGCAATTCTTCATCTTCATGAGTCATGGTAGAGCCTTATGAAGGCTTGATGGGTGTTGAATTATTTTTAGGGGCCATTTTAGAATCCAATATTGATATCTATTCTACAAGATGCCCTTGGAATCAATTCAACTTGATTCTTCAAACAAGACTTATGCAATTCGGAAAAAAATACACACCTTTTACTAGCTTTTAGGAGCTCGATATTGAAATTGAATTATCTCTATAGTTGAAAATCTTCGATATCTGAAATTCAGCCCTGTAGTAGATCTCTGAAGCTTCTTTCAAATGCCACAAGTCTGACCTGATTTGGATTCTCCAAGACAAAGTTGTGTCCAATCTCCCACAATGACCTAATTCTGGACTGGTTTAGTAGAGCGAACTTGTACGACTTGCCACGTGTCACTGTTTTGTCCTTTGTCTCTGAAATTGATAGCCAAAAAACTTCAGTCTGTGTACTTGCGACCACTTTTTACGGCACTTCAATCCAATGCTCAGAGAGAGAGTTATTGAAGTTTTCCCACGATCACCTCTTTGAGATGAAATTCAGGAGCCTGAAAAAGCACTACCTTCCACAGATCATATCTCCAAAAATATTGCGAACCAAGCTCTGAAATGTTTTGAAAAATTTCCTCAGGATTTCAGCTTCGCACCATATGAATTTCAGACTCTGACCCTTCGTAAAAAAAACTTTATAGCGCAAATGCCACGATGACCTGTTTATGAGCCTGAAAAGATACCTAACTTCCACAGATGATATCTCCTCAAATATTGCGAACCAAGATCTGAAATTTTTAGACAACCGTCCTCAAGATTTCAGCTTCGCACCCTAGAAATTTCAGCTTCTGAAGCTTCGTATAAAAAAAGTTATAGAGAAAATTCCACGATGACCTGTTTGGAGCAGCGAAACCCTAGAATCCCAAAGCTCTGATACCAAATGTTGTGTAACCAGCTTCAAAAATAGAAGAAAAGAGATATAAACGCCTTAGAAATAAGCCACTTCGAGGGGGCAACCTCCAATACATTACATAAATGCACAATTCTTGGATGATACAAATTAACAAACCCTCCTTCTATATATAGGAGTCCATGGGGCCACAATATAATCCTAGTGGGGCCACAATGTAATCCTAGCCGACCTAACAATAATAATGTAAGGGCACAATAATAACAATATGGGGGTTACAGGGGTACAATAATAACAATAAGGGGGGCTACACTAACATAATAAGGGGCTACACTATTAATATAGGGGCTTAACATTCTTTTCCGTTTGATCCAGGTTAGTGCAATGAACCTCCTCTTCCCTTTCGTATTCATTTAATTTCCAATTTCTACAATTTTTTTGGGTTTTAAGGCCCCTAGGTTAAATTCTGCCAAAAATGAGGGCAACGCACCGCTGAATTTTGAAACCTGTGTTGCATAGCAGGTACAATGAAGTGTACTTGCATGTGAAACGTACTATCTCTTGTTAGGGAGTGTTTTGGGCGCAGTTTAAGTTTTTTATTTTCTTATTATGCCCAAAATTGACCTAGTTTTTGCAATAAATGGAATCTAATGGATCTTATGGTTATGTTTCAAGTTTCCATAGGATTATAATGACGATTACATGGAGGGAAAGAGAACATGAAGAACAAGATATGATTTCCTTGAATGATCTGGGTACTGTAAGAGCCCTAAGAGATTGTGGACTGCTTAAGTACTTCAAATTTTCCAGGACGAGGCAACAAATAGAACTCTTGGAGTTCTTAGTTTGAGCATGGGATCCGACGATAGAGGCATTTCATATTAAGAACCAAGTGGTTCCCATAACAGTTCAGGATGTGTATTTTCTCACAGGTTTGTCGAGGAGAGGTTTTCCCATTTCGCTCTCAGGGTCTATCTTTGGAGGAGAGACAGTAAGGATTATATTATGGAGTATTGCTATCTAGGGGAAAAACCTAGCAAAGATGGAAAAATAAAAATCTGAGATGTCAGTTATTTTCCTTTGAGAACTATCCTTTTCACAATCACTAAACTTTCTGACACCATTACACTACATGTATATAATAGATCATATATGCAGTATGTGCTAGAGTGTATGCAGCCAATAGCCTTCAACTGGTCTGAAGCTGTTCTATCTCAGATAAAGGAAAAACTGAACAAAGCAAAGGGAGGAAGGAAGAAGAATTTCAGTTATGGTTCTATCCTTATATCCTTCACCTTAGAACGGATTCCACTGATGCAACCACAACATGTGACACTGGATATAGCTAGTCCTAGAGATCCTCGAATGCAGAGATGGGTATAACTCATGGGTCGGCATGCAAGCCAATCTATTGTTGTGTTCTCTACTACATTCTTCGCCTAGTTTCAGCGACAGATTGTTGCCATCGATGAGTATGCATACACAGGCATCGATTTTTTAGGAGATCCAGATTTAGCATTACCAGAAGGCGCTTAGTGGGGTGTAATAGGTAAGAATGTTTTGACCATGTTTTTTGATTTTCCTAGGGTTTATACAATGTTTTTGTTTTTTGATTTATTTCCAGTACTAAACTAAATTTTTGATGTAATGCAGATGTTGGTCGTGTTCAGTCAGTAGTGGAACAAGAAGGCGAAGTAGATGTGCCAGTAGAGAGGGATATCGAGAGAGCAGTCCTTCAGGACCTTGATATGGCTGAGACTCTGACTGAGTGTCAGTAGCACATAGAAGGCTTGACCTTTGGGATTCTGGATTGCCGGATCGAAGAGCTTCCTATGCGACTATAGAGACACACTATTGGGGTTCCTAACCATTGGATGCAGTTACTTCGTAGGATAGCTATATCTATAGCATGTTATCACGAGCACCAATAGTTTACTTATGAAATTTTGCATACATTTTGAGGTCAAATGACCAATGTGTCTTGGGAAAAAATTTTGTAAAACCTATAACTATCTATCTATGTGATTTCAGAGTTTTTCCTATGTTTATTGTGAAATCCTATTCAATGATGTGAATGTTTTCTTTACATATGTTGCAAATGTATGTCTAAAACTTGATTAGCTAATGAATCAGTCAATGTGTTCAAATTTTTAGAAATGTGTTGATATTGAATAAAATAAAAATGTCTTTCCAAAAGTCAAACTCTTTGGAAAAATCTAAGAATTTTTGGATTTCTAATAGTATAAACACTAGTAAGTTTTAATACCACAAGTTGTGAGTCTAACCTTATGATTATGCGGTTAATACCAAATTAAATGGCATCAGAGAGAAGTTCGATCAACACGCTATACTTAGTGATATTGTTCGTCGATCTACCAATACAAATCCCTTGAAAACTCACTAACTCATCGTTCGGAGTGAAAATGGCCCACGCTGTAGAGGACAGATTCTGCGTACTACGACTAGCACCGTCAGCATATCTAGAAAATGGTTCCAAAGATTCAGACATCTGCAATGAAATGTAAAGCGGATTACTAACGTCAATAAAACTCTAAAAACAAATTAATATAGTGAATTCAAATCAACATAATATATTTACAATATAATACAAAAAATTACTACGCTCATGATTAAGCATAGTAATGTTTCAAATACAACCCATTTCTAGGTTGCGCCAATGGAATTACATCGTAATCAATTAACTCATAGGCACCCTTAGCAAGAACTCTTTTGAAAATATAGGGGCCATGCCATAATAGCTCAAACTTTCCTGTACCTATTACATTAGCTTCTTGAACGTAAATAAGGACCAAGTCGCCCTCTGAGAAAATGTGAGGCTGGACATTTTTGTCGTATTGCACCTTTATACATCTCTTATGCGCTTCGTTGGCCAATTGGGCTTCACGACACGTTTCATCATGATGGATGAGTTTAAGAAGACGTGCTTCTTCTTCTGAGGTGTTAGGTAACAAGTCTATTACGAGTTTTAATGATAATATTTCTCATTGGATTGGTAAGATAGCTTCCAAACCATACACCAATTGAAAAGGAGTAAATCCAGTCGCGTTTCTCACCGAGGTTCGATATGCCCACAAGGTAGAGTACAGGATCAAATTCCAGTTTCTTTTACGAACTCCTATCATTCGTTGAAGCATTTGTTTAAGAATTTTGTTAATAGCCTCAACTTGTCCATTTTATTGTGGATAATACGGAGTAGAATTATCATGTGACAATCCTAACTTGGTAGTCAATTAATACATCATGTGGTTGTGAAAATGCTTCCCATGATCTGTAACTATAGCCTGTGGGACCCCAAACCATGCAATAACATGGTTGAAGAAAAACAATGCAGTTATTTGTCTTGTGTTGTTGAATGTAGGCATCGCTTTGGCCCATTTGGTAAAATAGTCGACTATGACAATAATATAACCATGCCCCTCGGATGAAGGAGGGTTACAGGTCATTAATTCAATACCCAATTTCGTTAATGGTCCAACGGAGATAACATGATGCATTGGCGCTGGCGGTTTGTGGATTTTACGATAAAAAATCTGGCATGCTTGACAACTTCTGACCGCGAGGATGCAGTCTCAAAAAATAGTAGGCCAAAAGTAACCGGCGCGGAGTATCTTTTGTACGGTAGCATATCCACATAAATTTCCACCACAAGCCCCAGCATCACAATCATTTAACACTTTTTCGGCCTCCTCATGAGTGAGGCACCTCCTTAAATGGTATCAACACCATGACGATAAAGTGTATCGTCGATGATCAGATAATATTTGTCTTGGTATCGAATACGTCATTGTTTAGAGCGAGAGGTATTAGGTCAAAAATTTTGGGTTTGGAGATAAACGATGATATCCCCATACCAAGGATCAGATGATCCGATCAAAAACAGAGACTCATCTGGAATTGATGGTTCTGACGTAGTTTCAGTACTATCAGAGGGAAGGTCAAAGAGAAGCTCAGCCAAAACTAAAGACTTCTTAACTTGGATTTGATAAATTCCAAATCAAATTCCTACAAAATGACAATCCATTTTGAATATTTTCCCCCTAGCAATTGACGTGATAAGATGTAAGTCATGGGTTTTCAATCTGAAACTATTGTTGTTTTTCGTAGCAAGATATAATGGCGAAATCTTTGGATAGCTTGAACAACTGCCAAGGCAAGATTTTCTTCGTATGAGTACTTAACTTCTGTATCATTGAGATTACGACTCAAATAATATATCGGATGTTCAATTCCGTCTTCTACTTGGACTAATACCATAGCAATGGTCGTTTCGGCTGCGGCAATATATAGGAAATAATTGTTTTGATAATTATGAGGATACATTAATGACACTCGAACAAGAGTGTCCTTGACAGCATCAAAAGAAGCTTGTGCAACTTGGTCCCAAGGGAATGGAACCCCCTTTTTCAAGAGTCAAGTAAATCCTTTATCCATCTCCACGTAATTTGGAATGAACTTCCTTAGGAAGTTAGCCTTTCCTTGAATTTTTTGTATCTGAAGTAAGTTTGACAACGCAGGCAAAACAAGAATGGCCTGAACCTTCACGGGGTTGATTCGAATCCCTTATTTTGAGACTACGAATCCAATCAAACAACCAGAAACAACACAAAACACACATTTATGTGGATTGAGGCATATTTTGTAGTGTCAGCAACGTAAGAAAATTACTCTCAAATGCATCGGGTGATCAGTCTGATTTCATGAATGCGCTAGTAAATCATCTATATATGGCTGAACAATGTGCTTGATGTCGTTGAAATAATAATCCATTGCCCTCTGAAAAGTTTCCCCAACATTCTTTAAACCAAATGGAAGTTTCCTATATGCAAATGTGCCCCAGGCAAAGATGAATGTTGTCTTATGTTGATCATCTAGGAAAATATTGATTTGATTGTAGCCTAAAAATTCATCCATGAACGAAAATATTTCACATTCAGCACAATCATCAATAATCTGGTCTATAAAGGGAGTAGGATAGTTGTACTTTGGACAAGCATGATTAACATCCCGATAATCGATGCACACTCTAATGGTTCCTTGTTTTTTCATGATAGGAACGATATTGAAAACCCACTTAGTTACCGAAACAGGGTAAATGAAACTAGCACGCAAAAGTTTTTCAACTTCTGCTTTGATGGTAGCGACTTTCTCCGGATAAACAAGATGAAGCCATTAATGCACCAATTTGACATCAGGATACATATTAATAGTGTGCTCAACTATACTAGTATCTATGCCTAAAATTTCCTCGTAAGACCAAGAAAACATGTCACAAAATTCACGAAAAAGAGAGCGATATGATTCGAGTTCTGATGGAGAAAAAGATACACCGACATGAATATTCTCTACAATGCCAGGTTTGGTCGAAATATCGATAGAAATCATTTCTTCGATATTTGAAATATTTCTCTTGGAATCGATTGCATTAACGGGAAAAGAATTCGAAAAGAAAATTTTGATGGATGGATGATATAGTTCACTAAGATCATTTTCTTCATAATAAGGAAGATGGGAACGATGATCATAATCTTCCCATGGTTCTCCTTTGACATCATGGCTTCCAAAATATTCTCATCTGTTAAGAATGTTGAGGAAAATGGATCAAATGAATTACCAAAATCTAAGGAATGATCAACCCAAACACTCGGCGACGCTGATTTTGGATTTGCTGCCCAAGCCAGATAGATTGATTGCTATGCCAGCTCAATAGGGTTGGGTGGAATAAACTCATCCAACGTAGAAATATCAGAATCACTCGTACTCTTCCCTAAGCTAGATAGAGTGGAAGAGATCATGTAGCAGGTCTCTTTACTTTCAATTTCTGCCGACGTCGCTAGCGGCGGTAATGCAAAGGTTCCCATAAGAATGGAATCCTTTAAGAGTCCTACACCAATGTTTTGAAGTTATAGTTGGGGTATGTGAATGAACGGAATGCTTCCAGTTACCTGCGAAGCAGAGGCAAAGAAGGATAGTTGATTAATGATTGTAATTGTACCTTTATGTGGAAAGGAAATCATTCTAAAATATGTAGAAACAATAGCAGTCATTGTTTGTCACTTTAATTGTTTAACAATTCAAGTGCTACATAAATTGTCAACCAGGGAAGGTCTGTTTATTTAAAAGGCAATCACACACTATATATGCTCAATTTCAAAAGCAAGGAAATGTTGTAGTATTAATCACACTAATTACACTGATCACACCCTGCTTTAACAAAGTTGAAGCCTACTTGAGTTACAGCAAAGTCAATCCTTCTATTGCAAACTTTCATTTAAAATAATCCTAGATTACATTAAATAAATAATAAAAGGAAATCGTTCTGCAGAAAGGAAGATTAATTAAACTATAACAGAGAACAGGACCCTATTCCTCCAAGTAGGAATATTCAGCACCTGCTTCCTGATTACCAAACTGTCACACACTCATTCCATAAACAAGATTGCTAAATAAAATAACTCACAACTTCTCAAGGATGAATTGTATGAAATCAATGCAGTAAGTAATGAAAACAGAGTTCTAACAATAAACACAAGATTTCAGAACTGCATAAATAACTTCAGAAAACAGGGTTTAATCAAGGTGTGAATAACATAAACAGTTAACAGACTATGAGAACAAATGGGTAAATCTTGTGAAGGTGGCGGGCTCTTTCCTTCTCACAAGATTTCCCAAAGAAAAGAATTAGATTGAAGTGCTCAAAACAAATTTTTATTAATCTGTCAAAAAGCATCATATTACAAAAGAGTTACGCTCCTTCTCTGTTCAGATAAATCAACCTCCCGCAGTCTCTAACTATCTTCTAATGCTGATGTATCCTCTTTTAAAGAGGAGACATCTATTACAGTTACATCATAGAGATTCTATTTTTATCCAAATCTGATCTTCTGTTCTAAAACAGGTTCTTTCTGTTCTTCCATAGCAGAATGCTGTTACGATGGATACAATAATACTGGCTTTAGGATGGCCTGTGTAACAGCTTCCCTTACTTGTCTTTTCTCGTTGTCGTCGTACTTGAAATGCTCCTTCAAAATTGCAAATCACGGGTTGTTTCAGCAACGGAATTTGCGTACCATGTTGACTGTTTCAGCAACGCAATCTTAAAAATAGATTATCTGTGGTCTTTAAACTGTCTCAGCAACTATATACCTTCGATTAATGACTAAATATAAAATTAATGTAGAATTATATGCAAAACAAATTAAACATATAGTAAAGAGAAGAATATTATATGTCTTTGGGAAAAATGGATGAAAGTGATAATGTAAGCTTTAAATATGGACCAAAAAGAGTAGAGTGGTAATAGAATATGTGGTCAAAATGGTACATTATAAGGTCCTAACATCCCCCCTAGCTGAAAGGGTTGCATGTCCTCAGAAAACTTTTAGTCTGAGTTAGAGTCTGGATATTGACTTTTTGCATGCAAATTACTCAAGCAATAGCTATGGAAGGTGGTATCTGTTAAAACTATGAATCCTTGGTTACTTTGTAATTTCTATCATGCTGCTGCTTCTTCCTTGTTAGCCAACCTGCAATGAGCCTGATATTGTTCTGCTAGCATCCATAAAATAGGAAAGTGAAAATGTTATCCTATCCAATTTTCAGCACATTTCTGAACACATCTGATGTATTTAGGTACTCTAGAAAATGCAGTTTCAAGGTTAATAGGGCTAAAATGATTATACTCTTGTCTCTCTTTAGAGGATTTTTGCCACAACATGTTGTTTTCTCTCAGAGCAGCAGTCTCTTTGGCCCTGATAGACTGGTGACACTCTTGGAGTACTGAGGCCTGCAATCACTGTATATGTCTAGTCATTCCTGGCTTCTGCAAAAAATGATGATATTCTGCCACAAAAATGGCAGGGTTTCGAGGTTCTTGCCTTATCCATAGAAGGCAATTGTCTTCATTGTGCCTAGTTGCAAGAAAATCAGTTTGCCATGTGATTTGATTCGCAAGAAAAGAAGCAAATGCCCTTATTTTAACATCACCAACAATAGGATTGAGATTGATCTCTCTGTTTTCAGACATAGCTTCATTATGAAGATACAGCTCACATAATAGATGTTGATCACTGGTGGAAGCCTCCACAAATGTTTTGACAAACTGCTCAGCTGTGAGCACCTCATGAGCTCTTCCATCCTTAACTGCTTTCAACTGGAAATAAACAAGACGTTCTGAAAGAAACAAAGAATAGTTCAAAGATGGTTTCCTGGTGGCTAATAGTTTTTGTACTAGTTGAAACATTAGGAGCAGTTTATCTTTTAATTCTTTATTCTCTTTCTTAGAATCTCTAAGTTGCTGAAGTGTCTGCTCCCAGTTTTCCCAATTGGAATACATATGATTCTGCCAGGCCAATTTATGATGTTGTAAAGTTTTGTCTTGAGCAATAGCATACTGCTTCTTCCAATTATTCATTATTTAAAACTCTTTCCATGGTGTAGTTTGTGTTCCGGAATTGTAAGTAATGGGTTGAGGCATAGTCTGAGTAGAAAAATCAGTTACTGTAGGGCAAGATACCTGTACCTTGGTTTCTTTCTCCAGAGTTTTTGAAGGCCCTACTGGTTCTTGTGTAACAATAGGGCATTCTTCCTTAACTGCAGATGATGTGGATGCTTCATGCATTGGAACTTTGACTATCTTGTATCCTGCCTGTTGATAGATGTTTCCACATTGATGGCACATATATTCTTTATATGGGTCGTTCTCTGTATGTTTATCTTGCATGGATGTTGTATGGGCCAGGGTATAAAAATCTAGCTCCTTGTCAAAGGCTTCCCTTGCCATTACCAATTCTTTCTTGCAGGCTTCTAATTCTGACTTTAAAAATTCATTTTCCTCTAAAAGGGAGGCCATGGTGACTGGACCCTGTGTATCGGTCGCTTTTTCTAAATTTGATTGTTGTTTTTCAGCTGTAGCTGGTTCTTGTGTTACAGCTAGAGCTGGTTTTTTTATAGTAGAATCTTGGATGTTTGACTTTTGCACGTCAGTAGCCGGTTCTTGTGTTTCAGCTGTTCAGTGAGTAGCTGGTTCTTGTGGAGCAGCTACTGGCTGTGTAGAAAATGATGTCATATTACCCTGGGGATCTGGTTCTTGTTGAGCAGTGCCACAGGATGAGATAGGTAATGATTCCGAGATTTGGAAGGGTGGTGATGAATGAAGTTTTAGCAAAATGGATGCAGGGTCAGGGATAATGGGAATGGTTTTTGATTCAATGGTTGTCTTCATTCTTCTCCTAGGTAGGAAAGCAGAAAAAGCAGTAGCTTGCTTTTTATTTTTATGAGAATATTTTTCCCTAGGAGAAGGGCTATCAGAGGATGTGGATGCTTTAGATGCAGCCCTTGTTTTCCTTTTTGATACATAGGCGGTTGTAATTCACCTATTTCTTTTATGAATAGGGGAAGCTGGTGGTGTTTCAGCCTGAGAGTCGTTGCTAGGGATGTGGATGGTAGGATGGGATGACTCTGCTAAATGAGATCATGGGCTTAAGGACAGGTCAACTGGATTGACTGGTTCTGAGGATGGAATCGATGGAGGATCCGGGATATTCTCCAATTGCTTCTTGTAGTAACTTTCAGGGATTTCTTGGGGGTTTTCAGCTTCTTAGGAAATTTCGAGAGCTTGCTCAAGGGGTAAAGGTAAATTATTTAGAGGAGGGTTTTGTTGAGCAATGTTGACACCTAATCCTAAGGGTTGAGTGAGGATATTCAATATTGTATATTAAATAATATTAGGAAATAAGGAAGGCCAAGAGTCATTGGGAGATGAATCCTAATAGCCTCACCTCCATGTAAAAATACATGCACATTCTTCATCTAATACACATTCTGATTTGCGGAGTTACCTCCTAGTTTGACATGGTATCAAAGCCAGTCGCACTATTGGCATTTTTGCCTGTGGTGTAACTCCCTCATTTCTGCTAACAGTCTTTTGCTCAGTCAGTTTTATGTCTAGTTTTTGCTGCCCCATTAGATTGATGCCATTCTGAATTTTTATACTACAATTCTGCATTTTTTTAAAGTATCTCTGCAACTTCTGCATAGTTCTGAATCATTTGTTTGCAACTTCTGAAGATTCTGCAATTCTACAATTTTCAGTTCTTGCAATTCTGCAAGTTACAACTCCAAAAATTCTGCAGTGATTAGAATCCTGCAACTCCAGTTTTTTAAACGACCTCTTGGCCTCCCCATCACTCATACATTCATCACTCACCCTCCTCCCTATTTTCTCCCCCATACCTCCTCTCCAGGCCTCACGGCCCTCCCCTCACCCTCACTACACAACCCCATATCCATGCATCCAACTACACAGACCCAACTCCCTACATCCTACCCCCGCGCCCTCACATCTCCCTCTACTCCCTACCCGCAGACCAAGACTCCTACCCCCGCTCCGCTACCCAATCCCCGCTCCATCCTACCCACGCTCATCCCCTACTCGTAAGCTTTCACTCACCCGCTCCCTACTATCCCTTACCCCCTCCCATCACTCGCACTACACCGCTCCCTACGCTGCTACAGCACCCCACGTCGCTCCAACAGTCAACCCGACTCCCCTCACCTCATGCCTATCTCCGCTACCCCAGCTGCACATAACTCATGGCCTGCCTAACACACCCCCCTCGCCCCTATCTAACCCTCCCTGTGGCCCTTATCACTCCGGCCTATCGGCCCTCCCCGTGGCTCGCCTCCTTTGTTACAATACTGTTGAGGCATAAAAGGTATCTTTTTAACACCTATTTATCTCACATTAATTATCCATCCGGGAGCGAATTTTTATTTCAAGAGTGTACTCTGTCTGAGGCAGCAATTTATCCAAGAGTAATGCCTTTCAATATGTAGTACAGTGTTCGAAATACAAGAGTAAATGGATACTTGAAAAATAAATCTAACTACAACAGCATAAACTCAAATGCTCTGAAATCTTAATTAAACCAATCTGCAAAACATCGATCAGGGATACAGTAGCAATAACTCCTTCCCTTAGAAATCGATGCAAGATAACCAATCTGGGAACTTGGAAGCAATAACCAGTGTCCTCTATAGTTGGTGATCTTAAAGCAACGAAATGAAAGCAAACTCAATCTTCGTGCTGATGAAAATAACTGAAAGGAACAAAATCTGGAAACTAATGAATTGAAACTGAACAACACATTGAAATCGAACTACAATGTAAATGAATAACAAACTAAAACTAGAAGAATCGAACAGCAAACATGAACTAATAGAATTGAACAACAAAACTCTATTAAATGGAAAATCCTATTGAACAGCAAACTGAATAGCGAAGCTTTATATCTGTACTCTGAAATGAACAGCAGTTAAACGAAACAACAAATAGAATGGAACATCAAATGCCAAATAGCAAAGCATAACAAGATAAATAACTTGAGGATTAATACTCTTGTTAAATTGGGAAGGAACGACAACGCAATCCATTATAATAAAACAGTAAACTATTAAACACGGAATTATGAATTAATTAAGATAGAACCAATATCACTTTCGTGAATCCAAGGATGTTCTAAGTAAGGCAATATGCTATCTCAATTAACCCACGCTGTAAGAAATAAGATTCAGATCATACGATAATGAAAGAACTCATAAACAGAGCGCGTAATACATAAAGACAGTAAAATGATAAAGAAACTAATGAAATAAACTCACAGTAACATGTAGGTAGCAAATCAATCACACGCTACAGGAATTGGAAATATAACACAAAGGAGCAGTTCACGCTGCCAGGGGTCGGGCCCTTAACCACCAGCAGGGACTGCTCAAGCTACTTCAGATGATGTGAATGGAACAACAATTTCATTTAATCATTAAACTGGAGCAGCATTACAATGGAATCGTGCTTTCAATAACACGGCTTTTGATTAAGTTTACAATTCACAAAAGCAACAACTATGATCCATCGTTCTATTGTCCCCTAATACACAATACATGTTCTCCTTTTATAATCAGAAGGAGGAGAAATTAAATAGAAAATATGATCTCCCATAAAAATATTGGATTTTTCCCAACAAATTGATCAACCATAAAATATATTTACAACAATCTTTCAACAAGAGCAAGGCGAATTTGGCTTTGCAGCTGAGATTTGGAGGACGATCGCAACAACAAATCTGAGGAAATCATGCTCAACGAACCCTGCATTTCTCTCAATACAAACTGAATTTGGGCAAACCATTCTTTGATAAAGTTAATTGGGCCCGTTCTGGACAAAACCCATGCTCCATATTTTCCAGATTCTTCTTCATTTGCTCAGAATCTCAACCACAAAACTGTCACTTCTTATTCCAGCGAATTTCTAAGTTGGAATATTTGATGATGATTTGGAGATCAAATCTTCAATCTGGAAAATATCTTGGAGGCTAAAATGGTAAGTGATATTACAAAATATATTAATAAACCATCATTGATAAAATTATGCATAATAATCATCAATTTATTAAAAATAAAGGAGAATAAATAATATTCATCCATAAGAGCATAAATCATTATAAAATGGATTTATATGATAAATTATAATAAATGACATGATAAAGAGGAGTAAAAATGGATTAAATAAGTGTTAAAAAGTGGTCGTATTCACAGCCCAACATACCCCCAAATTGAATATATTGCATGTCCTCATGCAACCCAAAGACAAAACCCATGCGTTAACCAAACAAAGAAAATTGTTCATTCCAACTCATGAAATGGATGGAACAAATGAATTTTTCCTCAAATAATGAATATTCAATTTTAGCAATCTTGATAAAGGCATAACAATTTTTATAGTTGACATTCAACTATATGTATATGAAGTTTCATAAAAATGTGACATAAGTAACAACAAACTTCATTAACCATTTTCTGAAAAATCAAATCGTTTTGATGCACGGATCATGAGATATAAACAAAATGGTTGTAGGTGATAGTCCATAATTTTTGAAATTTTATGAACTAATTTAGTGTGAAATTATCTAGGTTTGTGTATTTTAATGATACCTCTTTGTTATCCAGAAATCACAAGAATTCAGTTCATAGTTTTAAAGATATATACAAATTAATTTCCGCACTGTATAAAAATGGAATTGTATGCCTTAAACGAGAAAGAGAGTAAAAAAACATTCATCATGTGTAGCAATTCCCCCCCCCCAAACTGAATAATTAGCATGTCTTCATGCGATGCTAGAAAACAAAGAGAGGTGGTTGCTACAATCTGTTGAAATCAATGTTTGGTGTAAAACAACATGGGATAAGGGAGGTGTTGAGAATGAATAAAAATATCAAAGAAGATTACTGACATGGTCATAAGAAAGAAATGAAGTAAACCAACGCTCCCCCAAACTGAAAGATGAGACATGTCTAAAAAAATGGGAAGTAGTAAAGATGTGGAATGAATGATGATAAACAATGCTCAATGGATTTTCATGAAATTCTCCTAAATTCATAATAAATCAGAAAATTATGCTATTTTACCTCAAGTGTTACCTCCAAAAAAATGTGGAATGACATGTAGGGACTGGCCTTTGTTGAAGCTGATGTAGGCTGAGCGGTTACTGAAAGTGATGCAAAAGGTGGAAGCCATGTGTGCGTTCGCGAACCTTTTCTATTAGTTGCAATAATGTGATCGTGATGCGAATAGAATTTTCCCCCATACTTGTTGTTCTCCTATAAACAAATCACAATTCTGTATGCAATTTTCTTGAATCCACAGTTTCAATTTGGAATGGCAACAGATAAGATGCATGCAAAAAAGTTCAAGCAGAATTTTTTTTGTAAAAATGCAGTATCAATATTATGGAAAAATGGCAGCGTACTTCACAGCAATTATACAGCATGGAAATGCATACATACTTATGATAAAATCAATGAAATTATAGCATTTACTAAATCCATGCATGTGATAAATCGTAAACAGATATAGAAGTGTTTTGTAATGATTCAAGGATAAGGAGAAGGGACAGCTTAAGATAAACATAAGTACAAATGTGATTATTACCCACTTAAACTAATGTGATCGATTTATGATGATTTTCACGTATAATAGGTTCAAAATCAAAGGTTAAGAATTCAACTTTCATCTGATATTTACATAGAGATATAGGAAAAATGGTTTAATATTACTATTGATGTGTATAAATGTGACTCCAATACCATCAGCAGAGCTCTGTTGCCCACAGGTGTCCATAACCTTGACAGAGTTTCTCTCTCACCCTTAGAACCATTGTCATTTATTTATGCTGAGAAAGTGCTTGTTAACTGTAATAACGAAGGCCATTGTACTGGCTTGGTGACCAGATAAATAACAATGTCATTCACTAGGAAGAAGTGAAAAGTGGGCAGGCCAGCTCATGATGAGACCTCCTGTTCCAAGGACTTATTAATTTTTTATATTGTCCATTGGACCATATCCCTGGTTTGGTGGCCATTATGGGAATGCCACTTCATTTGCTTCCTTATGAACATGGTAGGCCAGCTCTTGATGAGACCCCCTATCCTCCATCTGTCAAATTATAAAATTATTAATGAAATATGTAAATATTTTTCTTTTCATATAGCACTTTCCTATTTATTCATAAAGGATGGTTCAGCACTCCTTAAGAGTAGGGATGGTGGAAGAAGTCTGAACAGCTCAATAGAAAAAAATATGCCCTTGTTCCTACTCCATAAGTAAAAATCAAATAAAGTTATAAAATATGAGAAAGAACCAACATGATAAATATAATCGATCATATGAATTTAGTGGTAGTAAGACAACAAAATCATGTTATTAATTATGTTCATTTTTCCTTTTTCTTATCATTACTAAACAACTTTCTTAAAAATGACGATTTATTTTGATTTGCTGATTACAGTAAGCTTTAATTTGTATGATTATGTATCATTCCATTGTATGTTTGTCTTTCAAAAAGTCATGAAAAATTCAAAAAAATCCTCAAAAAGTAGTTCAAAATCAAGAAAAATGCATTGAAAAAGTGTTGTTCCTTTGGAAATGAACAGCAAAAACAATTTGTGAAAATGTTGTTCTTTTGGAAAGGAACAGCAAGAACAGTCGGTGTTGTTCTTTTTGAAGGAAACAGCAAAACTGTTGTTCCTTTTGAAAGGAATAGCAAAAACATGCAACGAAAATGTTTTTCTTTTTTAAAAGAAAACTAATTAGCAAAAATGTTGTTCCTTTTGGAATGAACAACAAAAATAAACACATAAACGCACTGCTTCTTAAGAGGAACGCCTACTGTTCCTTAAGAGGAACAATAACTGTCCCTTAAGAGGAACAACAAATAAATATAAAAACGCAAAAAGGAAAAAAAAATAGAGGAAAGAACAAAGCTAATATGCAATCCATTTCCAAGCAAATCCAATCAAATAGAAAGGAAAGTTTATGTACAGGTTTTAAGAAAAAAGTAATTTTTTTTATTTATTTTTTCACAGAATTGACGCTGCCAAAGAATTGCTTTCTGTAACTGAAATTTGCATGGTGTGGTCCTTATTGTTCAATTGCAAATGGAATGGAAACTAAAATTTAGAGGAATCAACACCTGAAACACAAAAACATAAAATAAATCAGAAAAGAAACAACACTTTATTAAGTTACAACAGCTATGATGTTATTTCCTAAGGGAATATCAATCTATTAATGGAAAAAAAAAATGATCTTTTTGAAAAATGTTTTGGCAGCAGTAACATGAATCTTGAAATTAAAACCAATTCTTCATTTCTTCTTGTTATGAATCTTTTAAGTAATGAACTGGATGAAATGCCCTTGTTTTACTAAAATTTCTCTCAAGAATCACTCGTCCATAAATTGACCTTCTTTGTTCTCCTAAGAACTGCAAAAAACGAGTGTCTATCTACAATAAAACATTAAATCATGGAGAAAGAGAGGTGATCAAGCTCCCCTAATCCAATAATTATGCAAAAAAAACTAACAAGTAGTTACTATGTAGAACAAATCCAGGGAAAAATAAAACAAATTATATTTTTTACCTGCGGGAGAGCAGTGGTCGACCATACTAACCAGGAATGTTTCAATCATAACTTCTTTGTTTTTCATCCGATTCGAGTGATTCCAAAGCAAAATGAGATCTAATTCAAAGTTTTATCTCGAATAGAAACAGGTTTTAAAAATTCCATGTAATGGTATGTTAAACATTCTTAGAACAACCTACATAATAGAGTCATTTTCAATTTTCCAGCTCAGACCAACAGTTGGTATTTCAAGCATAAATTATTCGTTTAATGGTGGATTGAAATGATTCAAATTGGAGATTAAATTATATTCATTTATTTATCTCCAATAGAAACAGGTTTTGAATACAAGAATAATTAATGGGTCAAATATGCTAAGGAACAGCCGAGAAAACAGAGTTTCAAGAACGCTAATTTATGATAGGCAGTCAATATTTTGGTCATAAATTCTTCATACGATATCAAAATTGAGTGATTAAAATTGCGTTGTAAACTAGATTCATAGAGGAATCTACCATAGAAACAGGTTTTAAAAATATAGTCATTTAAGCCTCCAAAAACGGACTGTCTCAACTCTGTTCTTGAGCTGCCTATTAGACACCCTGTCAATGTTTTGGTTCTAACTTTTTCGTTTCAAATCCAAATTGAGTGATTCAAATTGGGTTGGAAAGCATAAATCAACGGCTACTTATGATAGAAATAGGTTTTAAAAATATTCAATTTTGGTCCCCCAAAACATGATTGTCCCAACTGTGTTTTCAGAAATTTCATCAAGCCCGCAAGCCAAAAAAATGATATTCAAGCAATTTTTTTCATATTGATGATAAAAATAAATATAGGTGTTTATAGAATTTTTATTTGCAATATAATTCATCTACATACACAAATAAATTAAAATATTTATCATCAATGTTGATTCACAGCGTGTTGCAACAAAGAAACAACTATTTTTACAAAAATAAATAAATAAAATGTGTTTGTTTTATTTCATCTTTTATTTATTTCTCCACTATCCTACTCTGAATTGGAAAATGAATATGATTACATATAAGAGTATTTCCAGTGGATCCATTTCCGAAATAAGGCTTCAATTATGTACATACCCAAATTTGAAAAATGTATGTTAATAAAAATTAGGGTATGAGAAGCCAACTTCCCTTGAAAAGATGGTGCCAAAAATTGTTGAAATATGAAGTGATGTTGCAAACAAATGATAGAGTGAAACCAATTTTTAATATATTCTTTACTTCCTTGATTTCCCATAGCCATCATATCATGAAGTTATTGAGCTTTTAAAATGGTTTGTTGGTGCAAACTAGAAGAAACCTCATTTTCTTTCATAACTTCTACAATTTTTGGATTTGATTCATTCTGAGTCTCAGTGTAAGTTTTCTCCAATAGTGTATGTGAGATAGAATGGGTGGGAAGGGTAGGTGAATTTTTCAGTTCAACAATGTAAGCATGTTGTACTGGTTTATTATCGTGTGGGTGTGGAATGAGTTGAGCAGGAGATTGTGTAGGGAATGGAGCCTTTTGATGATGTAGTTGATTGTGTTGAGTGGATGATTTTGATCGACAAACAAGGTGTTGTGGAAGGGATGGAAGATGTGTTTGTGCTACAAGATGAGGGAGAGTAGTCATGCAATCATAAGGTGAACCATGAAAAGCTTGTAGAAAAGATTGGTAGTGGTTATATTGAGATTGTCATGGCTACCCTAACATATGAGTATTCCATAACGAATTATGCAAGTAAGAGAATGGAGAGGAAGTGTTTTGAACCATACCTGTAGGCCATGATTTCCATGGTTTTGACCTTGTTGTAGCTTCCCCATCTCTTTGATATGCTACTTCCAAATTAGATAAGGAAGAGTGATTATCTATGGGATGCTCCTTTTGGTAATGAGGGAAAAACACTTCATCAAATTCTTGATTTCTCTGAACCTGCAAAACATTCAATTGTGAATTTAGAGAGCTAATAAAATCATATTTAAATTTTCAAATAAAACCTTGATTTCAGCTCTTATGTCTCTTGTTCTTGTAGTAAATTTGGAAGAGAAAGAAGAAACTTCTCTAGAATTCTTACCAGCCTTGGAAATTCCTCTTGAATACCTTATGCACAATTCACAAACATCATCATATGATAACTGAAAAAAATCACCTTTTCCTATCAGATTTAAGAGTTCTAAAAAATCATCTTTGATTCCTTTAAGAAGGAGTGTTTTCAAGATCTCTTTTTCCAAATGCTTATGCTTTGATTTTTGAAGGTTGTATCAAAATCGCTCTACATAGTCCTCCAAGCTTTCATCTTCCCTTTGTGTCATATCGAAAATATCTTCATTGGATTTGAAATAGTCTTGGTACTTCTTCAAGAATATGTTCTTCATGTCCTCCCATGTTTGGATGCAATTTCCACCTAGGCTCATGAACCATCGGAGAGCTGCTCCTTTTAAAGTAAGAGGAAACACTTTCAACCTTTGATCATTAGTACAATAATCATATCCTCTACAAAGTATTTCAAACTCAAATAAGAATGTATCTGGATCTTCATTTGTCAAACCATGAAAATTTAGTAGAGACAATGGGGGAATTATGTGCATTTGTGTCACTCCTCCTAGATCTTTGATAGGGAATTCAAAAGTTGCAATGTGAGCCATTTCTTATCATAATAGGAGATGCTCTTCAGGTGTTTCTTTAAGGATCCTCCTTCCAATGTTCCTGTCAATTGGTTAGTGAAATGGGTGGTGCTTACATCACCACTCGAGTGGAATTACAATATTTTTTCAAAAAAAGACTCTACCTCTAAAATTCAAAAAAAAAAAATGCATTCATTCCTACCTTAAGCTTTCACTCAATTTTGTTGTGAAGCAGGCCAGTGAACAAGTGTGTTTCTTGCTCTGTGCGCAGGTTCTTACCTTCCGTCTTTAATACCCAATTCTTCCCAAGCAGAAAAAAAATTAAATATGCATCACTCTTTCTAAATGGCATACACTCTTCCCGGCAACGGCGCCAAAATGTTGAGGACATAAAAGGTATCTTTTTAACACCTATTTATCTCACATTAATTATCAATCCGGGAGTGACTTTTTATTTCAAGAGTGTACTCTGTCTGAGGCAGCAATTTATCCAAGAGTAATGCCTTGCAATATGTAGTACAGTGTTCGAAATACAAGAGTAAATGGATGCTTGAAAAATAAATCTAACTACAACAGCATAAACTCAAATGCTCTGAAATCTTAATTAAACCAATCTGCAAAACATCGATCAGGCATACAGTAGCAATAACTCCTTCCCTTAGAAATCGATGCAAGATAACCAATCTAGGAAATTGGAAGCAATAACCAGTGTCCTCTACAGTTGGTGATCTTAAAGCAATCGAAATGAAAGCAAACTCAATCTTCGTGTTGATGAAAATAATTGAAACTGAACAGCACATTGAAATCGAACTGCAATGTAAATGAATAACAAATTAAAACTAGAAGAATTGAACAGCAAACATTAACTAATGGAATTGAACAACAAAACTCTATTAAACGGAAAATCCTATTGAACAACAAACTGAATAGCGAAGCTTTATATCTGCACTCTGAAATGAATAGCAGTTAAATAAAACAGAAAATAGAATGGAACATCAAATGCCGAACAGCGAAGCATAACAAGATAAATAACTCGAGGATTAAGACTCTTGTTAAATTGGGAAGGAACGACAACGCAATCCATTATAATAAAACAGTAAACTATTAAACACGAAATTATGAATTAATTAAGATAGAACCAATATCACTTCCGTGAATCCAAGGATGTTCTAAGTAAGGCAATATGTTGTCTCAATTAACCCATGCTGTAAGAAATAAGATTCATAACATACGATAATGAAATAACTCATAAACAGAGTGGGTAATACATAAAGACAGTAAAATGATAAAGAAACTAATAAAATAAACTCACAGTAACATGTATGTAGCAAATCGATCACACGCTACAGGAATTGGAAATATAACACAAAGGAGCAGTTCACGCTGCCAGGGATCGGGCCCTTAACCACCAGCAGGGACTGCTCAAGCTACTTCAGATGATGTGAATGGAACAACAATTTCAATTAATCATTAAACTGGAGCAGCATTACAATGGAATCGTGCTTTCAATAACATAGTTTTTTATTAAGTTTACAATTCACAAAAGCAACAACTATAATCCATCGTTCTATTGTCCCCTAATACAAAATACATGCTCTCCTTTTATAATCAGAAGGAGGAGAAATTAAATAGCAAATATGATCTCCCATAACAATATTGGATTGTTCCCAACAACTTGATCAACCAGAAAATATATTTGCAATAATCTTTCAACAAGAGCAAGGCGAATTTGGCTTTGCAGCTGAGATTTGGAGGACAGTCGCAAGAACAAATCTGAGGAAATCATGCTCAAAGAACCCTACGTTTCTCTCAATACAGGCCGAATTTGGGCAAACTGTTCTCTTTGAAAGTTAATTGGGCCCGTTCTAGACAAAACCCATGTTTCGTATTTTCCATTTTCTTCTTCATTTGCTCAGAATATCAACTGCAAAACTGTCACTTCTTATTCCAACGAATTTCTGAGCTGGAATATTTGATGATGATTTGAAGATCAAATCTTTAATCTGGAAAATATCTTGGAGGCTAAAATGGTAAGAGATATTACAAAATATATTAATAAACCATCATTGATAAAATTATGCATAATAATCATCAATTTATTAAAAATAAAGGAGAATAAATAATATTCATCCGTAAGAGCATAAATCATTATAAAATGGATTTATATGATAAATTATAATAAATGACATGATAAAGAGGATTAAAAATGGATGAAATAAGTGTTAAAAAGTGATCGTATTCACAGCCCAACAAATACCACCCCATTCATATAAAACAATACGCTGTCGATACCGCCCCTCCATTAACATAGTCCTCCCACATATCCAATACGTTGTCTACACATTCACTCATATATACGCTGGCCGCATTCACTCATATATAATACCACTACCTCGCTTCTAATATCATTCATCCATATATAATACCACCGCACTCAAAACCACTCCATCATTCATAATACCACCCACACATTTTTTCCCAAAACGAAAAATATATATATATATATATATATATATATATATATATATATATATATATATATATATATATATATATATTTAGCGGGCGAGTATATTTCCATAATTGAGGATTTTTCTAGCAAAATTTTTTCCCCCTCAAAAGAATTTTTTCCAGCAAATTAATTATTTTTTCCCTTCAGAAGAATGCATTCTCTCATATCTATTGTAGGGGTGGTTCTCTCCGGCAAGGAGAACTATCTTGAATGGTCTCGGAAAATCAAGCACACTCTCATTTTTAATGAGTTGTGGAAAGGAATCTGTGAAGGACAAGAAGGAAATCCACCAGCAAAGCCCACTTCAGACAAGGAGCTCGCCATTTGGGAAAACAAAAACTGCAAGGCCTATGCCTTGATTGCAGCTTCCGTAAATGAAGAGGTGAGTCGCCATATTTCATCATTTTCAAATGCCTATGAAGCCTTGAGAAAGCTAAAAGAACTCTATGACTCACATTCAAAACTAGAAATTGTTCAATTGATGATTAAGCTGTTCAGTCTTGAAATGAAGAATGATGATCCCCTTGCTTTAGCTTCAGAAGTAAGATCTATCATGCATGATATTGACAGCACTGGTGTAAAAATTGACATATCTCTCATAGCATATGTTAAGGCATTATATCCGACTTACATTATCTTGAGTCATTGCAAGCAAGTGGAAACCTTGAGCATATCACCTTTGAGACCCTTGAGAAAAAATTTGCAGAAAGAGAGAAAGCTTTCGGGAAAATGACAGTCCCTTCATCTTCTGAAGAGGCTGCATACTGTGCACATAGAGAAAAGAGTCATGCTCCAGATTCTTCCAAAGGAAGAGGTGGCAGAAGAGGAAGAGAAAGAAGAAACTTCAGAGAAAGGGGGGGCAGACAATCTGACAAATCCGATCTTCATTGCACACATTGCAATAAAGATGGACATGATGCATCCAAATGCAGGACACCTTGGGATAAAATTGAGCAGCAAATAAATTAAGACAAAGGTAAAAATAATGACAAAGACAAAGGTAAAGCACCTAAATCCGCTCATTATGTTCTAGCACATTGTAACAATGGAGTAACTGAAGACTTGTTTTATTTTTCATTTACTTCATGGAGAGATGATTGGTTGCTAGATTCAGGAGCAACATGTCACATGAAATTTAGAAAAGATTTTTTTGAATAATTTACTGACAAAGTTGATGGAGCATTATATTTCGCAGATAAATCCAAACTCAAGTCATCAGGGCTTAGCACAGTCAGGCTTAAGTTGCCTAGTCTTCCAGATCATATTCTACATGAGGTTCTATACCTCCCTGAGTTGAGGAGAAACTTTTTGTCCCTGGTCCAAATCCGCCAGCAAGGACACTCCGTTCACTTGTTTGATGGCAAGACAGAGGTCAAAAAAGCATCAGATCACTCACTTGTCATGGAAGGAATAGAATAAGGAAGACTCTTGAAGCTGAAAGGTTCATCTGCTCATGCTCAAAACTTTGCATTCAGTTCACATCATGATGAAGGTACATTCCCATCAAGTCCTTTATGACATGCTAGATTTGGACACTTAAACTATGAAAGCCTTCGTTTGTTGAAGAAAAATGGTGTTAATGGACTGCCTACAATTCCTAGAAAACCTAAGGAATGTGATGCAGGCGATGATGGGTAAGGGAAAGTAGTGGAAATTTTACCCGTCTACAGTAATATGATATATTTCTAATACATCCAAGCAAATAATAAGGAATGTTTACTAGTCTACCATGTCATAAGTGGCTCATTAAAACAAATTCGTGCTGATAGACTACCTGGTAGCGACCTTCGCAAGTTAAATAATGTTTAAAAAATTCAGCTACCTTTGACCACGGAGGAGGTAATGAGTGCAGTCCTACGCCACGGCCTTTAATCTCGACATGTTCTCCCGGAAGAAGGAAGTCCTGTTCTGCATTTAAGATGATGTGCTTCCGACTAAACCACCGAGCACCTGTGACTGGCAAACCCGAGACTTGCGTTATGTCGTCCTCTGAAACCAGGATTCGGACCCCCTGGACAATAGAATGGTCCTCCTAAAGGTTTTGTGAAAATTCCAAGACCTGATGTGGGTCGAATTCTTGAATTCTTTCAAAATATGCCACCCATCCTGCCTGTTGGAAGATCTGATAAGCATCCAGAAACAATTCAAGGATAGCTATTGAGTCGGGCTCATGTCTAATGGCCGGTCCTCCCCTAGTTACTAGCTTAGGTAAAATGCAGAGGCAAAGAGCAGAATTACCGGTTTTTGAACAAAGTAATCGGTGTGACTGAGAACATGGAGTATCGGTAAAAGGCCGAAGTAATGGGTGTGAAGAGTGACGGTAGTTTGCATGCTGTGAAATGATGGTTTGAAATTTCAAAATTCCCCCCATGTATGGTGATATGATGTTTTTAAGTGTGCGGAGATTATAGTCATAATGAGGGAAATATTCTCTTTAAACTATCGTTTAATTGTATTACATAAAATTCACATACCTTATATTTACCTTTGCTTTGTAATTCGAAATATATAGTGCTTGTTTATGATAGCTCGATACTGATGGAAGAACTTTAGAATTATCTGAAATGTGAGGAGGATCATGTTAGATTTTGCTTGATCATAAGAAAGAGGTAGTGAATGGACAGTATTCACACAAGGAGTATGAAGAATAAAAGTGAAGGACTGAAAAAGTTGCATAGTCATGTTTTTAGGGAAAGAAATGGTGTTTTAGTAATGGAAAGATAAATGATATGTTGCTGAAAGTGGTGTTTCAAAAATGGAAAAATAAGGGATCTGTTGCTAAAAAGTGATGATTTAGCAATGGGAAAATAGGGAAAGTATTTGTTGAGAAATGGTATTTCAGCAATAAGGAATAGGGAAAATACTTGCTGGAAAATGGTGTTTCAGCGATGGGTAAAATGGGAAAAATAGGAAAATGATATGAGAAGGAAAAGAAATAATGAGGGAATGAGTGATGAAATGTTACTGAAAAATGAGGAAATGAATTTAAATGAGGGAAACAGAGCTTCTCAAATTGAAGCTTGGATCTTCTTGTGGCGAATTTGTCCTCCTTGGTAAGTTCTTCCTTAATCAAAAATCTGCAAAATACAATTGTAACATGCCAACCCTTGACAGGGATTATTAGTTTTAAGAAATCTAATCTAATATTAAAAATATAGTGCAGAAAATAATTAAATGTTGTGAGGAGCATAAGACTCCCCTAGAAAAAGATAGTGTGCATTTGCCATGCAAGTGGCCTTAAAATATTCTTTAGAAATAGGGTGTTGGTAAAAACGAAACCTATGACCATTTACTAGTAGCGGTGTTTTAGAATCATCAATTGTTAAAATTCTTACTGTTCCATTGGGAAAAACAACATCTACTTCATAACTTCCTAGCCATCTTGTACGTAGCTTGCCTTGAAAGTTCTCAAACCGAGAATCATACAATAAGGCCCAATTACCTTTTTGGAACTGCTTGTGGTTGATGGTTTTATCATGCCACTCTGTTCTTTGTTGTTGGATCATAGTTGTCTGATGAATGGCATCTAATCTCTTTTCATCCAGTTCAAGAAGCTGTTGCAACCTAGCTGTCTGCACGTCAGTCAAATTAAGGTTAACAGCTAAAGCAGTTCTTAAAGTTTTAATTTCAAATTCCACATGAAAAACATCACTTTTACCATAGACCAATTCATAGGGAGAAAATCCTGTAGTATTTCTCTAGGTAGTTCTATAAGCTCATAGTGCTTCAAGGAGCTTTTGAGACCAATCCTTCCAGTTATCCTTCACTATTTTGGTTAGAATGGCTTCTATTACTTTATTTTTACTTTCCACCTGCCCATTGGCTTGGGGGTGGTATGGTGTAGTCATTCTATGATGAATATGATATTTCTGAAGGGTAGATTTGAAACCATGAGAATTGAAAGGAGGTCCTCCATTTGTAACTAGCTCTCTAGGGATTCCAAATCTAACAAAGATTTCTTCAAATAAGAAAGCTAGGACAGCTTCTTCATTAGCTCTAAGAAGTGCTTTGGCCTCCACCCATTTAGTCATATAATCTGTACATACTAATATATAAATCCTTTGGTTGGATGGAGGATTAATGGGTCCTATAAAATCTAAGGCCCATATTTCAAATGGTTCAAGTATTACCTGGGGGTTCAATGGCATTTCATCTCTATGATTAGGTTGACCCATTCTCTGATAGCTATCACAAGCCCGCACATATTTCTTTGCATCCTTAAACAGTGAGGGCCAATAATAACCCATTGTCAGAATTTTATGTGTCGTTCTTTTATCAGCAAAATTCCCTCCGCAAGGGCCATCATGACAAGCTTTTAATATATCATACACCTCATCCTCTCTAATGCATCTTCGGATTTCATGATCAAGTCCTGTGTAGAAAAGACACCTGCTTATCCAGCTATACCTGGCACTTTGTTGAGTGATTTTTCTCTTTTCTCTATGTGATAGGAGTGATGGTAACTTTCCTGCAACCAGATAATTAGCAATGTCTGCGTACCAAGGTGAGTGAGCAGATACTGCAAATAAATACTCATCAGGAAAGGAATCATCTACTAGAATATTATTATCAGTTTTTAACCGTGAAAGGAAATCAGCCACAACATTTTCTTTACCTGGTCGATCTACAATTGTAATATCAAACTCTTGCAGTAACAATAACCATCTGGTAACTCGAGCATTTGTGACAGAGTTATTCATTAAATACTTGATGGCCGAGTGATCAATATGGACAAAAGTAGAATAACCAGTAATGTAATGTCAAAATTTATTAATGGCATAAATTACTGCAAAAAATTCCTTTTCAGTAACTGTATAATTAAGCTCAGCAGGGGTCATATTCTTACTGATAAAGTAGATGGCATAAGGAAGATGGTTTTCCTCTTGTCCCAAGACAGCTCCAATTGTAGTATCTGAAGCATCAGAAGATATATGAAATGGAAGTGCCCAATCAGGTCCTCTCAAAATAGGAGCTATTGATAACTGATGCTTGAGTTCTACAAAGGCTTCCTGACACAGATTAGTCCACTTAAATTCAGCATTTTTCATAAGCAACACAAATAAAGGAGAGGTTATCTTGGAAAAAATTTTAATAAATCTTCTGTAATATCCAGCATGTCCTAGAAAAATTCTCACATCAGTTTGTGTTTTAGGAACAGGAAGATTTTGAATGAATTGTATTTTGGATGGATCTACCTGAATTCCTTGAGATGAGATAAAATGTCCAAGCACTACTCCTTCACTCATCATCATATGACATTTTTCGGTACTTAAGGAGAGGTGAGCTTGTATACAACATTTGAGTACCTTCTCAAGATTCTGTAATGCATCTTCAAAAGACACACCATAAGGGGTAAAATCATCCATAAATATTTCCATGGAGTCATTCAACATATCAGAAAAGATTCCTATAACAGCCCTTTGAAAAGTTGTTGGTGCGTTACATAGTCCAAATGGAAGAACTCTATAGGAAAAAGTTCCCCAAGGGCTAGTAAAAGTGGTCTTGTCTTGGTCTTGGAGTGCAATTCTGATTTGATTATACCCACTGAATCCATCTAAAAAGGAAAAGAATTTCTTCCCTGACAAACTATCCAACACCTGATAAATGAACGGTAAAGGAAAGTGATCCTTTTGAGTGGCTTTATTTAAGGCTCTATAATCTACACACACTCTCCATTTCCCATTTTTCTTAGGAACTATTACCAATGGGGAAACCCATTCACTGTCAGATATAGGGTATATGAATCTTGCGTTAAGAAATTTCTGAAGTTCCTCTTTAACAATTTCTCTTAAATTAGGGTTCATTCGTCTTTGGGGTTGGAAAACTGGTCGACAACCTTCCTTAATATAAATTTGGTGAATGCCTAATTTAGGAGAGATTCCCTTCATATCTGTGTAATCCCATGCAAATGCTTCCTTATTTTAAAGCAGTAACTTCATTAACTGTTGTGTTTCAGCAACTATCAGATCAGGATTTATGTTCAGTGCTTTGCCAGGTTTGATTTCTATTGTTATGCTTTTAGAAGAGCTGGTGGTTGATGTTTGAGGTGAATCTTCAGATTTAAGCTTCTCTTGGGTATATGTTTCCAAAAGTGCAGTCAATTGATTGTGTGTTTCAGCAGTCACAGAGGAGGGTTCACAAATGAAATTATTAATTACTTCATCCTCTGTGTTGTCTTTAAGACTTAAAGCATTATCATCATAATCCATCCAGACATAATTGTCATTGTTAATCATGGGTGTAGCATGAGGGTAAAGAGTAAGCTGTTTAGTTTCATATCTATTGGAAATTTTCATCGAACCAGATCTACAGTTGATAAAGGCATCGGCTGTGGCTAGCTAAGGCCTTCCTAGAATTAGAGGATGTCCCCCCAACTTTGTTTTAGTTTTTAACACCACAAAGTCAGCTGGGTAATTCCAGGACTCAACCGAGATAACTAAATCTTCAACAACTCCTTCTAGTTTAATTGTAGAACGGTCAGCTAACTCTAGAATGGTTGGTGTATCTCTAATTGTGTTCTTTAGCTGTAACAATTGTGAAGTTTCGAGAGTCATAATGTTTATAGCAGCACCTAAATCTACCAGAACTTGAGGGATTATTGTTTTACCAATTTGGACTATCACAGTAGGATGGCCGGGGTCACCATTTTTAACTGGAGGATTTTTATCGGACATTAATGTAGATAGATCACCCATAACATGAACTGTAAGGGGATCTTTAGCTTTCCTACCAAGTTTCTTTACACAAATATCTCTCATGGTTCTGGCATAAATTGGTACATCTCTTAGTCCCTGTAAAAGTGGAATTTTAACATACAAATTTTGCAATTCCCCTAAAAGATTAAAAGCAGGTGGTCAGGAATTTTAGTTAAAAATAAATGCTCAGGGAATGGTGGCTCTATTATTTTAGCACCCTTATTAGAGGGTGGTTGTACCTCTTTGTGTGTGTCATGTTTCTCAGTTTCTTCTTTATCAGAATCAAAAGAAGTTATATCATCAATGATAGGTTCTACTATTTTCCTAGATATTAAATGAATATCATTACATTGCGCAGGGAAAGTAGGGAATGTAGGTTGGTTCTGAATATCAATGAATTGCACAGCTTTATTATTGGGGTTAGGATTTGGTTGTATAGGTAGCTGGGGTCTCATTTGATTATTTGGTGGAGCACCTGATGGTAGAGGAAGTGGTTGTTGAAATTGAGGAAATTGATTTGGAAATGGGAGTTGTTGGCCCCTCCAATTTGAATTCCATTGATTAAAATAAGATGGTTTTTGTGGAGGCCAAGGAGTCCACATTGCAGGATCTACAAAGGGAGGGTTTGTTTGTTGCATGGGTGGGTAATTAATTTGATTAAAGGGTGTATATTCCATTTGGTTGAAGGGAGGGTAATTTGTCTGACTAAAAGAAGGATAATTGTTCCAACGATTATAAGATGTAAATGGCATACTAGAATTAATACCTTGTCCTCATGGTTGTCATTGTCTCCTCTATGTTAGCATATAAACTGCTTCAGCTTCTTCTTCCGTTGGTTGCAATGCTGCCTTTATTCCTGGTAGAGAAGGGCATTGTTGTGTTTCATGATCTTTCTCACAAAGGGTGCAAATTGGTATCTTGTCCAATGGGCATTCCCTTAGTGGGTGTTTATCTCTGCATTTGGGGAAAAAGACAGCCAAAGCTGCTTCTGCTTCGGCATGCTTCTTTTTAACCTGCAAGGTGTCAATTTGTGAAGCAAAAGAACTTAACATTTCAGTTTTAAATTCTTCAAGTAAATTACCTATTTCAGATCTTGTTGCTCCCCCACTGGCTGAAATCTAAACTCTTGAATATGTGGCATCTCTGTTGTTTGATCTGTTCCTTGCAGCTCCTCTTGAACATCTTTTACAGAGGTCAAAAATTCATCATATGATTCTTTAGATATATCTCCTTTACCAAGCATGTTTAGCATGTCTAAACAATCACCCCTCACCCCTTTCAGTAATATTGTTTTAAGAATATCCTTACTTACACCGGGATGATCGGATCTCTACAAATTTTACTGTAGTCTCTCCACAAAGTCCTCCAAATTCTCGTCCTCCTTTTGTACCATCTTGAATAGTTCCTCCCTCTTTTCTCTTGTCCGACAATAGTCTTGATATTTAAGTAGAAATTTATGTTTCATCTATTCCCACGTTGTGATTACCTGGCTTCCGAGGGTCATGAACCACTTTAATGCAATTCCTTTTAGTGTTGCTAGAAACAGTTTCAGCTTCTGAGCATTAGTAACATAATCATAACTTCTGCATAATATATCAAATTCAAAAAGAAATTCTTCAGGATCTTCAGAAGATAAACCATGGAAGTTGGGTAAGGCTGACAGTGGGATATTCTTCATAGGAGTTGCTCCTCTAGGGAGATCACTAATAGGAAATCCCAAGGTAGAGAGAGAATTTTCATCTTTTCCCTCTCCTTCAGGATCTACTCGTCCTCCACCAAATAATCCTTCATTATTTCCTTCCAATTTTTTGATCTCCTACTGCACTTGCTCGATCCTCAAAGTTTTCTATTGGCTCCTCAATGTTTTCCACTAGTTTTTCAATGTTTCCTGCTGATTCCTCAACTTTCTCTGCTGATTCTTTAGTGCTTTCTTCTGGTTCTTCAACACTGTCTACTAGTTCTTCAATACTTGCTGCTGGTTCCTCAACATTTTCAAGGCTCACAACTTCTTATGTTTCATAATTTGATTGAGGGGAGAGTTGAGGCTTTGGTCTTTGAGAGCTTAATCTCTAAGAAGATTCGGCCTTTAATACAATTTCGTCAATGAAAGGCTTTCTTCCTCCCCTTCCTTTGCCCTTGCCACCTGTAGGGTTAGTTTTCTTATGGGTTCTACGTCCTCTCATACAAACTACACATCTAGAAGAAAAACATCAATGCTTTTGAAATCTATAATTGCCTTCCCCGGCAACGGCGCCAAAATGTTTGTACTTTAATTGTTTAACAATTCAAGTGCTACATAAATTGTCAACCAGGGAAGGTGAAGGTCTGTTTATTTCAAAGGCAATCACACACTATATATGCTCAATTTCAAAAGCAAGGAAATGTTGTAGTATTAATCACACTAATTACACTGATCACACCCTGCTTTAACAAAGTTGAAGCCTACTTGAGTTACAGCAAAGTCAATCCTTCTATTGCAGACTTTCATTTAAAAGAATCCTGGATTACATTAAATAAATAATGAAATGAAATCATTCTGTAGAAAGGAAGATTAATTAAACTATAACGGAGAACAGTACCCTATTCCTCAAAGTAGGAATCTTCAGCACCTGCTTCCTGATTACCAAACTGTCACACACTCATTCCATAAAAAATATTGTTGAATAAAATAACTCACAACTTCTCAAGGATGAATTGTATGAAATCAATGCAGTAACTAATGAAAACAGAGTTCTGACAATAAACACGAGATTTCAAAACTACATAAATAACTTCAGCAAATAGGGTTTAATCAAGGTGCGAATAACATAAATAGTTAACAGACTACGGGAACAAATGGGTGAATCTTGTGAAGAAGGCGGGCCCTTTCGTTCTCACAAGATTCCCCAGAGAAAGGAATTAGATTGAAGTGCTCAAAACAAACTTTTATTCATCTGTCAAAAAGCATCATATTACAAAAGAGTTACGCTCCTTCTCTGTTCAGAGAAATCAACCTCCCGCAGTCTCTAACTATCTTTTAATGTTGATGTCTCCTCTTTTAAAGAGGATACATCTATTACAGTTACATCATAGAGATTTTATTTTTATCCAAATCTAATCTTCTGTTCTAAAACAGGGTCTTTCTGTTCTTCCATAGTAGAATGTTGTTACGATGGATACAATAATACTGGCTTCAGGATGGCCTGTGTAATAGCTTCTGTTACTTGTCTTTTCTCGTTGTTGTCATACTTGAAATGCTCCTTCAAAATCGCAAATCACGAGCTGTTTCACCAACAGAATTTGCGTACCATGTTGACTGTTTTAGCAACGAAATCTTCAAAATAGATTATCTGCAGTCTTTAAAATGTCTTAGAAACTATATACCTTCGATTAATGATTAAATATAAAAGTAATGTAGAATTATATGCAAAACAAATTAAACATATAGTAAAGAGAAGAATATTATATACATTTGGGAAAAATGGATGAAAGTGATAATGTAAGCTTTAAATATGGACTAAAAAGAGTAGAGTGGTAACAGAATATGTGGTCAAAATGGTACATTATGAGGTCCTAACAGTCATCTCATATACCCATGGCCTTCCAAGTAAAATATTATAGTCAAGGGGTCCGTCAACAACCTCAACATCAATATTCATTGTTTTCCCCCCTAGTTCAGCATGCAGGTTATTAATAATACCACAAGGTTTATATGTACGTCCATCGAATGCCTTCAACGTCATTCATGATTGTGATAATCACAGCAAGCCAAGTGAATTCTAACAGTTTAAAGATATAATGCATGTAGATGCTCCCTCATCAATAATAGTGCGATGAACAAGGTGATTGAGAACATTTACTTGTATGGAGAATTCCAATTCTGCTGGTAGTTGCGGCACATAGCCCATGTGATTAAAGACAAAAAGATTATAATCAGTCGGATCAATTCCACCAATAGTTGAAAATAAAGCCTTTTTTTGGGAGGGACAATTTTGTAATACCTCAATAGCAGACATATTTGAAGGGGATTGAGCCAAATATTCAACTATATTAAAATTTTGTGCAACTCTTGCTCGAGGATTATATTTCAATTTATGAATTACTCCCCTTGGTGGCTTGATTTTCAATTCATGAATAGCAGTAGGCGATACTGATTCTGTATATGGATTCATTATTGAGGTAGTAGGTTGATCAGTGGCCTAACTACCATGATCTTTATTTCGCGTTGAAACCAAAATAATTGTTGAAGGTTTTGTGATGGATAACATTAACAATTGGGAACTAGGAGCTGGATCCATAGCAACCATGTTTGTGTCTGGATTTGGAAATGGTTCTGTCAACACAGCTGACGCATTGGAATTCTTGATGATTTTTGAGACTTCAGTGTGGTGAGGACAATCCCTAACAAAGTGTTCCTCATTACAGATTATGCATGGATAACGAGGTTTCCGTGGTCCAGACGATTGATCAGATGATATTTTTTGCGCGTTAAAAGTTTTTTTTTTCTTTTATTTCCCCTTTTTCTTACTTCAGGTTGCTTCTCACCTTTGCCTTTGTCAAATGACACGGCATTGATTTTGGAAGTACTAGCAAGATCAGATGCAGTAGTGTGGTGTGTGCTTGCGGTGCCTATTAAGCCGTCTCCGGCATTAGATTATTTAATTGAGGAGGAACATTTAAATTAGATCTCATCGCATTAGGGATTTTTTCATAGAGCGTACCAGACTGGGTGTAAATCAAGTCTAAATATTGGGCATGAGCGATAACTTGCTCTTCTGTGACGATGCCACCCTTAGCTACATCTTCAGTTATAGATGGTAACAGGGACTTAATGAACCATTCAATAAGGAGCTGATCTGGAACAAATGTCTTAACCATTCGTTGACCACAACGCCACTCATGAATATGATCAGAGATGTGAGTAGCATTATTTTGTTTGAAATTATTTAAGAGTTATGTTCCAGTTTCATATCTAATGGGTAACTGGAAATGAGTCAAAACGACAGTATCTAGGGCTGTGAAATTATCAAAAGAAGCTCTAGGTAATTAGATGTACCATTTTGTTGTCGGACCTATGAGCGTACACTGGAAAAGACGTAGTTGAAGAGAATCAGCATTCAGGGAATTTGATGAACACCATAAATGATAAGTCATAACATGAGTCGACGGATCTTCTCAAGGGTTTCCATTGAACTTAGGAATATCTGAGGGTAATTTATGAGGTATCACTGGCCACCAAGGAGCATAGTTGATTGGATCATTGGTTAACCGATTTAAATCGAGTAACTCTAAAGTTGCAACAAAGGGAAACTGTCTACTAAGGTCAGGTTGAGCATAGCCAGGATAAGATGGAATTTCTTGAGCAACAGGAATTTGAGCATCAGCATAATGAATCTACTGTTGGTAACCCAGATAGGGGTTGTTTTGTATAGCAAACTCTTGAGGATTCTGTTGACCAAAACCTGGATATGATACTTGTTCAAAAGAGGTTTGAGGCATTTGCACTTGTGGCTGCTAAGGGGTCTGTCCACCAATGTTATAACCCAAATTAGGATAACTTGGATTTGGTTGATATGTATAACTCGTTTGCGGTCGTGACATCCCATAAAATGGTAGACCAACTTATGAATAAATAATTCCTGGTACAGGTTGTTGTAAATTAACCAAAGGATTTGGAGTCTGTGGACCCAAAATTTGATGATATTGAGTTGAAGGACCCACTTGATAAGTTTGATGTACAATATTTTGATTCTGTAACAAGGGTATAGATGTATTAACAAGTGGTAATGAAGTGGATGTAACAGGTTGAACCGATTGATATGATTTTACAACCGTTTGTGGTTGGATAGGCAAAGTGGGCTGCCATTGACAAACATTCGTTTCAACATTAGATTGACCAAAAAGTGACAGAGTACTGTCATATTGGGTGACCAAAGGTTTCCCCCCAACATGAGGAGGATAATAAGATGAAAAATATTTCTCTCCTAATGCTGGGAATCCAGTTGATATGGTACTTGAATAGACCCAGAAGGACCGGCTTGATATTTCCCTGATGATGTGTATAATGAATCAAGTCATTCAGTACTTATGATAGGATTACCAGTTAAAGTATTGGATGATGACATTGGTAAATTCTATGGATTTTAAGATGCACCAGAGAAAATTCTAGATAATGATTTGTAACCTGATGGGACCATAGGGCCAACATGAAAATATGACTCTGGCCAAGTGGTAAACATCGACGGGGTAGCTAGGGCGGGAGCTGACGTAATTGGAAGAGATGGCCCAACCGAAGATGTTGGTTCAGGCATGGTTACTTGAAAAAATGTGTCCCCTTTTGAATTGATGGGAATTTGAAAAGGAGGAAGATTAACAAAAGTAGAGGGTGTCGATTGAGAAAAATACTCGTACATGTAAAGGTCCTCCCCAAAATGGGTTGGAGTTAAAGGTGTATTGTCTTGTGGGATTTTTTCAATCACAATTAAACCAGGTGGAATCATTTCACCATTAGGGCCAAAGTATATTTCAGGTGGTTGACTATGTGATATGGGAGATTCAATAGCTACATAACTTTGTGGGATGACCAAGGTAGGAACAACTTCCAGTCGTTCGACTTCAGGATTCAGATGTTCTGGCAAAGAAGAGATAGTATCTGGATCAATTTGTGGTTGAAAAATGTCGGGTCCAAGAGGTATGGTCTCACTGATTGGATGGATCATGACCATGGGTCGCTGTGAAGACTCTGTTTCGAAAACAGTAGATGAACCAGGATGCTTAGAAACAACTTGAGCTAACTCTGGTTTAGGGGAAAATTATGTTTAACCAGAGGTACTAATTGTACTTGATTCGATAGATCGTTATCACCTTCGCCTACCAGAAGTAACTTCTGGCGGTAAAGGTGGTTTTAAAGCTAATCTACGCGAATGACGGGGGAAAGGATTTTGTTCTTCCACGATTACTGATTAATTTTAACCAAAAAAAATTAAAAAAAAAATAAAAGGGTAATGCTAGGCAAAAGGGTTTACCAAGAAACTGGGAACTGCAGAATACCTCCGGGTACAGGAAAGCAATCTCCCCAAATGTTGTGTTCAATGTATCACAATTTACAAGGCAGCCGACTCGGTTCACTATGGATGGATAGCACCTAAAATTTATCCTCCTAAATATACCCAAAGGTACGTGGAGGCCCAAGTCCGTATTAGCATTATCTGATGCGAAACCGCACAGTGAGAGCACCCCTTTATACTTATCATATTGTAACACCGCCCGATATAATTGAAAGTACGTGGATGAGATATGATATACTTACATATGTGGAGCAAGGTATCACACTCGGAATGTATCGCAGACAAGTTAACGATAGCTGCTATGTTTTACGATGTCGGAACAAGTCTCTAGCCTAGACCTTCTAAATGTTATCATTATGGTTCCAATGCTTTGTTAGGTAAATTGAGATTAATTTTATGTTGATCTTGCTTACAATTTTCCTTTCAAAGGTTCACCTTGATGATGTATTGGAAAATTCCTAAAATGCAACTAAAAATGATAAGCAATATTTCACTTTCAGTTTCTTCAATGAAAAACCTAGCTACTAAGGGAAAAGAGCAAATAATTTGTGAGCAAACAAATCAATGAGCAAAACAAATCAATAAACACAAACTAAATGCAGATTTCCTAATGTTCCTTTTCATAAAACACACAAAAATCCTACATGCAAATGAAAGTTTTTTATTTTCAGTTTCCTTAATGTTATGAATGCAGAAAAGAAACTAGGTGCACTAAATCAACAATTAAAATTCCTTTTACTTTTGAGAAATGAAGAATACAAACAAAAAAATTTCTTTTGAAGGAAAAATGAGGATTTCAACAACAATTTCTCCTATCAAGGAAATGAAGATTTTACGACAATTTCCTATTGCGAAAGCAAATGATTCTTAATGTGACCATAAAAATACTTTTAAATCAAATTTTCAATGATAAAGAAAAGCTTTTTAAACAAACATTGAATAAATTTTCAGTCAAAGGAGGAAGAAGTATATAGATTCACTGGTCAATATGAGGATCAAACTTTTCAAAACACAGCAGAAAACAAACTAAAGCAAATTGCAAAGGCAAATTCAAAGGAACCTAGGTGGTTTCAAGAGTCAACGTAGTCTCCAAGGGGAGACAATGCTCTGCAATGCAGGCCTGAAAGGGAGACAGTGCTATGAAAAGCATTGTGTTATGTCTAAGGGTGCGTTGTGCACAGTGTATAAGGAAAAATACTACTGTTTAACTCACGATATTTGAAAATTTGGCTTTGAAAAAGTTTAATCTTTGTATGTAACAACTACTGGGTGGATAAACAAAGAAAATCAGAGGCTATGTCACCTAGGTCTAAGAGAAATTCTCCCCAATGAAGTCGCCAATTTGTTGGGCCAGAATTGTGAATTACAGATAAAACACGCTTCCCTAGACAGATGACAGTCTATAACAACATATTAAAGACTATACGACTACCTTTCCTAACTTAGAGCAGATACACAGAAAGGATTAGAGGCTTACTTGTAATCCAAGCGCTTCTAAATGGCTCCTTATGTCACTTCTGTTGTAGCTTCAAATTCAAGCGGTTTGTAGGAAAAATTATTCCTGCAAGAAAGAACACTAAAACAACAGAAGATAGCAATAATACATATGTCTATTCAAGTTAGTTAGCTAAATCAGTAAAGCATAAACAATATACATCAACTAAGATCTTGCAATATGGAAAATCAAATCCAATATAGATGCATATAGGGAAAAGTAAGTTGTATTCTTTATTGATGATAGATGGAGAGGTTACAACCAAATGAATTATTTGAAGTGACCTTTCCAGCAACAATCCTCAGCCCCATCACAGTATAAATCTCTCCAGCAGTTGTTACACAAATCTAACTCTCAATTGAAAATTCTCCAACATTTCTCTACTCAAATTCTTCCTTCTCAAACACTCAGATCTGTGCTCAATTTATAGAGGAGCTGAAGGTTGTTTTGCAATCAATGACTTTCCAATAATAGGAAAGACATGTTCCCAATCTTGTAGATGTCAAATGGACATTTGGATTCAAATCTTGACAAATGTGAACTCTTCTAGAAGGCACTGGCCAAGAGGAGATTCTGGAACAATGAGAATTTCGCTTCCAATGTGACCAACGCACCCATAGATGTTTGGAAATGCTTTGCAGAGAAATCTTGCATGGGGCTGCTTGTATATGCAATGCACTTAATCCCCTTAGAGGCAGCGTTGGTGAGCTTCCATATGCTATATAATAAACTTCAAACCTTGGAAACCTTTTCTTGATGAAAGTCATGCTTGATTTGTCTTGTTCTTGCCTTAGGGCATGTAGCAACTTGAAATGATAGGGAATGATAGACCCATAGTCATTGGTCCTAGAGATGATGCCCAGTTAACCAGGTCATTAGGAATGATGCCCAAATTGACCTATAACACATAGATTTCTTGTTATGAGGGAAAGGAATTATTTTAATCTCTTCAATTCTTTTAGGATCAATATATATACCTCTTTTTGACACAATGAATCATAAAAATTTTCCTTCATCTAATGCAAAAAATTATTTCTTTGGATTTAAGGAGATACCATACCTTTTGAATCGCTCAAAGACTTGTTTTAGTTCATTCACATGATTGGTTACTTGTTTAGAAAATAATGTAATGTCATCTAAATAAATAACCATTGTTTTATTTATGAGCCCCCTAAAAGTTGTGTCCATATCTCTCTGAAAAGTGGCACCTGCATTAATTAATCCAAATAGCATCTTTTGATATGCGAAAATTCCCCACTTAGTCCTGAACGTAGTTTTCAATCTGTCATCTAGATGTACGAGAATTTGGTTATATCCCTAGAATCCATCTAGAAAGGACATAAGTTTAGAACCAGCTACTATCTACAATACTTGTTACATGGTTGGTAATGGAAAGTTGTCCTTCTGACAAGCTTTGTTTAAATTCCTAAAATCAATGAAAATTCTAATAACACCATTCTTTTGCCTGACAGGTACAAAATTCGATACCCATTTAGAATTCCTGACTAGAAAGATGATTTTTGCCTTGAGGATTTTGTTCAGTTCTATTTTGATTTGATTTTCTTGATTTGGATGAATCTTCCTCAATTTCTGTTGTATAGTTTTTTCCTCTAAGATCATATGAATTGTGTGTTGAATCACAGAAGTGTCATATGTTTTAAGATCATTGTAATCCCAAGCAAAGACACTTTTGTACATTCTAAACAATCTAATAAATGATAATTTTTCTTCGGAAGATAGACCAAGACCTAGATTGACATTTTGAGGTTTTTCGTTAGTTCCTAGATTTACTAACTCAAATCTTAAGGTAGAGCTTTATATTTTTGAGTTGGTAATACTTTTAAACCTACCTTTCAGATCATATAGGTCTTCTAACTTGACAACAAATTTAGGAATACAATCTATGTCTTGTTCTTTCTTAATCTGAATGTCATGTTCATCTTCATCCAAAATATGACTATCATAAGATCCTTCAGATGTCAATAAATCTATGATATCTGAATCATTATTGAATACTCTTCAATTGGTAATATTATCAGGAATGGATGGCTTAAAAATTAATTCAATAGAAAATCTATCAAGACTAAACTCTTGTGATGGGATTAACTTTGATGCTACGTTAGCCAATAGATCTGCACTAGCATTCTGCATTCTAGGTACAGAAGAAATGTTGAAGGCTAAGAAATGAATGGCTAATTCTTGGACTACTGATCGGTAATGCTTTAAATGTCCATAATTACAATGAATGGTATCTCTTACCTGTCTAAAAATGATTTCTGAATCTCCTAGAACCTTCAGATATTTGATATTAAGATCAATGGCTTTGTACAAACCTTGAACTAATGCTTCGTATTCAGCTACATTGTTTGTACAATAAAATTCTATTTTGTAGGCTAACATGGTCTTTTCTCCTTTTGGGTTTATTAAAACACATCCAGCGCCTGCACCATCTTCAAATTTAGAACCGTCAAAATAAAGAGTCCAACTTTAAAGAATTAACTAATGTTCTATCTACAAAATTTATACATTTGGAACTATCTAGCTGGGAAAAATTCTCAATCTGAGAAACAACTGCATTATCAAAGAAAGGTGATGGTTGAGCATTGAAATTTCCCAAAAATAATCCTGCTGAGTAGTTTCCAATAATGTTATTATTGAATGCTACTGGCTCATTTACTCCTTCGAGATCGGTGATTGTATGCTTCATGAAATTTTCATGGTCTACCCGAATTTGATTTGGCTTCCCATTATATGGTAACCACATATATGACCAATCTGTTGCGAAATAACCATGAAGTTTTTCATACCAGACTTGGATTAAAACTAAGCCATAAAATTCAGGAATATCATCCACCTGTATATCAATTATTTGAGTAATCTTGGGATTTGATGACAATATGATGGAAACAGAATTTATTTCTCCTACCACCTTTACTCTAGTTCTATCAAGTTGTACTATATGAACAGGGTAACTCTGAGGAGTTTGTTCAACTTAGCACAGACTGATTTTGGCATTATATTAGAGGAATCCGTTGAGTCTATTAAACACTTATGAACGTTTTTGTTATATATCTCATAGGTTAAGAGAAATGGAGTATAAGATGTTAGTATGAATCTTAATTGCAAGTGTACGTAAAAATACCACTTTAGATATGTATAACAAACAGCCCTAACAGCAAAATATGGCTGCCAATATCTTCAAATCTGTAATTAGTTGATCAAGATAAATGCTGCAAAAATATAGATCTATGAATCAAAAAACATTAAGCAGTAAATAAAACGAGATTTACTCCATGCATCCAATAGACAATACAAGAATGTGTTGAATGAATTTTATATTAAGGGAACCTGGGAGGAAAACATAGAAGGATGTTACCAGTTCTCCTCAATGGGATGGATTCTTGTAAGTCCTCCCACTTTAGATCTAAAATTCCTCTCTCTTGATGGTGTAGAAAACCCAAACAAAAATGGAACTCAAAGCAAGCTTACAAGAAAAAAGATATAAAAATATGACAATGATGGTGGATCAAAGTCAGACCAAAAGTATAGATCCAAAGTGATCTTAGGCAACAAAAGGTGATGAATGAATGGAAAAACCCTTCTATTTATAGCAAAATGTTGAGTTAGTATAGAAATTGGTGCATAATTAAAATATTATTAACCAAATCAAGATCCAACTTTTATGGAATATTTTATTATTTTTGTTGGAGGGAAAATGAATTTGACTTGGGTCAAATCTCTTTATTTGTAAATAATAAATTATTTATTTATCATTTTAAGGATGTGGTTGAGTAATAATTAAATAAATAATTATTTATTTAACTATTTATGAGTGATTTAGTCAAATTTAACAAGGAATATTATTTAAATAAGGTTTAAATAATTATTCCTAGAAAATAATAAGATAAATAATAATTTATCTAATTAATTTTTTGTTTTGCGTTAAATATGACCATGAATATTCATTGTGATTGTTTAACTAATTATTCCTTGAGGAAAATCAAACAAATGTGGATTTATTTAATATTTCCTCATAGGGTTTCCTATTTAGACCATAAACTACTTAATAAATGTGTTTTACTAAGTTATTTTTCATAGTGAAAGCAATTTTACTTAGGGTAAAATTGGTCTTACATGGTGTACATAGGTCCATCTAATAGTAACAGTTTAGATGACCAAAAAATGGTATAACATGAGAGATGGAACGATCACCTATCATAATAAAGTCTGTAGCATCTATTTTCATTGAAGGAGAAGGTGGCTTACCCATTTCATTAGCAGCTTGTACTATTACTGGAGCAGGTAAGTTTGAAGCAGGAACCACATTTAAGTCTCTAAGTAAGATTTTATGTTGCTGCTTCAATTTAGTAAGCTCGTGAATTCAAATGTTGGCCTTGGTTTTCTTCATATCTTCAACTACATTATACTTAATAGTGTCTGAGACTACCATTGTCTTAGATGCAGGTGGAGTATTTGAAGTAACGGGACTTGTTTGTGTAGCCTTTGAAGTAGACTTTTTGCTTACTTATTTATCCTTAGCAGGAGTTGAAATCTTTTGTTGTTGATTTGACTGTGTTTCTTCAATAGTATTTTTTCTCCTTGTGCTCACAAGTAAAGCTTCATGTTGTTCTTCATTTGGTAGGATGAAATCCCACATTCCATTTAGTTCAACTTATTCTTCTTTGTCATATTATTCTTCCTCTGTTTCTGGAGCAGATTCAACATTAGATATGATATTTGAAGGTTGAGTATTAGAGGATTGACCTTTCTTAAAGTTTCTGAAAGTCTTTTTTGAGCTAGCATTTTCAACGATTTGTTTATTGATATCTGCCATCTCGTTTGTCATAGTCTTCAAAACTTTTTGAAGACCTTCTACGTCAAAAGGATCTTTTGGAAGCTTCTTTTTAGACTCATCTTTGAAAGATACCTCCTTTGATTTTCGATCTTCTTGAGAATTCTTTTTCTCAAGAGCGGTTATGCGTTTCTCTACAGATAGAGATTCTTTCATGTTTTCTGCAAGTGTTGGAAGTTTTTCTCTATCAACAAAAATAGCTATATTAGATGGAAGAGATGAAATATCCCACTCAATTTGAACTTCTGCACCAGGAACTACTGTAGCAGGAATTTTATTGAGTAATTTATTAAATCTTGAATTGAAATATTTTATCTTCTCACCTGTTTTAGCTTTTAGATTTGACAAATCATTGATGAGCGTAGCAGTGGTCCTGTCATCCCCAAACTTAGCTAGAAATTGTTCTTTGAACATATTCTAGCTAGTTATAGAGTGGGCAGGCAGTGAAAAATACCAGGATCCTGCGGATCCTTTTAAAGTATATGGAAATAATCTTACAACACAATCCTCTTCAACTACTCCATTTAGATTGACGGCTAACATAAAATTGTGAATGTGTTCTTCTACCGGAAGACCATCATCAGGATTAAATTTAGGTAACCATCTTTCAGGTGATTTTGGTAGAGCATGAAGAGGAGCGAGCATGTTTACAGCCCCTGGATTGCTCCATGGATTTACATTTGGTGGAGGTACTTGGCATGCCATTGGATTTTGAATAGGTTGGTTGGGTGGAGTTTGAGTTGAAGAAGAGGCAGGCTAAGTGCTAGGACTAGTTGAAGGGATAGTAGTTTGAATATTGGAACTAGTCAAATTAACATTGATTGTTGGAATGGATGTTGTGGAAGTGAGTGGAGGTAATGGATGTGAATGTGATAAGATCTTGCTGGTGATTGACTCTGATTGAGTCCTCTATATTCTCTTTCGAGCACTATCGATGGGAAATTCAAAAGGAATAATTCCTATCTTTTGACTTTCTAATCGAGTTAATATTCTTCGAGGTTGTAAAGAAGACGAAATACTGATATCTGGTATTTGAGAAGATTCAAGCTTTCAGCAGAAATAGATACTCTCTCTAACTTTTCTATCGAAGAATAAACTTCTGGGGAAGCTTGATGGGAATCAGGAGACAATATGGGTTGAGTATCACTAGAAGACTTAGGAGAAGGATGATCAACTTCAAATTTTAAAGGAGAGGATCTAGATGATTTTTTGGAAGTTGATGGGGATCTAAAGGGAGAGAGACTCTTCGATTGACCTTAGGTTGATAAGATCTATTTTCCATTCACAGGGCGCTCCTTCTAGCACTAGAATGTTGAGGCCTCAGAATTTAGCTGTCGAAAAATGGGGGAAAACCACCTGATCTGGACCTTAAAGCATCTCATTTTTTGTTTGGTGTAGTGGCTCTGACTAGGGATGATGGGACCCGTTTCCCAATAAGGATGATTTTGAGGGTGTTGTGATTATGCAAATGGAGAATTATTTTAATCTATCATATGCATCTATATAAAATATTTATTCTATTATATACCTGGGGTGTTTCTTCCTTTATGCGATCTAAAGAGATATCCTTCAACTATTAGTAATATAGATCATTTAACAGTTGAAAGAGATGAAAATTATGTAAGATGATTCTTCTAACAAAGTAGTTTGACTAGAAGAATTGTGAAAAATATATCGCATTGATATGTGTGATTATACATTCAATAAGAAATCACAGACAAATATTAGAACATAATTTCATGTAACATTCATCTATAATAACGTTTCAAATATATAATGCAATGAAAAGATGATTATCAATCTATAAATTAAGACTTAATTCAAGTGAATAAAAGTACCATATGTACGAAATTCTACTCATGTAAACTGACAGTAATTGATCTTCTCCTCTTCACTTTCAAGTAATTTAAAGAGTAAAGTAGTGCAACATCAGTTAAATAACTTTAATTGTCAAAAGAAAACATATGTGTTCCATTAATTCATCAAAGCATTCACAAACTTACAATAGTGCATTCTTTGCAAATGTTTTTGACAAATTTATGGACCCTTCTCTAAATGCATGAGAGGGGTTTAAATACTAAACTAACTATGTTCTAAAATAGATTATTACAAAAATATAGAGGAGGTTTGAAGCAACCATCCTTGTAAGACTAACTTAAACTACAATCTAGGAAAATAAAGTAACAATATTGATTTATGAATTCTGCCCTTTATTTTGGATTTGGTCACGAAGTTGAAAAATATCAAGCATAGGCTTGAGTTGAGCTGGCTGCGAAATCCTCGATTTGACCTGTCCCTTGAATACTGCGTTTGAAAGTACTAGCTGCGATCTTCTTGTTGAATTTGTTAAAGACTGCAGGATCTGATATTGATGATAAGGTTTGATTAGAAAATTCAAATAATTTTCTTGATCAAACTTATTTACCTTTTTAATTATTTCATCCTGCGTGTCTACCTTTTGCTGCCACTGTGATTCTAGCTATTTTACTTCTGAGAACACTTCAGACGTGTACTCTTTGATAAGTTCTGCTTTCGCTAGCTGTTGACAACCAATTCGATAATTTCTTTTGATAATCTTGAGGCTTTCGCTGCTCCTTTCTCTGCCTGCTTTATTTGTGCTTCCCAATCCCTGAATAGGATCTCCTTATGAAACTTATCTACCTGGGGTAGATTAGCTTCCTTTCCTGAGTCTGATTCTTGCCATTGAATGTGTTCACTGATTTTCTTCTCGAGCTTCTCACATTCAAGTTTCTGGATAGCTACTTTTTGGATCAGTATTTCCTTTGAGTCACAATAAGAGTCAATAATAGAAGCTTGTTGGAAAAATAATTTTTGTTGTTGCCTTAACTTAGCATTTACATCCATTGCTTCTTTGATGAATTTCTTTAATTGGGGTTGGCTTTGTAATCTAGCCGTTTTTGCTTCTAGTTGTGCTTGTTTCTTAACGATCTCTACTTGATGCTATAATTTAAGCTTTTCAAAATCCTTTTGAAATTGGGGCATCTTTGACCTCATTTGCTCGCTGGAATTAGATCTTTCTTGATCTGAAAGTCTCTCTAGTTCTTGTATTATGTTTTCCTTCTACTTCAGCAAAATTTTAACCTCAATAGCTTTATAAATAGTGGTAGTAGCATATTCCCTTGCATACTGTGATAATTTAGTTAAATGTTCAGTAGGATCAGATAAGGAATCTTTCCACAAAATGTCAACAGATTCATTTGTGAGGTTTGAGATAGTTTCATAAGTTCTTCTCCTTTTATTTCTCTTGACTACAACCTTATAACTAGGACTGTAGAAGATATCTAGCGACAAAATTTCCTCAAATTGTAAAACTATTTGTTCTGTAGGGTAGGACGGTATGATTTCTCGATCATGAGTCTCTGGAACTTGTTGTAGTGGATTAACAGTTTCCATTATCTTCTGGGAATGTTCAGTTTTTTGAAAACTAGTTACTTGATCATCATTGGGATTGTCTTTAGGAGTTTCTGTTGCTTCAAAAAACTCATCCCATTCACTACTCAAATTCTTCTTTTGGGACTTTTCTGACTGATTAAGTGTGTCATGACTGTGCTGAACTTCTTGAGAAGTTGACTATGTTCCATTACCTTCTCTTTTTTCCTGCATCTCTATCTTTTGGATTACTTGATTAATGATCTTCTATGGGCTATCCTTTTTGGATTCTGATTCATTTTTAGAATGATCCAAACTGTGAGATTGATGCTCTGATTGACCCGATTCATCCTTAGACATGTATTTTGTTTCATTATCCAAGCTGATACTTGGATTTGGTCTGTTGAAATCTTAATAGACAAAAAATTGAGAGGAACTCTCTCCAGTCTCTTATTTTTGTATATTTGGAAGGCTTCCAAATCATCTAGGCTAAGTTGAATGGATGAAAATTTAATTATATTTGAAAACTTTTCCATGCCTTGGAAGAGATCATCGAATCCATCTATTTCATTTATAAAAGGCTTCATTTTGAGCTAAATTACATCATTTGGATCATACAACCTCTTTGGCATTACTTCCAAATTCAATAGATTAATCTTAGAAACCTCTTTGTAGGTATGGCCAATATAAAAAAGTGAAAAAGTATAGCACTGTTAAGGGAAATTGGGCCAAACGACCTTCTTAGCATCTTTCAGTTGTTTAGTAACACCATTAACAAGCTGGTAGGCTATCTCTCTTGCAAGCAACTTATCAGGAACATAATATGGTAGGACGTGGGGAGAAGCATATCTCCCAAATACTCTGACATATGTAAAATTCTCCTCTGCAAACCATCTAGCCAAAGAAAGAATATCTGCACTAGCCTCTTCAGAAACCCTAGGGGCTTTCTTATTGAATATCATCTAATGCATAGGCAACATGACTCCATGACAAATTTTATAAAAATGCAAATGGAAGTCTGAATCCCAAAGGGCTCTATGGTAAATATGGATTGGGGTAGGGTCTTGGGTAGTCCATTTCCATCCCATGGTAGGAAAACTAGAAGAAAAGGAAATTGCATCTATGACATAGGTAGACATATAAAAGGGAGGTATTTATCTAGATGAAATATTCCTTTTATTCCTATATTTTGTGATGTGTTTGGCTAAACTGTCAAATAGGATATTTTCCCTATTCAGAATTAAGGAATTTACAATTGCGTCAATCAATGGAACCCAATATACTGAAAACCTAGTGGTATTAGGTTTTGAAAATAATCTACACAACATAACTATGAAAAGATAGCAAGAAGGGGGAAGAGCTCCTATAAATTGGGTACGACTTGTCCTACTTTGGGTTTCTGTCTTCATTCCATTTTATTTGATAATCTCATGGGGTCCGGGACGCCCGTTTAAAAGTTTATGAAAACTTATCAGTACGCTGTGAGGAGGTATAGCATTTCTGTAAATTCTCTGCTCAAACATCTTTCATGCCTCTCCCTTTGAATCCTTGAATTTTTTGTCATCTATGCTTGATTGGTTAATAACCCACTTAACCATGTCTGTGTAAGGGAGAATTTTTGGTCTTGCGGCCACCTTGTGGATGAATGAACATGCAACATTAAAGTAAGTCGTGTCTGAAGTAGATGTCGTGCCTTCTGTAGTAACTTTGGTTATTACCCTTGGATTTTCATCTTTGAAAATCTTATACATTGCCTCCCATGATGAAATTCCACAATCCTTGTTGCAGGCGGTGTCTTAAAATAAGGGATACATGTCTGAATCTTCAATAAACAGTGTTTGAGAAATATATTTTCCTTTCTTTCTCATTTCAATCTTCTTCACTCCATTAAGACGATTCCTGATTTCAGGTAAACAGAGCGAACATTACAAGTATAGAGAAAAGAGAGACAAATCCATCATTTATATCAAACATGCACGAATAGATATGAATATATTAAATATGATATTTAATCATCGATAATCATTCCAAAATCAAATATCTTACACCTTCGCACGAAATAGCTATTAATCAATTTAAGTCGTTAGATCTCGGATTTCGGTTTGATTCGACATTAGTAATTTCGCATGCTTGAGTAATTAATGCCATTCATTCGCATATCACATCATATAAATTTTACCGCTTGTGATGTTTACCCATAAATTCAGCGAAATGTGATCTGCGCAAATTTCACATCGCAACTTTTATGTGGTAATGAATTTGCTTTTGGTCCACTTGTGTGAAATGTGAATTGCGCATTCAAGAAGTCAAGAGGTCGCGCTTTATGGGACTTTATAGTTTTATATTTATTGTTTTGTTGGCTCGTCGAGTCCGTGTAATTGCTACTTATGCCGGATTACTTTATAAGTTGCTCATTTTAAATGAGGTGCGATGCGATAACTAAAATATAACAAAAATTGAAGCATTTGCAAGTTTTAAATATAACTTCGGAAAAAGACTTAGCGTGTTTCGCAGCTTGGATGACTTAACGGATTTCAATTATTTTTTTGTTGTAAGCTATGTGATTTGTGATGTGCACTAAGGAATAAAACAGAAAAACTAAAAGAAAACTTTATTTCTTAAAGTTTTTTGTTTTAAAGATAAAATTAAATTTCCTATTTATTTCTAAAGGGTCCCCATTTATTAAAATAAATGGGAGGTGTTGTATATCACAAAAGGGTCAGAAAGGGGGGATCCTTGATCTCCCTGGTCGAGTCTATCATGGATGAGAGCGCTCAGCCATGTTGGTGGATAGGAACCAGACCTATAGCAAAGAGAACCAAGGATAATGTAGGATGCTGGAAGCTGGCCCAGAGGTAGCTGCGAACCCTAGGTCATGGTATAGCTCTCTACTTTCAGCATTATTCCTGAGAATAATCTTGTTGGTCCTCAAATTGGATGTGAATTGAGTACCTTGATCTGTTACAATTTCTCTTGGAACACCAAAATAAGTAAATATACGCTCAAAAATAAATGTAACTACAACATTTTCAGTTGCTAATAAACTAGGTTTAACTTCTACCCATTTTTTAACATAATGTATGCAAACAAGTATGTACCTTTTTTGTTTAGATGGAGGATTTATTGGTCCAACAAGATAGAGAGCACATTTTTCAAAAGGCTCTACAAGTACCTGTGGTTGTAGAGGCATTTCATATTATGGTACAATATTTCCCATTCTTTTGACAACTATCACATCTTTTGACATATTCTTTGGCATCTTTGAAAATAGACGGCCAATAATATCTCGAAAGAAGGACCTTGTAAGAATTTATTTTGTTAGAAAAATTTCCTCCACATGGCTCATCATGAAAATATTTCAAGATTCCTAGTACTTCATATTCTCAAACACATTTTTGAATGATCAGATCAAGTCCAATTTTGTGTAATTCTCCATCTACCCAAGAATAAGGTGCACTGGTTTTGACAACTTTCTACTTTTCTCTGGCTGACAATTGTGATGTTAATGTTCCTGTAGTTAAATAATTGGAAATATTTGCAAACCAAGGTAATTTAGTAGATACTGCAAAAATATACTCATTGGGAAAATTATCTTTTACATGAACATCATCATTATTATTTTTCATTCTAGAAAGAAAATTAACAATTGTATTTTCTCTTCCAGGTATTTTATAATAGTAATGTTGAATTCTTGTAATAATAACAACCATATTGTACTTGGTTCGTTCATTAGATATCTAATGGTAGAATTATCATTATGAATAAAATTTTCATAACCAGTGATATAACGATAAAACTTATTAATGCCATGTACAACAACTATAAAATTATTTTTTGTTACAGTATAATTTAACTCTGTTGCAGTCAATTTTTTTCTTGTGTAATAGATAGCATAAGGAGTTAAATATTTTTGTCCCAACACAACTCCTAAATCTATGTTTGAAGCATCTATAGAAATATGAAAAGGGAGAGACCAATTAAGTCCTCTTAAAATTGGTACTTCAGTAATATTTTGTTTCAATGTTTTGAATATTTTTTGACAATCATAATTCCTTGCAAGTTCACAATATTTTATAAGAAGTTTGAAAAGTGGGGAGGCTATTATTGTGTAATTTTCTATTAATCTTCTATAATATCTAGTAAATCCAAGAAAACTTCTAACATCTCTTTGACAAACAGGAATTGAAATTTTAGAAATGACTTCTACTTTATATGTATCCACTTTAATTTCACCACTTGAAATGTGGTGGCCTAAAACAATCCCTTCATTGAACATCATAAAACATTTTTCATGGCTTAATGAAAGGTTTCTTCTTTGCATCTAATAGGAAGTTTCTCCAAATTTCCATATCTTCCTCAAAAGTATCTCCATACACAGTAAATTCATCCATGTATACTTCCACAAAATCATGAATTAGATCAGAAAATATACCTAAAACTGCTCTTTAGAATGTCAGGTGCATTACATAATCCAAAGGGAAGTACCCTATAGGCATATCTTCCCCATGGACATGAAAAAGTGGTTTTATCTTGATCTTATGGGGCTAGTTGGATTTGATTGTCCACTAAAACCATCTAAAAATGAGAAATACTCTCAAGGCATGTTTCTTCCTACATCTAGGACAAAAAATAGATAATGTAGCATTTTCAGCTTTTTTCTTGTTTTGTATCTTAATAGCATATAGTTATTCAATAAGAATCCCAAGGAAATCTATTTTGAATTTTTCAAGCAAAATTCCTATTTCAGCTCTAATTATTGTTCTAGTTGTTTATTAATTTTGTACATAACAAGATCTCTTGGAATTTTACAATTTCTAGCCTTACCCCTTGAAATATGTCTACACAAATCATAGACATATCCAAATGAAACTTCAGAAAAATCTCCTTTTCCAATTAAATTAAGAAGGTAAAACCACTCATCTCTAATATATTTTAGAAAAAAGAGATTTTAGTTTTTCATCATCTAAATTATACATATTATCCCTTTTAATGTTTTAAGAAAATATTTTTTTTTTTTTAACTGAAATGTTTATAGGTTTTTTATTTATCTGAAAAACAGATGGGACTTTTCCGAACTATCCCCAAATACAATGCAGATTTCTAAACTCTGCCGCTTTTCCTCTATTACAAGATTCAGGGCATTTGAACAAAACTTTCGTTGTTAACAAAAATAAGCCCTTTCATGAGAACACTGCCTTTGTTTGCCATTTGATCCGCTTCACTGTTTAAATTTCTGAGTATATGATAAAATTTGCAGCTGTCAAAGTATTGGAGAACTCTTTTCAATCTATCCAAAGTTTTGTTGAGGCTAGGATTATTGAATCGAGCACCCATGTTTAAATTTTTTATTATTATCTCTGAATCTCCGAAGACTTGCAGATTTTTAATGCCTTTGTCTCTTGCAATTTGGCAGGCTTTGAGAAGCCCGAGGAGCTCAGCTTGATTGTTGGACTTCTGAACTAATCCCCAATAGAAAATATCTTTAGAAGAACCTTCCGGAGAGTAGATGACTCCTCCAGTGCCAGCTGCCCCTGGATTCCCTTTAGACGCCCCATCAAAGAAGATTGAGGATATTTTTTGAGACCTCCACCAGCTTTGAAAGAAATCCTCTTTATCTCTTAAGCGCCATCCCGGGTTACCACTTTGTGGTATAGGGGAGTATCTGCTCGGATAAGGCACTAGAGAACCTAACCACATCTTTTCTTCTGACAGAAGCAAAGGGTCTTCTTTTATATACTGTTGTTGGGCCGCTTCCATCAGAAAGGCCTTGGCTTTTGCAGCGATTTGCAGTGGAGTGTGCCGCACCTCTTTGAAGATCTACTGGTTACGTGCCAACCAAAGTTGCCAACATACATATTTGGGTATCGCTGTCCAAATTCTGCTCCAAAATGATTTTTGGGGGATATGATGCGGGTAGAGTTGCCTCCAAGAGGCAAAGAGATCAGCTGTAGAGTTAAAGGATGGGACATGAATCTGCAAGTCCTTTAAGATGAGCCCCCAAACTTCTTTTGCAACACTGCAACCCATAAAAAGATGCTGGACTGTTTCAGAATTGCTGTTGCACATCACACACCTATGAGGCCCTACTATATTCCTTTTCTCCAGATTATCTCCCGTAAGTATTTTGTTATGAATCAAAGTCCAGAAAAAGAAGTTCACTTTTGGTGTGGCAAAAGAATCCCATACATTTTTCCAGAAAGCCGGTGTGTGACTGCTATTTCTTGAAACCTGTAGAGCTCTATAACCAGCAGCTGTGGTGTAAACGCCAGTTTGGCCCCAACCCCAGCTATCTTTTGTGGCTCTATGAACAGGGGCAGCGTCCACTAGAAGATCTTCCAGCAGGGATTTTTGATAAGCCAATCTGTCCGGAACACCATGGAGATCCCAGCCCGCCCATTCCCCACGCTGGTCCCATTTCGATAGCTCGTAAAGACTTTTGACTCCAGCTCGCTCCAACCAAGTTCTAAGATCTGTTATATCCACGTGATCTTCCAATGGGGCGTTCCCCATGATGTTGTCCATCCACAGATGGATGCATTTGCCGCTTCCAGGGATTCTGTAAATTTGTTTTATGAAGTGTTTACTGCTTTTGCAACATAAACTCTAGACCTGCGTGCTGTTGTCTGTGGACATGCTTAACACGTTGCTGAGATCTTTATTGACGCCATACTTTGACCGCAGTGTGATGCTAACAGGGTGAGTGGGATCGTGGATCAACTTCCACAAGATTTTACCTCCCAAGGCTAAGTTAACGAGCGAGGGGTCTCTTATTTGCAGCCCCCCCTCCTCCATCGATCTTTTGACAACATCCCAATTCACCAGATGCATTTTGTTTTCGTTGCCTTTCCCTCCTTGCCACAAAAAAATCTCTGAGAAGTTTGGAGATCTGCTCCATAACATTTCTAGGTGCCAAAAGAAAAGCAGCCTGGAAAATTGGAAGCGCAGACAGCACCGATTTGATCAAGATTACTTTGCCTCCCTTGGTCAACCAGTATCCCCCCCACACTGCAATCTTGGTTTTAATTTTTGAGATTATTTCGCTCCATAGAGCTCTTTTATTGATTCTAGATATAATGGGCAGGCCGAGGTAATTGAATCTATCCCAATTTGTTTGTCCTTTGAACCCAAGAAGTGTGGTTATGCCTGCAAGTTCTTGCTGATCAATATTCCAACTAAAAACTTCACTCTTACTTTCATTCACAGCAGCTCCAGAGACTCTGCAGTAATTTCTGAGGACGGTGTCAAAAGCTCGGGCAATTCTAGTGGAGGCTCCACCTAGGAGGAGAGAATCATCAGCAAAAAGTGCATGATTCGTGGGCTCAACTCCTATTGATGTTTTGAGGCCCGGAATGTTACCGCTTTAAGAAAAAAAATATTTTAACTAAGTCTTTAAGGCTTCAATCCTCTTTCTGCATCATCTTAAAGACTCCATCCTTAAGGTTATGGGGCATGAAATAATCCTTGTATTTTTCTAAGAACACATTTTTCATCTCTTCCCATGTTATAATAGTATGTGTTCCTAATCCCATAAACCATTTAAGTACTCCAACATTAAGAGTAACTAGAAATAATTTCATTTTTTGAGGATCTAGTAAGTAGTCATAATATCTACACAAAACTTCAAACTCAGAAAGAAAAAAAAAAAATGTTTCAGGGACCTCGTGTCTTAAGCCATGGAAATTAGGGAGAATGGAGGGTGGGATTCTTTTCATTGTGGTTGTGATGTCTTCATCAAAAATTGGAAATCCATAAGGACTTGGTTCTCCTCTACCACCTCTACCTCCACCTACTCCTGTATTCCCTCCTCAGCCTGTTCCAACTCCAATCCTAATTTCACCATTTAAATTGTGTACTTGTCCTTCTCCTTCCCCTACCATTGTAGATTCCTCAGAGTTAATATAAGGTTCTATAATTGGATTGTCTAGCTCTTCTTCTGGTTCTTCTGCTAATGGAATATCAAAATAAGTTTCTTCTTCTTCTTCACTAGGGAATTCTAGTTCTTGTCCTAGAATTTTTTCTCCAGTAGAAGAGAGAAATATTACTCCTTATATTGGATATGTAGTTTCTTCAACTATAGCTTAATTATAAGAAGTTGGTGAATCTATAGGTTGGATTTCAGATCTATGCACCTCAAAGAGTCTATATCTACCTGCAAATGATGGGTTGCGAGTGTCAGTGAATGGTGTGGCACTACGAGGTCTAGGTGGAGTGAGTGGTGATGTTGGAATTGAAATCCTACCTCTACTTATAAATATACCCTTAGAATCCCTTTCTCTATACATAAAATTTTTTTATCATGTTTTAATTATGCCTATAAAATCAAAGATTGAATGCACCTAAAATGATATACAAACAAAGAGTGGAATCATGTATACATTTCCCTGAAAATGATGCCAAAAAGTTGGGTAATTTAATTTATCTTAAATTAATTCATTAATTTTAAACCAAGGTTTTGGGTGATTTAATTGTGAGTTAAATATCTCTCATTAAATTTTCAACCTGGGGTTTGTGAACTGATGAGTTATATGTATATTATATGTAATAGGCGATTATTTCTCAAAGTAGATTAATCCAATAAAATAAAATTGAAACAAATTACAAATAAAAAAATGATATAAAATGAAAGGTAAGTGCATATTTTCTTTCCCAAGCTTGTTCTCTTTCAGTGAATTTTTGTCTCACGGAATACTACCTTCACAAATGAAATCTACATTCCTTGAGATTACTAGTGCAAGATTACTGATGTGCCAATCCAATCCAAACCAAATCTATTCCAAACATAAGGAAATTAAATCAATTAAAACAACATTAATGAAATCAAAATGCATAAAAGAAACTAAAATAAACTTTCATAAATTAAATAACATAAATATTTGCAACAACAAAAAAGAGGTGCACAAGTTGTGGTTGATGGGGACCCTCCACTCCCCATTAAGCACACAAAACAACTATCAAAGCTTGGAGATAAAAGCAAGAACATGTATTACATAAAATTAAGTTGGAGAAAATCTCCAAATATATTACAATAATTCAACTTTTTTCACCTCTATCCTCACTTTACAAATTACATCTTGGAATGGAACTCCCTTTGTATGAAGGATGCACTCCAATTTATACAAAATCCTAAGATAACAAATCAATAAATGTAGATCCACAAATCTCTCATATATCCACTTTTATCTCTTGTGGTTACAACCAATCACCTAAAAATATGATATATAAATCCTCTCAAAATTATCTCCTAGTTTTGATAGGATACACATATCAAAACACCCAAGATTCTTCTCCTTTGAATGTGCTTAGTCAATGATCCAAATATTCTATAAATATTCCACAAATATTCATGAGTTGAAATTGAAATTCGAATTTTTGGTTGAGTGGTCAAATAAGGCTCTTCTAGAATATTCAAATCGGCCTACAACATCATAAAACTCATCTCACTTTAAGATATATATGAAAACATGTTAATTTCCTAGTATTTAATCACAAATTCTCTCAAAATACTTAAACTAAATGACTTGGAAAATAATAATGTAAACCTATATGATCATGAAAATGGTTATTAATGTAGGGTAATGTAGCTACAGAATATGGTAAAGAGTTACGAAATATGGTAAAATGATGGAAATGAGGGTAAACGAGGATGAAATTTTGGAGGCCCAACATTTCCCTCCAACCGAAGATTTTGCATGTCCTCGTGCAGATTTGCATTGATTCCCTTAATCATAAGTTGATATTCTTGAAATGTTTTTCTTCTATATGAACTTTGGCTTTGTATTGATTCTCTTTTTAACTTTGCATAATCATATCATTTGATAACTTTATTCTCTTTTCAAAGTGTAATTTGAAAGGCATTTGATTGCAACATATTTTTTATGGTTGGTTCTTGTGTGACAACCAAAAATTTATGATTATTAATTCTTGTGTAACAATATTTTCCTTATTTTTGTTGCATCAAAATACTTGAAAACATTGAGAATTCCTTTTTGAGGTCCCATAGTAGTTTTCAACCATTTATGTGCTTATCGATTGATCATTGCAAAACATGTAAACTTTTGAAATCAAAATGCAATAATAGTTTATTGGGAAAAATATGTTGGTTAGGATGAAATGAAACATGACATGAAATGTGAATATGAATTAAGATCTCTTCCCCCCATCTAAAGGTGTTTTCAGTTTTTGGAAAATGATAAAGGGAATATAAATGTGGTGAGGGATTTTCCAAAATCACAATTTCAACATTTAAGTAATTACATGATTTAAGATTATAAATCAACATACCTTCACCTACCTGAAAAGTGGACAAGCTATGCATATAAAGGAGTGTGGTTGTTGTTGTTGTTAGATCATGTGATGTGAAGTAAAAGAATCTGATCTGATTCTTCTTTCTCTTGGTTGTATCAATATAGGATGAATCTGATATGAAATTCGGATCTTTGTAGCTATAGGTGCTAAATTATGGAGTTGATTCCTGATTTATTAGAATACTGTTGCAAGCTTCTGAAATCATATAGTCTTCATTCATTCCTACTCAGTGGCATAATTCTCATCTATGTGAATAGATGTGCCAATATCGAACATAAAAAATAATTTTTTGGATTACTGGCCATTAATGAACATTATTAACCAACGGGAGAGTACTCACCATTGATGTTAATGAGATTCAAGATGCATAGTACATCTTACTAGGTACGAATAGAAGTGTTGTAGTCGAGTCACCTAGAAAATCCGACAAACAAGGGACATTCATGTATTCCCATTATTTATTAGCGAGATAAATTTCCATTAAAGCATGCAAGCCTCAAGGTACTTGAAATATATCTATTCTTGATCCCAGATGATGTGTCAGACTCGATGGGTCAAGACCTGTTAGAAGGGAGGCCTTAATGAATCCTCCATCATCTAACACAAGTATTAAATAATAATTTTAAGAACCATAGATGAAATATTTTCATTATGAAGTAAGTTTTATTTGACAAAAAGGAAGAGGAAAATGGGGTGACTCAGCTTTGTAAGGGAGTTGAATGAATTTATTTTTGGGTTAAGGGTCAGTGAAAATGTGGCAGAAAAGTATGAATAATGCAAAGGGAAAATGAGTTTTGAAATCACGGTTTGGCAATGGGGAGATGGAAATTTATGGATTGATTGTAGGCTTAGAATGAGTAATGGTAAAATTGGTATCTGAGAGGCCTTTTTTAGTAGTAATGGTGTAATGGATCTGATTTGACATGGAAATAACATGTTCTTCTAAAAGAAATTTGGTCTTTAAAAGGAACTCGTGTATATAGCAATCTTCTTTCATCGTCCTCGAACCTACAAAAACTTAACACTTTTCTACAATAAATTGTAAGACTATCAAGAGAGAGAGGTGATTAGTCTCTCTTCATCTAATATATACACAAAAAACTCAGAAATAGTACTAACAAAACAAATTCAAGTAAGAAAAATTAAATTCACTTTTACCCGTTTGCAAAGTGATACTTGGACTACCTATTGGTGTTTTTTTAATTACTTCTTCACTTTTTTACTGTCTCAAATGCTGATGAAAACTCTCCCATCATCTATATCTTATCGATATCTTTCCAACAACATTTGAATCATCAAAACTGATGTCGTATGAAAGAGTTATGACTATTTGATTTTTTTATGAAACAGGAAAAAAATTGTGCATGGGTGCCATGTGGAAATGATGGTTTGTCTAAATTGTCGCATGATTAGGAAAATTTTACAAAAATGTCGAATAGTTAACAATGTGTCTCTAACCAATTTTGAACTTAATACCTCTTCTCCACAAACTTAATGCTTCACCAATAGACCACAAGCCAAATTTGCATAAGCTACCGAATTGCTTCAATTCTGCAACTAATGACTAACTTTGCAGCTACCGAATTACATCGATTCTGCAACTAAGGTTCTATAGGTTCTGAGATTCCCGTTGAAGAGCAGAATGTATGGACAGGTAAGCAACACCTAATGTCTAAGTCCCACACACTGCTGGCACAAAAAGAGATAGGAATAACAAACCCACCAGAGAATAAAACGCATGAGTCACGATCCCGGCCACAAAATTTTTTATTCACATCTTCAATTCACAGTCGATCACGGGAACTCCACTAAACAAAATGGTGAGCATAATTACTCAACCAACGTGTTAAACGATAAAGACAAGATAGAGTAATTGATATCAATTTAAATTATTGTGTGACCAAAAACTCGAATCGTTGTACTTCCTTTCCACTTTACAAATTTCAATTGGAGCTCGAGCGGTGGTTCATCAATTATCGCAGTTGGGTTTTTAATATTTGCAGGTTTTGATGAAGTTCAAAGCTCGATCATGAATTTCACCTGCAATTCAATATTTTTGAGCAATAACACAACCTCGCACCTTGGCTTACATTTTTATTTTATGGGTTTTGCTCTTGGCCCTATTCATTAATATGTCCCTTCATTCATTTTATGTAACTCATTTATATGCATGGTTTGTTTTTAATTGTCGAGCCTCCTAAAATTTCCCATAGCCTCGACATGATTGGTATCTTATTGTTTGTTATATCTTTTTGCTTTCATCGTTCTTTTTTTTGTTTTGTTAAGTTTTTGTTTTTTATTTATTTTATTTGTGTTTTATTGCTTTATAATACATGTTAAAAAAAATTGTGACAAATCTAAAAAAATAGGATTTTTTTTTCAAAAGTAAAGACTTTATTTTAAAAAAAGGAATTGATAAAAGTTTAGCAATTTTTTAGACAAATCCAATTGTAATTTGGAGATTAAATTTTGAATATTTTAGAATGAATAATGAATTTAGATCTCCTATCCAATTTTTAGATCTATGAGTTTTATTGTAAAATTTCAAAGCTAAATTTATTCAATTTTCCTTTCTAATCTTCCAAGTCACACAAGGTGCAAGAAGAGAGCATACACAGGAATTTTTTTAACTCTTTATTCTTTTGAAATCTAAAATTTGAAAAACAAAGTAAAAAGATTCAATCTCTAACCTCAAATTTTGGCTCTGAAAACTTTGTTTGTTCTCCTCTCTTTCTAGATTTTCTTGCAAAATGATTAGTAAGTGAGGTTTTTCTTACTATACCACCAAAAATAAAATTGCAAATAAAATTAAATCTAATCAAAAAAAAAAAACTTAAAAACATCACCAAACTTGGTTTTATTTATTGATTTTGTCCTACTCTACTGGAAATAGAAATATTGGCTCAAGTGCATGCATATTTCCTGTGTAACCATGTGTGTAACATGAAAAACAAGATATTCATGCTTAGTTTGAAAAATATGCATTAAAGTGCATCAAAGCATGAAAAACCATTTGTTTTGATAATGCAATCAATAAGTAAAGAAGAATGAAAGAGTGATGTGACTTGATCCTTGATTGGAACAATCTTTCAATAAAGCTATGCCAATCATGATTCCTTTCCTAGGTTCAGATCACATTGAATATCCTCCTTTATTATGCATTCATCAACCTTATATTCTAGTGGTTTCTCCACATCAAAATTATTCCATGATTCTTTAGTCTCTACAACAGATTGACAAGAGGAATCAAAAGAGACTTGAAGATATTCGTTTGGAGGTGGAGAGATAGACAATTTTTTGAATGCGGTTAAAATATACTCTTCTTGAGAGGAAAATATCCTAGTTATTGTTAGGATTGGAGAGTTATTGGAATGAAATTTTTCAAACTCTTAATTGTCTCTGAATTACTCCAACTGGTTGATACTTCCTGTCTTGCACACATATTAATACAAAGTATTGAAACTTTATTGAAATTTAATATGCATCATAAATTATTTTAATATGATTTTAACCATGCATCTAATAATGCATGCAACTATCATGAGTTATCTAAAATTGGAAAATAAGCAACGATGTATACCTTCCCGACAACGACGCCAAAATGTTGGGTGATTTAATTGTGATTTAAATCCCTGTCATTAAATTATCAACCTGGGGTTCGTGAACTCATGAGGTATATGTGTACTATATGTACTAGGTGATTATTTCTCAAAATATATTAATCTAATGCGAGAAAATTGAATAAAATTACAAAGAAAATAATGAAAGCAGATCAAAAGCAAGTGCACATACTCTTTCCTAAGCATGTTCTTTTTTAGTGACTTTCTGTCTCAAGGAATATTACCTCCACAAATGAAATCTATATTCCTTGAAATTAATAGTGCGAGATTACTAATGTGCCAATCTAATCAAAACTAAACCCAATCCAAACATAAGGAAATTAAATCAATCAAAACAACATTAATGAAATCAAAATACATAAAAGAAACTAAACTAAATTGGCATAAATGAAATAAAATAATTATTTACAATAAAAGAAAGAGGTGCACAAGTTTTGGTTGATGGGGGGCCTCCACTCCTCAACAAGCACACCGAATGACAATCAAAGATTGTAAATCAAAGCAGTAACATGTATTCCATAAAATGAAGTTGGAGAAAAGCTCCAAAGATATTACAATAATTCAACTATCTTCATCTCTAATCTTCATTTTAAAAATTACATCTTGGAATGGAACTCCCTTTGTATGAAATATGCACTCCTATTTATACAAAAGCCTAAGATAACTAATCAATAAATGTAGATCCACAAATATCTCCTAGAACCACATTTATCTCTTGTGGTTACAACCAATCACCTAAAAATATAAGATACAAATCCTTTCAAAATTCTCTCCTAGTTTTGATAAGAGACACATATCAAAACACCCATGATTCTTCTAACTTTGAATGTGCTTAGTCAATGATCCGAATATTCTACAAATATTCCAAAAATCTTCATGAGTTGAAATTGAAATTCGAATTTATGGTTGAGTGGCCAAATAAGGCTCTTCTAGAATCTTCAAATAGGCCTACAACATCATAAAACTCATCCCACTTTTAGATATATATGAAAACATGTTAATTTCCTAATATTTAATCATAAATTCTCTCAAAATACTTAAAATAATTGACTTGGAAAATACTAATGATACACCCATATGATCATGAATATGGTTATTAATGTAGGGTTATGGAGTTACAGAATATGGTAAAGAGTTACGGAATATGGTAAAAAATTGGAATTGAGGGTAAAAGAGGATGACCTTTTGGAGGCCCAACACAAATTTTGTGTACTAATGAAGCATATGTGCACCATATATGCCAAAATTCTATCTGTGGATTGATTTATTCTAAGCATGAAATTATTTTAAGTATGGAAAAATGTTTTAATGTTATTTAGCCAATAATTACACGCATGTTATTTCGATTTCAAGTTACATTAAAATCCAGATTCTTGACTGAATTGAAATCTATTTTGCATAATTGAGAATTTATTCTAGTTTCATAATTCAAACCTTATTTCTACTTACATAAAAGGAAATGCTAAAACTAGACTGCAGAATAAATATTTTAATGCTACTTGCATAATTAAAACTACTTTGCAAAAAGGTGATTTTACACTATTTTAAATAAAAAGAAATTGCATGAATAAAACTTAATTTCTATTTGTAAAAAAAAAAAAAAACGAATGTTAAAAGGAATGCTAGTAAAACTAATTGCATAAATAAAATCAAATGAGAACTTGTAACTCTAAATGGTTACTAGTGTGTGCAGTTAACTCTAAAATACATTTCTTTCATCATCTAAGAAATTAACTGAGTAATGAAACTTGAAAGGAAATAAATATGAAAGTTAAATATTTTTGGTAATTTTCCCTTTATGAGCGCCCTAAAATCAAAATAACAAATGATCAAAACATCATTATGATGAAACTATTCAAGCAAATACTTCAGGAAACTACCACGCTATTAGCAAACTTGAAATGCAAAAAAAACTAAATAACCTTACGAATCGATAGGGGGGCCTCCCATGAGTGTAAGTCTGCTATCAATCAGATGATTTCTTAGTCACGCGTTGAAAACAAATAATTGTATTAACTCGAAACAGAGTATCACAAATTATAGAAATGAACCACAATAAAATTAATAATCAAACTGTCTTTTGGGTCTCACCTTATGGCTTTTTTATAAACCTTCATTAAACAACTTCAAGGGTTTTATTTCGATACAAAATGAACTATTTTGGCATCTAGGAAATAGATTTAGATTAAAACTTTATCTCCTTATGACTTTCTACTAAAAGAGAAAGTCATGAGGGATTATTCTCGAATCATATCCTCATGATTGAACAATCCTTCTACATGCTCGCCTAATGTTGTTTGATCTCTTGTGTCCTTTGCTTGATCGTTGCACCATCATACTCAGAGTTTGAATTTGAGTTTGACTCTTAGATGTCTTGATATTTGTAACCTTCTAGTTCATTCTAATAGATGGTCGTCCATGTAGTGAACATTTGTCATCTTCAGATACCCTTCATTTCTTTACTGATTTCTTGCAACCTGTCTAATCATGGATATGGTTGCAGAATTCAAAATTAGCTACGAAATGTTCACAATTTTGTTATTGTAGGAATATTTTAATTACAATTCATAAAGAAACATGGATGATTAATATCATTTTATAAGTCGAATTGACCTTGAGTCTGCTGAGACTAGTGACAAAAATGTGAAGGAGATGGAAAAAGGTAGTAAAAAAGAAAACAATTTTAGACTTCAACACTTACGTAAAATGAAACTTCTAGTGTAACCACTGATGCATTAGTTGGCCTATGTAAGTGAGGGAATGCATATTAAGAAAGGTATTCAAGCATAAAAACAAACAAAAAATATAAGACAAAAAATACCAAGAATTTTGAAGTTTGAAAATGCACACAGAAAAGAAAGAAAGAAAAGTGCATGTGAAGCATTATGCAGATTCATTGTGGTGTTCAGACACACTGCGACTCAAAGACATGCAAGAGAAAAATTTCTAACTTTGAAATTGGGCAAACATAAAGAAGGAAAAAAACTTTATTTTCGCAACGGTGCTCACCAGGTATGACTCCTCTAATGACTGAGCGATAGGATCATGCAAAATAGATGGAGGATGTGAATTTTGTGGAACAGATTGATTTTCAATGTGTGCGGCAGAGTGATGAGGAGCCTTGAAAGAAATAGCGTTGTTTTGATCATAATTGGAATTGGCCTCAAGACTACGAGAACCTAACATAACTATCAGCCTGGTTTGAAGTGCCTCTACAGCTTGTGGAATTTCCAATTCAACAGAAGGTATATCATCAAATATCGGTGGCTTTGAAAGTTCGACAAAGAAAAAATCAGAGTCATGACTTGATGAATCGATGAAAATATCATGACAACCACGATAAGAAAGTTCAAGGTCCAAAATGAAGGCATCCTAGTTATCTAGCGAATCATAAATAGGGGAATATTGGAAACAAGATATTTCACCCTCTATCTCTTCATAATAAATTGATGATAGAATGGGGAGATCAAGAAGAGAATATTTTTCCTCTCTACATTTAGATATAAAATTGAAATTTCACGATTTATGAGAGTGATCAGAAGTAACAATATCACCATAAGGTAATTCTTCGCAAGATTCAACAGGAATGACAGATTGTCGAAAATGTCTGGATAACGAGGGAGAGATGCAGAAGGAAAAGAATCATACTTCATCACAGATTCTTGTTCAGATGTGGGGCTCCCACACATAGTCATTGTAAATTATATCCCAAGTTTATTGTTGAACACCAACTCCATCTAGAACTTTATCCTCATGAACATCAAAAGAAACATTCAAAACCTATGAACACACATAACAACTCACAATCTAGAGGACCAAAGGAACCAAAGGATGTTGGATGAGGAGATAAAACTTCATCGCAAACATTAGATTCATACTTCAAACTTGCACTAGAATTATAAGTATGTGGGGTGGGAGAAGATGGTGGTAATTCAGCAGATGAATTCTCAAGTTCTCCCACCTCAAATTGTGGAAATGGAGTTGTTTGATTAGAAGGGGACAAAGAGTCACTTGGAATAGCAACTTTGTCCATCGCAGATTTATAAGCTCTAATACTAAGGTATGTTGGGATACTTTCGAAAGATTCATATTTGTGTGGATTCATCGAAATGTGAAGAAGAAATTCGAATTTCTCTTTCAATAAAGGCCAATCAACATTATCTTCAGAAAATTCAAAACAAACATGAATGAAACGATTGTGAAAACCATCAAGAGATTCATTAGGTTTTTTTCGCAATCAAAAAATTTACTTTAACACATATTGATAATCATATTTATCAAAGGTGTGGTAAATGTTTGTGGAAATATGGTTGAAAGAGTGTATGGAAGTGACAGGAAATGTGCAACACCATTCCATTACGCACCCTTCGAATGTGAAGACGAACAACTTGCATGCAAAATTCGAGAAAATGAGAGGTGTGCTCGAAAAGGGTTGTTTCACCCTCGCCATTGAATTTATGATTTGACAAGTAATTGACAATTACCACCAACACTTTCAGTTTTGCAGTTATCGAAAAACATGTTGAGGCTGGGATATGGGAAGGAGCCATAAATGAGTGTGGAAATTTGAATAGACTTCATGGGCTCAGCTTGTCATTTGGCCCTCCTTCTAGCGCCAGAAATGTTGATGGTGTTGGACCCGCCAACATTCATGGGATATCCTCGATATGAAGTCCCAATTAGACCTCACACCGTTTTGTGTAGGAGTTCCATCCAGAATACGACCCAGTTTCTAATGCAGTGGGTGTTATTGATATGCCTTGGTTGCAATAACGCATAGAGTGGTGTATGGTGACTTTGGTGAGATGAAGGTTCCAAAACACGAAATGAAAATGAGTGAGCCCCTTAGAATACTGTAATAGTACGCAACTTGAAAGGAAAACACGAGTATAAATGACATCACAAGCTAATATGTGAAATAGTTCACAAGTTAACAATGATGAAATAATACAACAACATGCATTCAACAAGATTTGTACCAATGAAAATGAAATATTTCATAAGCATAAGCATAATTTAAATAACATACATTGAAAATACAATAAGAATAGTCGTACTATATTCACAACATATGCAAGAAAACTTGTCACCTTTGAGCTTTTATTAAAGTGAAAGGTCAAATCATACATAAACCATTGAAGGACCACTAGCCCCGATAGTGGAACATGAAGTCAACATCACCTGATCCTCCAAAGAAATAGACTCCCCCTACACTACGAAGAAGCCAAGGCTCTCACAAAACTCCCAAGCTCCTGATTCTAAGCCTAAGCCTCGCCAGAATCTTGGCTTCAAAAATCCCATTACATGAGTTTTGAGGATGTATTTATAACAAAATGGGTGACTTTTCACATTCCCATTTGTGACTCTTAGACCTCCCTTATGAATCTTCAACTTATTTACAAATTACTTTTCAATTACAATACATCATGACTCTTCACATTCCACAATTGACACCTGGAATTTCACTTACAAATTATTTACAAAAGAATATTACAATACACGCATACCCATATGAGACAAAATAGGGTTGAGCCAACTAGAAAACCTAATAAGACAAAATATATCATGCTCTATTTTTGGGAAACTCTACCACAACAACTGCCAATTGATGACTTTCGGTCATGTATCGATGCCAAGATTGGTATTGTGAAATGGTATTTGGATGGAAGACAACTCTAGCCCCCATGGCATCTAGGTACAATGATTTGGAACCAGCTTGAACTTCCTTCTAGAGCAGGAGAAACATTGTGTTCACTTGGACAGGACCACTAATGTACTTCTGCATGTTCTGTTTGTTCAACTCCAAGTCTTCCTTAGTATAAATTTGTCTAAGTTGCTCCAAGTATTCTTCAAACTCCTTCCTGACCTGGTTCCTGGGTTTGGCTTCCATGAGTGAACCAAATGATGGGATCTTGTGTGATTTCACCAAGAAATATAGATTGTTGTATAATCATGCATACAAGGCTTGAATGGTACCAATGAACGAGGCGAGTTTTTTTTTGTTCTAGATCAACATATGGACTCTTTCTTTCACCAGCTCTACCTGTTGCTTTGTTTTATTTCCCAAGTCAAGTGGTTCCCCTTTGTATGGAATTGACCATTCATGCACGAAAACAATGGAAGCTTGTAGATTCCTAAGATTTTTGACAAAGTATTTAGAGGTATGTTGCAAAGCCATGCAAGTGAAAAACTGCGTAATGCAAGGTATCAAGCTTCTCATAAATATTATGCATGGTCTCTCCAAGTGTCGATACTTCACCAAGTATCATTGTCTTCAATTCTCCTCATGATGGACCTGTGCGAAAGTTGTGTTTTGAGTTGTTGTGTGGAATTATTCTACCTCTTGGCTAACAACCTGCAAGTTATTTCTGAATTTCTTATTCTCAACTGAAGCGAACAAAGTTCCTTCTCAAGTTAAATTCTCCAAAAGACTTGGAATACAAAGATATCCATGAGGATAAAAATATTATATTAGATAGTATGATGAATGAGATATGAGATTGAGATAGATGATTGAATATTACAAATGATTCTTGCTCATATACCTACGCAAGTGCCTCTTCACGAAAGGTCATGTCTTATCAGACATGGCCTTTCAACCTAATTACTAATTAACTAATTAATCATTATTTACATTATTTTATTCATTACATTGCCTTCCCCTCAAAAAGCTTTGTCCTCAAAGCTTGTCGATGAAAGGCCTCGATTTATTTTCCTGCTACGAACATCTTCTCGTCTCGGGGCAGTTATCCTTGTCGATACAAGTTGATATGATCCTCTAAATGACAAACAACACTGTCACGCTGAGAATGGATCGGACCATCCTAAATCAATCTTCTGTGGAATCTTACGATGACTATCAACTTGTGATGATTCGTTAGTATTCTTCGGAATATCAGCCTGTTTTTGTTTTGAATACATAGCTTGGTTGAGTTGTCTTCTCCCATGATTTGGATGTCGATATGGAACTGTTTTGGTTTTACCTCTTTGATTTTCACCTAGCAAGGATGTTATGGAGATGGTTACAAAATCTTCACGTAGAATGTTCCTTGTTCGTCCAGCATCTAAGTTTGTTTCTTCTGCAACTTTCTTGTCGTCTTCTTCAGTTGAGAAATTTACTGGATGAACGTTCGATTTTTCTTTAACTTGAACTTCTGTATTTGAAGATTTCGATGCTTCATTTTCAACAAGTTGTTGCACCTTGTTTTCCAACGACTTCTTGTCTTTCTTCGGCTTCTTAATTTTCATTAGTAATTTATCATTGTGGTCCTTGAGGCGAGCAACTTCTTCATTCTTGTTAGTTGTGATTTCGTCAACTTCTCTTTGAAAATATTGTATTGTTTTTTTACTTTCTGGAAGAACTACTCTTGTGATATCTAATTTGTCTTCCGGTGTTAGTGAATTCGGCTTCACTGTGACATCTTGTAACATTATGTTTTTTTTTTGTAAGAAAATGTCAAAAACTTCTTTTTCATATTAAGGATAGATGACCCTAGTAATTCCATCTAGAGCGAACCCAAAACTATATCACTATTATTGGAAAATAAGGTTTTAAAGGTGAATTGCGAGACAAAGGAATACTCCCCAATACTTAGATGTAAATTCTCTATGTTGTATTGTTTGTCATTTGTGTTAAATGAATTTTCTTTAGTTATATTTAATTCAGGGATCACTAATTGGTTAGCACATTCGGTACTAACATAATTATTCTTTCGAGTAAAATCGATAGATATGAAAACCTCTTTTCTCGCAAGTGACCCTTTGATTTCAATTAGTGCATCGACACACATACTATAATTTTTAGGAAATATTCCCTCTTTTAGTTATGTTTTGGATGCAATTTGTCAGATAACTTTGGGGTTTTTAAGGGTGACCCTTCCTAATATCTATAATAAAATATTAGTATTTCTCTTTAATAAACCCTCAAGCTTAATTAATCTTTCCAATATCCTTTACTATCATTCCTTCAATCTTTGGTAATGAATCCTTCACTAATATTCTCTTTTAAAAGAGGCTCAAATTCTTTTACATATGTATATATTCCCTTTTTAAATAAAATATTTAGAATATAATGATTTATTTCATTTTCCACTTTTCCAATACTTAAACCTTTAATAACTTCTTTTTCCTTTTATATACCTTCGAGCTTTAATAATGATTCCTTAACATTTTAAGAAATCCTTAATAATATTTTTCCTTCCGATTTTTTGAAAATTACTTCCTTGATTTATTTTTATGAAACCTTCTATAATTACTAAGAAGATGTTTGACTTTCATAATATATATATATTATTAACAATTGATTTTTTTTAACTCTTTTTTTTGTTGAAAGGTTACAACCCTAGTGAAACTATTCACATATATTCACCTATAAAATATATGTCTACTTATGTGTATTTGACTCGGTTAATGTTCTCCGCCTAAAAGTAAACTTACCATTCACACAGATATTTTTTATTCCTTTTGTTCTTATTTTACCTTGCAAATGCCATGGGCAATTACTGTGGGCTTCTAAAACCACGAGCTTGTAAACCACTTAAAGAATAATCAAAATAACCTTATCTACTCTTCCTTATTTTTCCTTTTTATTTTTAAATTGTCTTGGTATGTACGTATATGTACTTCTTTATATATATCTCTTTTTTACTTTTTTATTTTTTTTACTTATATATATATATATACATATATATATATACATTTTTTTATTTTTATTTTTTACTATATATATATTTCTTTTGCTTATTCTTTTTTCAAAAATTTCCCTTTTTTTTTCTTCAAACTTTTAATTTTGGCCAAAGGCCTGCTGGTGAAAATTCTTCAAAATTTTAATTATGGCCAAAGGCCTACTCGTGAAATTTCTTCAAATTTTTAATTTTGGCCAAAGGCCTACTGGTGAAAATGGAGAAACTCTAAGATTGGTCGCGAAACGCTTCGACGACAACAATGTTGACGAATTTTTGATGGCCAAAGGCCTGGACCAAGGAGCGTAGCTCTGTGTAGCCAGAAGATCGAACTTCTCCGATACCAAATGAAGCAAACTAAGTTCCTTCTCAAGTTAAATGCTCCAAAATACTTGCAATACAAAGATATCCATGAGGATACAAATATTATATTAGATAGTATGATGAATGAGATATGAGATTGAGATAAATGATTGAATGTTACAAATGAGTCCTACTTATATACCTACGCAGGTGCCTCTTCATGAAAGGTCATGTCTTATCAGACATGGCCTTTCAACCTAATTACTAATTAACTAATTAATCACTATTTACATTATTTTGTTCTAAAACAACATATGGACTCTTTCTTTCACTAGCTCTACCTGTTGCTTTGTTTTATTTCCCAAGTCAAGTGGTTCCCTTTTGTATGGAATTGACCATTCATGCACGACAACGATGGAAGCTTGTACATTCCTGAGATTTTTACAAATTATTTACATGTATGTTGCAAATCCATGCAAGTGAAAAACTGCCTTATGCACGGTATCAAGCTCCTCATAAATATTATGCATGGTCTCTCCAAGTGTCGATAATTCACCAAGTATCATTGTCTTCATTTCCTCGAGATGGACTTGTGGGGAAGTTGTGTTCTGAGTTGTTGTGTGGAATTTTTCTACCTCTTGGCTAACAACCTCCAAGTTATTTGTGAATTGCTTGTTCTCAATTGAAGCAAACAAAGTTCCTTCTCAAGTTAAATGCTCCAAAAGACTTGGAATACAAAGATATCCATGAGGATACAAATATTATATTAGATAGTATGATGAATGAGATATGAGATTGAGATAGATGATTGAATGTTACAAATGAGTCATGCTTATATACCTATGCAGGTATCTCTTCACCAAAGGTCATGTCTTATCATACATGGCCTTTCAACCTAATTACTAATTAACTAATTAGTCACCATTTACATTATTTTATTCATTACATTTCCTTCCCCTCAAAAAGATTTGTCCTCAAAGCTTGTCGATGAAAGGCCTCAATTTATTTTCCTGCTACAAACATATTCTCATATCGGGGTAGTTATCCATGTCAATACAAGTTGATATGATCCTCTAAGTGGCAAACAACACTGTCGCACTGAGAATGGATCGGACCATCCTAAATCAATCTTCTGTGGAATCTTACGATGACTGTCAACTTGTGATGATTCGTTAGTATTCTTCGGAATATCACCCTATTTCTATTCTGAATACATAGCTTGGTTGAGTTGTCTACTCCCATTATTTGGATGTCGATAGGGAACTGTTTTGGTTTGACCTCTTTGATTTTCGCTTGGCGAGGATGTTATGGAGATGGTTACAGAATCTTCACGTAGAATTTTCCTCGTTCGTCTGGCATCTAAGTTTATTTCTTCTGCAACTTGCTTGTCGTCTTCTTTAGTTGAGACATTTACTGGATCAACGTTCAATTTTTCTTCAACTTGAACTTCTCTATTTGAAGATTTCAATGCTTCATTTTCGACAAGTTGTTGCACCTTGTTTTCCAACGTTTTCTTGTCTTTCTTCAGCTTATTAATTTGTGTTAGTAATTTATCGTTGTGGTCCTTGAGGTGAGAAACTTCTTCATTCTTGTTAGTTGTGATTTCGTCAACATATCTTTGCAAATATTGTATTGATTTTTTACTTTCTCGAAGAACTACTCTTGTGATATATAATATGTCTTCCGGTGTTGGTGAATTTGGCTTCACCGTGACATCTTGTAACATTATGTTTTTCTTTTTGTAAGAAAATGTCAAAAACTTCTTTTTCGTATTAAGGATGAATGACCCTAGTGATTCCATCCAGAGCGAACCCAAAACTATATCACTATTATTGGAAAATAAGGTTTTAACGGTGAATTGCGAGACAAAGGAATAATCCCCAATACTTAGATGTAAATTCTCTATGTTGTATTGTTTTTCATTTGTGTTAAATGAATTTGCTTCAGTTATATTTGATTCAGGGATCACTAATTGGTTAGCACATTCAGTACTAACATAATTATTCTTTCGAGCAAAATCGATAGATAAGAGAACCTCTTTTCCCGCAAGTGACCCCTTGATTTCAATTAGTGCATCGACACACATACTATAATTTTTATGAAATATTCCCCCTTTTAGTTCTATTTTGGATGCCATTTTGTCAGATAACTTCAGGGTTTTTAAGGGTAACCCTTCCTAATATTTATAATAAAATATTATTATTTTCCTTTAATAAACCCTCAAGCTTAATTAATCTTTCCAATATCCTTTACTATTATTCCTTCAATCTTTGGTAATGAATCCTTCACTAATATTCTCTTTTAAAAGAGGCTCAAATTCTTTTATATATGTATATATTCCATTTTTAAATAAAATCTTTAGAATATAATGATTTATCTCCTTTTCCACTTTTCCAATACTTAAACCTTTAATAACCTCTTTTTCCTTTTATATACCTTTGAGCTATAATAATGATTCCTTAATATTTTAAGAAATCCTTAATATATTTTTCCTTTCAATTTTTTTGAAAATTACTTCCTTGATTTCTTTTTATGAAATCTTCTATAATTACTAAGAAGATGTTTGACTTTCATAATATATATATATATATATATATATATATATATATATATATATATATTAACAATTGATTTTTTTTAACTCTTTTTTTTGTTGAAAGGTTACAACCCTAGTGAAACGTATTCACATATATTCACCTATAAAATATATGTCCACTTATGTGTATTTGACTCGGTTAATGTTCTCCACGTAAAAGTAAACTTACCATTCACACAGTGATTTTTTATTCCTTTTGTTCTTATTTTACCTTGCAAATACCATGGGCAATTACCATGGTCTTCTAAAACCACGAGCTTGTAAACCACTTAAAAAATAATCGAAATAACCTTATCTACTCTTCCTTCTTTATTTTTCCTTTTTATTTTTAAATTGCCTTGGTATGTACGTATATGTACTACTTTATATGTATCTCTTTTTTAACTTATATATATATATATATATATATATATTGCTTTTGCTTCTTCTTTTTTAAAATTTCCCTTTTTTTTCTTCAAATTTTTAATTTTGGCCAAAGGACTACTAGTGAAATTTCTTCAAAATTTTAATTCTGGCCAAAGGCATATTGGTTAAACTTCTTCAAATTTTTAATTTTGGCCAAAGGCCTACTGGTGAAAATGGAGAAACTCTAAGATTGGTAGCGAAACGCTTTGACGACAACAATGTTGACAAATTTTTTATGGCCAAAGGCCTAGACTGAGGTGCGTAGCTCTATGCAGCAATGAGCAGCGAGAAGATCAAACTGCTCCGACACCAAATGAAGCGAACAAAGTTCCTTCTCAAGTTAAATGCTCCAAAATACTTGGAATACAAAGATATCCATGAGGATACAAATATTATATTCGATAGTATGATGAATGAAATATGAGATTGAGATAGATGATTGAATGTTACAAATGAGTCCTACTTATATACCTACGCAGGTGCCTCTTCATGAAAGTTCATGTCTTATCAGACATGGCCTTTCAACCTAATTACTAATTAACTAATTAATCACTATTTACATTATTTTGTTCTAGATCAACATATGGACTCTTTATTTCACCAACTCTACCTGTCGCTTTGTTTTATTTCCCAAGTCAAGTGGTTCCCCTTTGTATGGAATTGACCATTCATGCACGACAACGATGGAAGCCTGTACATTCCTGAGATTTTTGACAAAGTATTTACATGTATGTTGCAAAGCCATGCAAATGAAAAAACTCCTTATGCATGTTATCAAGCTCCTCATAAATATTATGCATGGTCTCTCCAAGTGTCGATACTTCACCAAGTATCATTATCTTCATTTCCTCGAGATGGACCTATGCAGAATTGTTCTACCTCTTGCCTAACAACCTACAAGTTACTTGTGAATTGCTTGTTCTCAACCATCAAATACCGAGTGTTTGACTTTGTTTCAACTGTGAATTCCAAGTTGGTTGCGAAAATGGAATTGAGATTCTTCCTGGTGTCTGCCACTATCACCCATTCTCTAATAAATGCAGGCAATGTGAGGTCATCCATAAAATTCTTCTTACGCACTTCTACAATCTCGTTAGATAACTTTTGAGGTCTAAAATGGGCCTCCTAAGAAAATTGTACAACCAAAATAAAATTTATAAGAACCAATAGGATTCAAGATGATGATGTCAACTATGGGAGATGATTCACCATTTTTGGGGTAAAAAAGTAAAAATATTAAAAAATAATAAAATAATAAAACTACTTTTTCAACTTGTATTTTCAACTTATCTCCCAAAGGGTTTACTCAAATTTCGAACGGGAGTACTCGTTGGATGCAAAATTTAATTCCTCATCCAAGTAGTACCCATGTTGCATACGTTTGATTGACCCTGTTACACAACAAATGAGAAATACATGAAAAAAACATGATTGCAATCATGTTTTTCATGTATTTCTCATTTTTCATGTAGTAGGCTTCATCGAAAGTATGCAACATGGGTACTCCTTGGATGAGGAATCAAATTTTTTATCCAATGAGTGTTCTCACACAAAAATTGAGAAAAAAAATAGGGAGATAAATTGAAAATACGAGTTGAAAAATATTTTTTTTCTCTTTTCCCAGTAACATTTGATGATGTAATCTAATACTATTTTATTATTTCCACTATTATTTTATAATTTCCTTAGGATGCCCATTTTAGACCTTAAAATTCCCCTAATTTTATTCTGAATTTCAACGTACGATAGATTGTATGTGTCTATGACCGTATCATTATCAAGAGTAACAACTTCCTCTTCCTCACATGGAGCTAACTTTGTTGATATAGGTGGTGGAGGTTGACTGGTGACCTATTGTGTACTGGGCATCAAGTCTAAATCTTGATTCTATGGCTCCGGTTGATGAACCCTTAGTTAAACTGAGAGGGGGGGGTGAATTAGTTTAAAACATTCATTGACTTTTAAAACTTTTCTTTAAACTTATTTATACCTTCATTTCATAAGCAACTTAATATATAATGAAACAATAGTATTAATATGTGAGAAGCAAGTGTTAAGCAGATTAAATACAGTACATCAACACATAATAATCATGCACATAGAAAATAGATATAAGTGGAAACCCATAAGGGATAAAACCACATATTATTATTTTTGTGATGCAAAGGCAAGCTCCAACTCCCTCTCCCTACTGATTTTCTGTAGGCTCCAACGTACAGTAGACTACTACCTCAAATTCTGCAAGCTACGACTTGCAAGGAAGCTCCAACTCCCATCTATTTTTTGCAGGCTACAACCCACAAGAGGCTCCTACCTCAACCAACTACAACTAGACATCTATCAAGCTACAAATTGATATGGAAGCACAAACTCCCTCACACTACAATAAAATCATATGCTGACTTACCTGGATATCAACTCTGTTTTTCCCCTTCTTCACTGCTGCTCTTCCAACCTTCAAATCTGCTTCATATCTGCTCTGGATGTGCACAAAATCTCTATCTACACTCTCTCATTATTCCACTATCCAACCTCTTTATGCACATTACAATAACACAATTTACGAGATAACTTCATGGTTGTTTGCATTCTATATGGGATTATGAAGTGAACAGGCATGAATATTTTCCTTCCACCCACTCATTTCCTCACTCAACATACTCAGGAAGTTACAAAAATATATACACTCATTTCAGTATGTTGAGATTCAACAAGATGATGAGCCTAGTGAAAATATTTTCCTTCACTAAGTGGGCCCGCAGGCTATTTTTGGCGCAAGTCTATCTTTAGACTATGTCTATTTTTAGACATGGTGATTATATTTCAGAAGTTGCAAGATGTTATTTATGGATGGTTGATCAAGTTGGAAAAATAGATGAAATTCTAATTTTAGAATATTGGATGAAGTCTGTTTATAGATTGTCAATCTAAAAATAGAAGTGTTGATTATTATTAGCTCTTAACAATAATCTGACAATAAACAACAACTTATTCTCTTGGAGCACTTAATTTCAGTGCACAAATTTGGAAAATCAGTGGGCTAAGGGAATTACACAATTCCTAGGGTTTACTGGTGGTTCATGCATGGAGGACTCAATTAGAACTGAAGTGGCAAAGTTATGACAGAGTTGGAAGAGTAGTTCATGGAGTTGTATTTAGTTTAACTCAGTTAGACTCAGTTGAGCTAGTTGTATCTAGTCTAACTGATTGATACACTAGTGAGAGTGGAGTGAATTAACTAGTTAATTAATTCACAAATAATAACTCATTAATCAACTGAACAATACAACAGTTAACTACAGTGCATGGCAGTTTCAGTGGAGACCAGTGGAGAGATAGGTTAAAGGGCAAGATAGACTATCTGTTGTGACTATAGTGATGTATTGATTGCGCTATTAATACACATTAGAAAAATGAGGATTACAGTTACAGCATGGGTAATTCTAATTCATTTAGGACACCGTTATATCATATTGAAGAATAAAACAAGAGGTTAGGATCATGATTTTCGCATTTTCCGTTAGTGTGTGACCATTGATTGTACTGAGAGCTTGATGTACTAAGATTTGTATGATATTTTTACATGATATCCATGATACATAATATATGATACCTAGGGTTTTCAACTTCAGGCTTTCCAGTTAAACAACTGTGTTAAGTGCGATTGTTTTTATTTATGCTTCACATGTGTTTGCAATTAATTTTCTGTAAAATATTAATAGTGGAATGATTATGTATTTTGCAAGAAGTTAAATATTGTGAGATCAGGGGAATATGGATGTATGCATGCTTAGTGTATACTAATTTCTACATGGTATCAGAGCAGTGTTAATTCTTGAAGATTGCAATTGTGGATAATTGTTGAGTTTGTGCTTGTGGACAATTCAAATTTGCTACAGAAGATTCTTGGCACAGAAGTTGAGTATACATTAAAATTTCTTTCAATGGGTTGCGATTGGAGTATGCCCTTGATGGGAGCTCGAATTACATAGCCTGGAAGGATAGGATGGAGGTGGTGCTGGAGGATAATGGACTGAAGTAGTTCATCGATAGCAATGTTCCTAAGCCAGGATCTAGAAATGTTGCATTACTTGATGTATGGCAAAAGTAGACAGCAAAGACAAGAATAATTCTGTTGGAAGGTGTGAAGGACCATATTGTGTCCAGCCTTCACAGGAAATCCACTCCATTCTTAATGTGGAAGGCTTTGACAGATTTTTTCCAAATCAGAAGCAACCAGAGGAAGTTGGCGCTTAAAGACAAGCTCAGAAAAATAAAAATGGATAAGGGCGACAGTATTCCAAAATACCTCACGAAGTTTGTTCACTGCAAGGATGAACTGGGAAGTGTGGGGGTTACTGTTGATGATGAAGACTTGGTGAGCTTGGCTCTCCTTGGGCTTCCGAAGAGTTGACATAACTATGAAGACTTTTTCAATGGACGGGAGAAATTGTCGGGATGGGAGCGACTTTGGTCAGATCTTGTGCGGGAGGAGATAAGTCGGGGTACCAGGGATGGCTATTCATCGAAGAATGAAGATGAAGAGAATTTTTCTTTGGCCGCAAAAGAAAGGAAGGGGAAGGGGAAGAAATTTCCTTCAAAATCCGATGCTAAAGGAAAGAAGCAGGATTTGTCCAAAGTGAAGTGTTTTCACTTTCATGAACATGGGCATTTCGCACTAACTGCCCACAGAAGAAGAAGAACAAGAAGGTTGTTGGAGCTTAGTTGGAGAAGCCTTAGCCTCGAAATTTGAACTTTATTTCTCTTTGATCGCATGCTTGGTTTCAAGCTATATGGGATCGGTGTGGTATCATGATAGTGGTGCGTCTTTCCATATGATGGGAGACAAGGAGTTGTTTAGTGACTTGGAGGAGAAGGACCTCCAAATGCATATAGAGATGGGCGAAGATGGTTAGTACAGTGCAACTAGCATTGGGACCATTACCTTTGAGAGGGAGTCTGGTAATCCATTCTTGTTGAAGGATTTTATGCATGTTCCAGGTTTGAATAAGAACTTGGTCTCGATTGCAATGTTGGAAGACAAAGGTTATGATGTTGTTTTCAATGAGGGAAAAGCCTTCCTTCGACATAAAACAATAGGTCAAACCAAGAAGATAGGGGTTCAAATTAATAATCTCTACAAGCTGGAGGTAGATGGTTGTGTTGTAATGGTGGGCAAGGCGGAAGAAGTGGTGATCCAGGATGAGGGCGAATTATGGCATAGGATATTGGGCCATCTTCACCATGGCGCTTTGAATATTTTGCAGCATATTTCTACTGGAATTCCCAAGGGTACTCTTGCGCAGTCAGATCAGTGCAAGGGATGTACTATGGGTAAGTTTGTGAAGACCACCTTTCATGAGAAGGAGAAGCATGCTTCGGTGATCCTTGAGAGAATTCACACAAAAGTGTGTGGACCTTTCTCAGTTGCTTCAACAACAAAACACAAGTATTATGTTATATTTGTTGATGAATATTCTCGTATATGCTAGATCTTCTTCATGCAGAAGAAGAGCGAAACATTCTCAAAGTTTTGTGAGTTCAAAGCATTGGTGGAGAAGGAGTCGGGGAAGCAAGTGAAAGCTCTACGGAGCAATAATGGTGGTGAATACATCTCGGGAAAATTCAAAGACTTCTGTACCAAAGAAGGAATTTGAAGAGAACTCATAGCGCCTCATAACCCACAGCAGAATGGGTTCACAGAGAGGAAGAACAAAATGATCGTGGGTGTTGCATGAGCGATGCTGCATGACCAGGGCCTACCGATGCACTTGTGGGTGGAAGCATGCAACAGTGCGGTTTATGTGAAAAACCATTGTCCTCATAGAGTACTTGGCATGAGTACACCTGAAGAAGCTTTTACTAGTAAGAAGCCTAATATTTCTCATTTGAACATTTTTGGCTCATATGTTTACATTCATGTGACAAAGGATGCCAAGAAGAAGCTGGAGCCGACTGCAGAAGTTGGGATATTTGTGAGGTACACAGAACACCCCATAATTATCGTGTGTATTTTCCAGACAGTCGGATGACTGTGGTGCGATGGGATATAAAATTCAATGAGGTGAAAGCCATGAAGTTGTCGCTTGAGAGGGAGCTACACTTCCATGCAGAGCAGGAACTTCTTGTTCCCAAAGATGAGCGTCTAGATGTGGATCAGCCACAGGAGGGGATTCATGGAGTGGAGGAGTCCACTCATGCAGAACCAAACATCAGACAAGGAAAAAAGCGGACCACGAAAGCTGAGAGACTGAAGCTTGATGCAGCACAGAATGTAGGAGTCCCTACATCACAGCGCAGACAAAGACAGTCACCTGACCGATTTACTGGATACATGGCTCTTATGAGCAAGTGTATCATGACAGAGCCATCTTCTTTTGAAGAAGCAATGTAGGAGCCCACATGGGTAGATGCCATGGTAAAGGAGTATGACTCCATTTTCAGAAACAGTACTTGGGAGATTGTTCCAAGGCCAGTGGGAAAATCAGTTGTAGGATCAAGATGGATCTACAAGGTAAAGCAAGTTGTTTATGGGAGCGTCGAGAATTGTAAGGCAATATTTGTTGCCCGGGGCTTCTCACATATTGAGGGGATTGATTATGAAGAAACATTTGCACTTGTCGCACAGTATTCTTCCATAAGGACCATCCTTTCTCTCTCTGCGTAGATGGGTTGGCACATTCATCAGACGGATGTGAAGACTGCGTTCCTTAATGGGATCATTGAGGAAGAGGTGTACATTGAGCAGCCTGAAGGATTTGAGATCTTCAACAGCGAGTCACATGTGTATAGACTCAAAAGAGCGTTGTATGGGATGAAGCAAGCACCTCATGCTTGGTACACACGAATCGACAGCTATTTCACCGGACTTGGCTTCACCAAGAGTGAGGCGGATGCAAACCTATACCAAATTGTGGTGGAGGGTAAGCTTTTAATCATTGTTCTTTATGTTGATAATTTAATACTAACGGGTGATGAGCAGTTGATACACTCATGCAAGGAAGATCTTGCAAAGGAGTTTGAGATGAAGGATTTGGGCCTCCTTCACTATTTCCTTGGATTGGAAATATGGCAGCGGGAAGGTGAAATTTTTGTGTCTCAAGGAAAGTATGCCCAGGAGATACTAGATAAGTTTCACATGCAAGGCTGCAAGCCTATCAACACTCCTCTTCCGGGAAATTGGAGGAAATAGGATGCTACATCGTCAGAGGTAGTGGATGCCACTGTTTATCGATAGTTGGTGGGTTCGCTCATGTATTTAGTTAATATAAGACTGGACATATGCTATGCGGTGAACCAGCTTTCACAAGCGATGGTTAAGCCTACCAAGCTCCTTTGGAAGGCAGGCAAGCATGTCCTAAGGTATCTCAAGGGCACATCTGAGTATGTTTTATGGTACAGACAGATGGATGAGGTGAAGTTGCATGGCTTCACGGATGCAGATTGGGTAGGCAGCCCAACAGACAGAAAGAGCACATCAGGAGGATTTTCAGTATCGGATCTACAATAGTTTCTTGGTATAGCAGGAAAAAAAGATCCGTGGCACTTAGTTCAGCAGAAGCAGAATACATGGTAGCAACTCAAGCTGCATGTGAGGCTATCTAGATGAGTAAGATCCTGGTTGGTTTGTTCGGTTCACATTTAGATCCTACAATGATACATTATGATAATTAGATTTGCATTAAACTCTCAGTTAATCACGTGTTTCATGATAGATCTAAACATATTGATATCCGGTATCATCATATCAGAGATTGTGTGCAGCGGAAGATCATGTTGCTTCAGTATATTCCTATGGAAGATCAGGATGTAGATATTCTGACGAAGGCGCTCACTAGGAGGAAATTCGAATACCATAGAGGCAGGATCGGGGTGAAATATAATCCATATCTTGTTGAGAGGGAGTGTTGAGATTCAAAAAGATGATGAGCTTAGTGAAAAGAGTTGCCTTCACTAAGTGGGCCCGCAGGCTACTTTTTGGCACAAGTCTATTTTTAGACTATTTCTATTTTTAGACATGGTGATCATATTTCAGAAGTTGCAGGATGCTATTTTGGATGGTTGATCAAGTTGGAAAAAGAGATGAAGTTTTATTTTCAGAATATTGCGCGAAGTCTATTTATATATCGTCGATCTAAAAATAGAAGTGTCGATTATTATTAGCTCTTAATAATAATCTGACAATAAACAACAACTTATTCTCTTGGAGCACTTAATTTCAGTACACATATTTGGAAAATCAGTGGGCTGAAGGAACTACACAATTCCTAGGTTTTATTGGTGGTTCAAGCATGGAGGACTCAGTTAGAACTGAAGTGGCAAAAATATGACACAGTTGGAAGAGTAGTTCATGCATTTGTATTCAGTTTAACTCAGTTAGACTCAGTTGAGCTAGTTGTATCTAGTCTAACTGAATGATACACTAGTGAGAGTGGAGTGAACTAATTAGTTAATTAATTCACAAATAATAACTCATTGATCAATTGAACAATACAACAGTTAACTACGGTGCATGTCAGTTCCAGTGGAGACCCAGTGGAGAGATAGGTGAAAGGGAAAGATGGACTATCTGTTGTGACTATAGTGATGCATTGATTGCACCACACACACATTGGAGTTGCCAATGAGGATTGCACAGTCAAGGCAAGGGTAATTCAAATTCATTCAGAGCTATTCTTCAGTAGGGATTGTGCAGTGGAGGCGGGCTAGCAGGAGGGCAGAGATCGGTGCATGGATTTGCAGATTTCTTCTATGTTAGTGTGTGATGATTGATTGTACTGAGAGCTTGATGTACTAAGCTTTGTATGAGATTGTTAGATGATCTCCATGATACATAATATATGATAGTTAGGATTTTTAGCTTTAGGCTTTCCCGTTAAACAACTGTGTTATGTGCGATTGTTTTTATTTATGCTTCACATGTGTTTGCAATTAATTTTCTGCAAAATATTAACAGTGGAATGATTCTGTATTTTGCAAGAAGTTAAATATTATGAGATCAGGGGAATCTGGACATATGCATGCTTAGTGTATACTAATTTCTACACAGTATCTACTAGAGTTTTTCTTTGCCTTGGAGACTTGCCTTTGCATCACAAACAATATAAAATAATTAATGAATTTACATTTATAGTTACAACAATATTTCAATTCAACCCTTTCAGCTTCTTGCTTTTTTGTTCATTTTGTCTTCTCTGCCTGTTGTCCCTTTGTCTTCTCTGACTACTATTATATTTCCAAATGTGTTGCAGCATTACTGTCTTAGCTTGACTTGACCCAATTATTACATTTCAAACAGTGCTACTCTTAATCTTCTTTTTCCCGACTCTGCCTATTATATTTAACTGCAACGTTCTATTCCCTTCTCTGCTCCTTTGCTCTATGTCGGGTTACTTACCCGCACATTTAGAATTTGTTATCAAACTCTCACAGCCGCATAACACCGATGCACAAGTGTTGGGTCACTTGCCCATGTCCTTTCCTCTTGCGTTTAACCTTTTCTTTTAACTCACTGTCGCAACCACATACAACACTTTTCTGCACGGGGTTGGGTCCTTTTACTTCCCCGAACATTTTCTTGTTGTGTTCACCCTTTTCCTTTGTTACCTAAGTCAACCTCCACTTCCATGGTTTTCTTCATAAAACCAGCACAAACACATTAAACCTTCAACCCGAAATATATTAATATTTACCTCTGAACCGCATCGCATTCACTTCACAAATCTCGCTTTGCACTTCGGCATTCCATAGATTTTACGTTATAATCTCCTTTTCCTCCTCCGATGTGATTTAACACAGGAAAAGATTCATATATGGATTTGAAATCCTTTTGATTTTTCTTTTGAAACTACATTGCATCCGGGCCTCTTTATCGCACTTCACAACTTTACCAATTTATAGATTTCACAATACTTGTGATTCTGTGATTTCACAAATCGCAACGAAATCCATTTAGCACGTCGCAAATTTTAGAGGTTTTAATGTTCCGAATCTGGAGCAGCAGCAGATGAAGGAATCTCAGCCAGTATTTGGCCTATATTCTCCTTCCCAAGTGGGGAAATGCAGCAATATAGGGATTTTCTACAACAGTAAGAATACCCTACGGTATTCCAAAGTTGGAGAGAAGCAATAAATAAGCTTTAACTAATGCTAGATGACAGATCCTTCATTCCAAGCAACAGCAGCAACTTTACTTCACTTCTTGACTCAAAAGGGTGGGGAAAAGCAGTGATTTATGCCCTAAAATGATTAATTTCAGGGATGTGCATAAAAATAAGGAGGGATGATGGTTGGATCTTTTAGATTAGGTTATGTGAAACTCCTATACCAAATACTCCTATACTCTAGGTTAAACAGTTCTCCTACCCCCGAAATGGCTTAAAAATACTGATTTCCCATGACCTAGAGTATGCAGAATGTGACTGAAGCATATGCAGCATAAATTTTGAATGAATTAGATGCAAATAAGTATAAAAATCAGTGAATCAGACTTATGATATGGTTTATGCAATATATCAGAGAAAGACAAAAATTTTACATGGATCCGGGCTTCAAAATGAGTCACTACAACACAAGAAAATGCAGAAAGAGATTGACAACATGATTTTCATTGCTGAAGCATGCAGTAGATTACAACTCAGATCTACAACAGATATATACATAAAATGTTAGATCTATATCGGATCTGTAAACTAGAAATGCTCCTTTATACACTCCCCTTGGGGATCTTAGTAAAACATGAAGGTACAAGAGTAGATTTGAGATCTAAGTTACAGATCTGCATAAGTATTTAGAAAATTCTAAATAATAACATATATAGCAGATCAGATATGAACTAACATGGATTGGTTTTCCAATCCACGGATCACCACAGTGAAAGGATTAAACCCTTCACTAGAGATCTCTCCTCTGAAAATAATGCCAAGTCATCCTGCAACTCTGCTCTTGCAAATAACACAATCATGGAAGAGGGACTGCGCTGTTGGCCCTATGAATGCTTTGGCCTACTGCCAATGTATGGATCTAAAGCTCAACCTAATAATGCACTCTTCCAGGAGGTTAAAAGACACACTCACTGAGAAGAGGCACCAGTACAAGCTAGATCTGAGCAGATCTAGTATTCCACTTGCTGCAGCTCACACGGAAAACCCAACCCTAAGCAGGATTGTGCTGTAGATGCAAGATTAGGCTTGCCCAAATGTCGGATAGTGGACTAGACAAACAAGACTCCTCCAAGAGCTGCTCAAGGGAGGAGGTGGGGATCCTAAACAAGAAAACCCCAAGAGGTGTGTCTCAACAGACAAAACCTTCAGAAAATAATAACATCAACAACCTTCTCTTGTTGTCCTCCTCCTTTTATATGATGAAAACCTTGTCAAACCCTAAACCACCTCAATGAGTTAACCCCTTTCACATGTGGAGCCTCCATCTAGAACTGCGTTGTGTATCCATGAGGTTCATTGCACCTAGACTGCGCTGTTGATTTGGTCAAGGTTGTCCCAGTCTTGTGATTTAAGCCCATTCATACTTGCAAGAGATTATTTACATGCCCAAATATGTCTTTGTTTACATAGGCATTGATTTATTCATGTTTTTTAGGAGTTTTACATGTCCTCCTTCATATTTTATTCACAAACATGAAATGCAAGATAAAATAAGGCAAAATAAGATATTCCCATTAGCTTGGGCTAAATGGGAATATTACAACCCTCCCCTCCAAAATGTTTCTTTTCCTCAAGAAACTGATAAGGTGAGTGCTGCAAGACTTCTCCTCCATTGGTGACATCATCAAAGATCAAGCTCCCATCATAAGCTAGATGCTCACCAATCCAAACCCCCATGAATTGTTTCCCCAAATTCAATATGAGATGTGCAAGATTCATCCCACAAGGAAACAAGATCTCTTGTGAAACATCCATGGGTTGCCTAATGTCCCCTCTGAAATATATGACACAAGACACATGGAGATTTTTCAGCTCATTAGGCACATGCATACTTCCCATCCTCCCTCCATAAATTACCATAAAAAGTACAAGCATGTAATCAATGTATGGGAGCAAAACAATGTACAAACAAATAACAAGGTGCACATATGGAGGTGGGTCATAGTCCCACATGTGGAACCAGCGTAGTGAATCTCCTGCCTGCATTCAACCAAGATGTGGTAAGTGGTCTTCCCACCACTTACTTGTAGCCCATACCATTTCACTGTAACTGAATATGTGAGATATGTTTGGTGCCTTAGGAAAGCATCCATAATGAAACAAGATCTCCCTTTGTCCACCAAGGGAGTGGCCAAGTTCAGCAAGTGTTGTGGCCCAAAATTTTCCATGAGATTGACAAGGTAAAACTCTCTTCCTTGGAGTCATGGCCTGCATAAACAAGGTGGAAGAATGCATATAATCAGAAAAATAAACTTGTTTCACCTGAGCATATTCTTCACCAATATTCCTCCCCATCAATTTGGAGTGGTGCATAGATCTATCTCCTCCCTCAAGAGGGGAAAGGGAAGGTTGAATTAACTCTCTAACAGAGCTATGTTGTTGCCCATCTCCACAAGGTTCATGCATATTTGATAATGTTGATAGAGTTCTCTTTCGAAGCCCTTCCAGTAACAGCTCCTCAATATGATATTGTTGAGCATCATAGAATAAGTATGGCTAAGATGGAACTCTTCATAAGACCTCTGTGGAAGCTTCCCCTTGAGCTTGGAGGCTCTAGACAAGAAGATTCTACCATGATGTTATATGACTCCATCAAGGATTGAATAGCCCCCTTCATGCAACCAGTCATCCAAAATCATGCAAGTATGAAGATCCTTGGAATATTCTACCCGCAGTTGGGATTTCCAATAGGGATCTAGTTTGCTCAATAATGAAAGCGCTGATAATGTGCCAACTGAAGTGGTTGCCATGTTGTTGCTCTTCTCCTTAACAACCTTCATGTACAAGGTGTATGTTTGAAGGCCAGGCCTTCCATTCTTCTCCTCTTTGACATCTCCCATGCCAAAAGTATGAGATGGAAGGTTTTTATTCCTTCCTTGCTGACCTCCTTGCTCATGCTCATGCTTCAAAGAAGAAGGAAGCTCTTGGGAGTTAGTCTTCCATGGAAGGCTACCATATTTCCAAAGCCTCTCTTTTTTGGCCAAAGCATGCATGTGAGACCACCATCTCTCTTCCAGTAGGGAAGAGTGTTCTTCAAACAAGTTTGTCTTCTTATTCAAGTCTTGCTTCCCATGCTTCATGGTGGTGCTATTGCAAAGGTGCAAGAATCCTTCTAAGGGAAGCCATTGCTTCATCTCCATCTCCAAATGAAAATAGATCTCCTCCTGCTTGCACAGCGCTAAAGGATCTTCTCTTCTCTCTCTCTCCCTTCTCCCTATTAGTGGAGAATGCTTCATCATCAAGAGATCCTTTGTCTTGATCTCTTAGTGAGGAAAGAATCCTCAAGTCTTCTCTTTGGCAAAAGAGATCTTGTTGAATTGGGGCCTTTGCCTCTGATACAAAGTGTAGCAAATCTTCAACCCCTTCAACAATGTTTAGGACTAGATTTGGCTCCATGGAATCTTCCAACTCATGCAAGGACTCAGATTTCTTGGGCTTGATCTGCTCCCCCCCAAGAAGTCTCAAAGTTTCTTTCATCAAATCTTTCCACTAGTCTCCTAGTGAATCTTGAATAAGAAGAGATGTTCCTCCCTTTCAAGGAAGAAGACTCAAACAGCCACCAAGCATAAGCCTTCCATTGAAGATGCAGTGCTGCCACTCTCAAGGCTTCTTCTTATGATACTTGATGCAACTGAAAGTATGTGTCAAGCTTCTTTACCCAAGACTTGGCTGAGTCGTTAGGTGATCCATCAAATGTAGGTAGAGAGAATCTACCCAAAGTGTGTTGCATGCACCTTTTCCTCCTACTGTAGCTGCAGGATCTTCCTTCTCTGAGTTGCCATAACTCTGGGAAACTGAGATGCTCTTTGAATCTCTCTGATTGAGATTCATATTCTTGGATATATTCACCAAGAGATCCCTCCTTTGGTGTTTCTCCTCTTCCTCCTTCATTTGATAAGAAAGTAGGCATGCTCCCACGTTGTGGAACAGATTGTGTGGTTGAGTGCTCACACACATCATATGAAGTAGTGGGGCTTTCTTCATGTGCAAACCCTTTCAGGAGGTCTGCTTGTATTTCATTCCTCACTCCCCTGATTCCTCCTTTAAGCTCATGCAAAGCTTGAGAAATAATTATAGAGAACTCTACTCCTCTTATTCTTCCATACAAATGGGTTTCAATGGTGTAATAATTTTTCATCTGTCTCCTTCCATGATACCTCTACTCTCTGTCATTGAGAGGTTCTCCTCCCTCTGAAGACATATTGGCTCCACGAATGCACAATTTGTGCCAAAGATCTTGCTCTGATACCACTGTAATGTTCTAAATCTAGAGCAGCAGCAGATGAAGGAATCTTAGCAAGTATATGGCCTATATTCTCCTTCCCAAGTGGGGAAATGCAACAATATAGGGATTTTATACAACAGTAAGAATACCCTAAGGTATTCCAAAGTTGGAGAGCAGCAAGAAATCAGATTTAACTTATGCTAGATGACAGATCCTTCATTCCAAGCAATAGCAGCAACTTTACTTCACTTCTTGACTCAAAAGGGTGGGAAAAGCAGTGATTTATGCCCTAAAATGATTAATTTTAGGGATGTGCGTAAAAATAAGGAGGGATGACGTTTGGATCTTCTATATTAGGTTATGTGCAACTCTTATACCAAATTTCAGCCCAAAAAAATAACGCTAGCTAGGTTAAAAAGTTCTCCTACCCCCGCAATGGCTTAAAAATACTGATTTCCCATGACCCAGAGTATGCAAAATGTGACTGAAGCATATGCATCATAACTTCTGAAGGAATTAGATGCAAATAAGTATAAACATCAGTGAATCATACTTATGATATGATTTATGAAATATATCAGAGAAAGACAGAAGTTTTACATGGATTCGGGTTTCAGAATGAGTCACTACAACACAAGAAAATGCAGAAACAAATTGACAGCGTGATTTTCATTACTGAAGAATGCAGTAGATTACAACTTAGATCTATAGAAGATATGTACATAAAATCTTAGATCTATATCAAATCTGTAAACAAGAAATGATCCTTTATACACTCCCCTTGGGGATCTCAGCAAAACATGAAGGTACAACAGTAGATCTGAGATCTAAGTCACAGATCTACAGAATTATTCAAAAAATTCTAAATAATAACATATATAGCAGATCAGATATGAACTAACATGCATTGGTTGGCCAATCCATGGATCACCACAGTGAAAGGAAGAAACCCTTCAGTAGAGATATCCCCTCTGAAAATAATGCCAAGTCACCCTGCAACTCTGTCGTTGCAAATAATGCAGTCATGGAAGAGGGACTGCACTGTTGGCCCTGAGAATGCTTTGGCCTACTGCCAATGTATGGATCTAAAGCTCAACCCACTAATGCACTCTTTCAGGAGGTTAAAAGACACACTCACTGAGAAGAGGCACCAGTACAAGCTAGATCTAAGCAGATCTAGTATTCCACTTGTTGCAGCTCACATGGACAACCCAATCCTAAGTAGGATTGTGTTGTAGATGCAAGATGAGGCTTGGCCAAATGCCGGGTAGTGAAATAGACAAACAAGACTCCTCCAAGAGCTGCTCAAGGGAGGAGGTGGGGATCCTAAATAGGAAAACCCCAAGAGGTGTGTCTCAACAGACAAAACCTTCAGAAAATAATAACATCAACAACCTTCTCTTGTTGTCCTCCTCCTTCTTTTATAGGATTAAATCCTTGTCAAACCCTAAACCACCTCAATGAGTTAACCCCTTTCACATGTGGAGCCTCCATCTAGAACTGTGTTGCATATCCATGACGTTCATTGCACCTAGATTGCGTTGTTGATTTGGTCAAGGTTGACCCAGTCTTGTGATTTAAGCTCATTCACACCTGCAAGAGATTATTTACATGGCCCAGATATGTCTCTGTTTACATAGGAATTGATTTATTCATGGTTTTTAGGAGTTTTACATGTCCTCCTTCATATTTAATTCATAAAAATGAAATGCAAGATAAAATAAGGCAAAATAAGATATTCCCATTAGCTTGAGCTAAATGGGAATATTACATAACTCTTCAAAGATCGTGTCCCTTATCCTATGTGATCTGTGATGTGCAGTATATGATATACTTCACATCACAACTTAAAACATATAGCTTGCGATGACTAAGAACTAAACATAAAAATCACTAATTGTGATGTGCAATATGGGGGCCAGGTCCACATCATCTCCACGTCATCATGCCACGTCATCATTCCATGTCACTGCCACATCACCTTGCCACATAATCATAAATTAACTATGATTTGTGGGGTCGGGGCCACGTAAGCTTGTCATGTCACTGCCACGTCATCTCCCGCACTTCGCATTTCACATTTTCTGTGTTTTATCATTTCGCAACTTTATTAACTTACGTCCTCGCAACTTTTCAACTTTACTAATTTCAATTCTTGCGATCGCCGCTAAACCTTATCGCATGTGATGTGCGATATAATTCGCATTGCATCTTAATTAACTTGCGAAGTATTTACATATAAATATAAAACTCGTCGATAGTGATGTGCGTTATGTGATAAAGGGTTCGGGCCCGACTCTTTGAGCTTTTTTGAACTTAAAATAACACGGCTTGACCCGCTCGTGCATGACTCTACCCACGTTCACGACTTGACCCTTATTGTTGCCTTTACTCCTTTGCTGCTCCTTTGCCTTAATTAATAATGCTAAAGCTTCTCCATGCCTCTTTGTTGCTTCTCTCTGCTTTAGGTTATACTTCTAATGTTGCTCCTTTTCCTTGCTCCTTTGCCTCTTCACTGCAAATTGTTGCTCCTTGCCTCCTTTTTACATCCTCACTCCATCATTGCCTGATCTGCTCCTTTGCCTTATTGTTGATGCTTCTCTGCTCCTTTGTCTTAATGATAATTCTGGTGTTGATCCATTATGCTCCTTTGCCATCAATGACAATATTTTCAACAGTCTCCCCCTTCAGCATTGATGGAAACACTTCCTCCCCCTTTCATTATGAGAAGTGTCTTTCTTCCTCTGCTTGCTTTTTAGAAGTGCCTTACTTCTTTTGCTTTCTTTTCCTCCCCCTTTGACATCAATGGAAAAGGGTTACACATTTTCCAGTGTAGTTTCCATCTTTGCATTATTTCTCTCTGAGTTGTGTATAGGTCTTCTTCATTCTGTCTTTATACCTTGCTGCTCTAGACTGGGTATAAGAGTTTTTGGGAGAACACTTTGAAACTCATTGAGATTGCATGAATGGAAGGCATGTAACCATAGAATGTTCTGTACTTTTTTCCCTTGCTACTTGATAGAGGTGATATGTGCTAGAATTCTGAAGATATAATCACTTGATGTACTTCTGCCATAATACTCTGATCTTGAGGACCTGTACCTTACCGTTGCATGCTCCAAATACTACATTTTTATTTTTATTTTTATTATTTATTTATCTTTAATTTTATTTTTTATTTTTTATTTTTTATTTTTTTATTTTTTTATTTTTCCTAGTCATATGAGAGTATCATCTGTAGACACTACCCCTAGTTTGTCTCTTACATATTCGAATGGTTCTCTAGCAAAAGGTTTTGTGAATATCTCTGATTTTTGTTCCTTTGTTGGTACGTATTCCATCTTTACTATTTTCTCTCCTACTTGTCTCTGAGGAAGTGGTACTTTATTGGGATGTGCTTGGTTTTCGAATGAAGTACTGGATTTTTTTATATGCTTATTGCACTTGTATTGTCACATTTGATAGAAATAAGTTCAGTGATGCTTACCTACATGTCTTAAAGAGTTTGTTTCATCCACATCACTTGTGTGCAACAAGCTGCTGCTACTATGTATATTGTGTCTACTGTAGATAGAGAGACATATGTTTTCTTCTTGCTTAACCATGCCACCAGACTTTCTCCCGAATAAAATTCACCTCCACTTGTGATTTTCCTGTCATTCACACAGCTAGCCCAATCTGCATATGTATATGTTGTCAATGTGAAATATTTTCCTTTCGGATATCATAGGCCATAATGTGTAGTTCCTTGAAGGTATCTAAATATCCTCTTAATTGCCAGCAAGTGATTTTTTTTTGGTGTTTCTTGATATCTTGCCACAAGTCCTACTACCAACATAATTTCTGGTCTAGAGGAAGTTAGGTATAGCAGAATTCCTATCATAGTTCTCTAAATTCTTTGATCTATATCTTCAGATCCATCATCAGCACATAATTTGCATCCAGTGATCATGGGAGTTGACACGAGTTTGCAGTCTTCCATTTGGAGTCTTTTTAACATGTCTCTTAAGTATTTTTCTTGTGAAATGAATATGCTTTTGTTCTCTTGTAGAATTTTAAGTTCTAGGTAGAAGGCAATATCTCCAATCATAGACATCTCAAATTCTGACTTCATCTCTTCTACAAATCCTTTTACTAGCTCATCCTTGTTGGTACCAAACATGATGTCATCTACATATTCTACTACAATTAAGATTTCATTTTCATCAGCCTTTATATACAGATTTTTGTCTACTCCTCCCTTCTTGAAACCTTGTTTTTGAAATTACTTTTCCAGCCTATAATACCATGCACATGGTGATTGTTTGAGACCATATAGGGCTTTCTTTAATCTGCACACATAGTCATGTTTATCTACTAAGGAGAATCCTTCAAGTTGTTCCATGTAGACTTATTCCTCTAGATCTCCATTTAAGAAGGCATACTTCATATCCATTTAATATACTTTGAAATCATGATAGCATGCAAAATCCAGAAATATTTGATTGCTTCCATTCTTGCTACAGGGGAAAAAGTTTCATCATAGTCAAGTCCTTCGATTTGAGAGTATCATAGTGTGTCTTGAGGGTCCTTTGGAGTTTATTTTTGTATCTTCTGTTGTCTTATTTTGTTCTTGATTTTCTTGATTTTCACCTTCATGATCATCTGGAAGATTGACACAGTTTTTACTTCTGGTTCTATCTGGTAGTTCTTCATCGAATCTCACAACAATGCTTTCCACAATTTTATGTAGTATTTTATTGTAGCACTTGTATCCCTTACTCTTAGATGCATATCCCAAAAATATTCCTTCATCAGCCCTTGCATCATACTTCCCCAATTTTTCATCATTATTCTTTATGAAACATTTTTTTTCCAAAGACTCTAAAGTGCTTGATTGATGTTGGTTTCCCATGCCACAATTCATATGGAGTCTTGTCACAATTTAGTCTAAGATAAGATTTGTTGAGGATATGAACAGTTGTGTGTAATTTTTCTGCCTAGTAGGTTTGGGGAATGTTTCTTTCTTGCATCATGGCTTTGTAAATCTGTTGTACCGGCCTGTTTTGCCTCTCTTCCACTCCATTCTGTTGAGGCGTACCTACAAATGTAAATTGTTGCTTTATCCCACATTCATTACATAGGTATAAAAAATCATCGTCTGTGAATTCACCTCCTCTGTCTGATATGATGCATTTTAGTTTACTTCTAGTTTGATTTTCTACCAGTGCCTTGAATATCTTAAAATTCTCAAACGCTTCAGATCTGAGAAATTCCACCCATGTTAATCTGGAAAAATCATCGATTATCAGTATGAAATACGATTCTCCACCTGGTTCATTTGTTCTTGAAGGTCCACATAGGTCCATGTGTACAAGCTAAAGAGGCTTACTTGTTGATAGATGGTCTTTAGCTTTGAACGTTGTGCGTGTTTGTTTTCCCAGTTGGCAGGATTTACATATGGTATTTGGTGGCTTCTTTATTGCAGGAAAATCTCTGATAGCTTTCTTTTTACTCAGTTTGATGATGTGGTCAAAATTTAGATGTCCCAATCTTCTGTGCCATAATCAAGATTTATCAAGTTTGCTAATGTAGCATGCTTCATTCTCCTCTACCACTATATAGACATTACTCTTTGTTCGAACACCTTTTACCAAGGTCTTTTCTGTGGTGAGTGACCTTACTTCACAATCTTGGGCTCTGAAAAGGACCTCACAACCTTTATCACACATTTGACTAACACTTAGCAGATTGGCCTTTAGACCGTCTACAAATAGTACATCCTGAGCCTCTCCTCTTCTATTATTCAAGCTGACTGTGCCTTTTCCCTTGATTTTCCCTTCTCTATCATTATCGAATGTTACATTTCTAGATTTATTTTCATCAAAAATTACAAACTTGCTTCGATCTCCAGTCATATGTTTTGAGCACCCACTATTCACATACCATTGACTGTTCTGATCTTGAGAAATTAGAACCAAATCACATTTATTCAGCTTCCTTTTCCATAGCATGCAATTGTTTGTTTGGTATATTTCTTGAGGATATGGCTCACAGTCTTTGAGAGGACATTCGTGAGACTTGTGCCCATTTTTATGGCAGCAAAAACATTTGGTTATATTTCTGAATGGATTATGTACACGATGAAACCACCATTGTTCTTTATTCCCCTTGAGTTTCCATACTCTAGTCTCCGTATATACGCTCTGCACTCCATGGCTTTATGACCGGACCTTTTATAACAAAAACAATACCCATGGAAGTAGTATATGTCTCTCGCAAAGAAAGTTGTTTGGGGATATAAACATCTAGTCATATGAAAATTCTGCCTTTGGAAGTCATTTGATCTGAGCTGGAATGTGGCTTGGCTGTTTACTCCTTTTGTTTCCAAGGCTTTCCTTGTGGTGGGTTTATGCTGCAGATTATGAGTATTTGAAGGGTTTCTCACAATTGTTTTCTTAGATTGATGGGAGTCAACATTTTCTTTTAGGACAGCTTTTACATATGTAATTGATTTCTTATCTTCTGCCTTCGACTTACTGGATTCTCATTCATATCTTATCCCAGTATTTACAACAGGATATCTTTGTGCATTTAATATCTGGTCCAATTTTTCAGCACCTTTTAACTACTGAATGTTCATTGTTAAATCAGTTTGAGATTTTTCCAGTTTCTTCCTTCGGCTCACCACCTCTTCTTCCAATCTTTCGCATTCCTGACTTTTCTCTCTTATTTGTTGCAACAGACTATCTTCTACTTTCCTTGCTTCTTCTAGTTCAATTTTTAACTTGATAAAATCTTCGGAGTTTGGTTCTTCCTTTACATATTTCAAAAGGAGTGCCTTATGTTTTCTAGTCTTGAGCTTGAGTCTATCTATTTCCTTTAGGGCACTCACCAACTCCCCCTCGAGATCTACCTCACCTTCTTCTTCAAATTCGAGGATATCTTCCTCAAGCTCTTCCTTGGCCATCAAAATGAATTCTGATGTTCCTTCTTCATTGGGGGATTCATCTGATCTCTCAGATGCACTACTGTCTTGTTGAGCATAAAATGTTCTTCTATTAAATATGTTCCCTTTCAGCCTATTGCTGAAATTGGTTTTCTCTTTCCCTTTTGACCGATTGTCTATTTTCTTATGAGGACACTTTGAAGCATAGTTCCCCACTCTTCCACAATTAAAGCACTTAAATGGAATTTTTCCTTTATACATACATGTGCCTCTATCCAATCTTCTGAAAAATTTGGCCTCTTCTTCATCAGAGCATGAGCATGTACCTTCCTTCTCTTCTATGCACTTGTATGCCTTAATGGTTGCCTCCCTCACATTTGACTTCCCCTTTGGAAGTATCATCTCATAAGCCGTCAAGTTTCCAAGCAATTGGTTCATGGTAAAGGTTTCCCAGTCTATTGTTTCTTCTATGGCAGAAAACTTATGGTTAAACCTGGATGGTAAAGATATCAATATCTTTTGTACTATTACACAAACCTTAATGGTTTCTCCCAGAGCTATCATGTTATTCACAACTTCTACAAACTTTAAGAAGAAACTGGCTAAATATTCATCTTCATTCATTTTTAAATTTTCTAACTGAGTTCTATAGGCTTGCAGTTTGGCCATCTTCACCTTTTTATCTCCCTCATGGATACTTTCTAATGTATCCCAGATATATTTGGCAGTCTTACTATGCATTACTTTGATAAATTCTGACTCACACGGACTGCTCAAGAGTGCATTCATGGCTTTTTCATTAGCTATGAAATTTTGATTGGCTTATTTCTCTCTGTCAGTATCCTTTGGTGCATATTTTTCTTCCACAGCAATCCAGATTTCTACTCCAAGAGACATCAAATAGTCTATCAATATTTTTTTCCAGAAGGTATAGTTTGTGCCAGTAAACAATGGGGCTTTATTTGTTTAGCATCCTTCTAGGCTAGCCATTTTGGGGACCTAGAATCTCCTTCCAGTTGTTAAACTGGTATAGAAGGAACTGGCTCTGATACCAATTGATGAACCCTTAGTTAAACTGAGAGGGGGGGGGTGGTGAATCAGTTTAATACATTCATGGACTTTTAAAACTTTTCTTTAAACTTATTTACACCTTCATTTCATAAGAAACTTAATATATAATGAAACTACAGTATTAATATGGGAGCAGCAAGTGTTAAGCAGATTAAATATAGTACATCAACACATAATCATCATGCACATAGACAACAGATATAAGTGGAAACCCATAAGGGAGAAAACCACATCTTATTATTTTTGTGATGCAAAGGCAAGCTCCAACTCCCTTTCACCACTGATTTTCTGTATGCTCCAACCTACAGGAGGCTACTACCTAAAATTCTGCAAGATACAACTTGCAAGGAAGCTCCAAATCCCATCTATTTTCTGCAGGCTACAACCCACAGGAGGCTCCTACCTCAACCAACTACAATTGTACATCTATCAAGCTGCAACTTGATATGGAAGCACCAATTCCCTCACACTACTATAAAATCATATGCTGATTTACCTAGATATCAGCTATGTTTTTCCCCTTCTTCACTATTGCCCTACCAGCCTTCAAATCTACTTCATATCAGCTCTAGATGTGCACAACATCTCTATCTGCACTCTCTCATTCTTTCACTCTCCAACCTCTTTATGCACATTAAAATAACATCATTTATAGAGATAAATTCATGGATGTTTTCATTCTATATGGGAATATGAAGTGAACATGCATGACTCTTGCCTTCCATCCACTCATTTCCTCACTCAGCGTATTCAGGATGTTACAACAATATATACACTCATTTCAGTATCTATTGGAGTTTTTCTTTGCCTTGGATACTTGCCTTTGCATCACAAACAATATAAAATAATTAATGAATTTACATTTACAGTTACAACAATATTTCAATTCAGCCATTTCAGCTTCTTGTTTTTTTTTTCATTTTGTCTTCTCTACCTGTTGTTATATTTCCAACTGTGTTGCAGCATTATTGTCTTAGCCTGACTTGACCCATTTATTACGTTTCAAATGGTGCTACTCTTAATCTTCTTTTTCCCGACTCTGCTATTATATTTAACTGCAATGTTCTATGCTCTTCTCTACCCCTTTGCTCTGTGTCTGGTTACTTACCCGAGTCTCCTTCTGCCCACGTTCAGAATTTTTTATCAAATGGCCACAGCCGCATAACACCGTTGCACGAATGTCAGGTCATTTACCCAAAGCCTTTCCTCTTGCATTTATACTTTCCTTTTAACTCAGTGTCGCAACCGTGTACAACATTGTTCTACACGGGGTCGGGTCCTTTTACTTACCTGAGCCTTTTCTTTCTGTGTTCAGCATTTTCCTTTGTTACCCGAGTCGACCTCCACTTCCATGGTTTTCTTCATAAAACCAGCACAAACACATTAAACCTTGTACTTGAAATATATTAATATTTACCTCTGAACTGCATCGCGTCCGCTTCACAAATCACTTCGTACTTTGGCGTTCCATAGATTTTACTTTATAATCTCATTTTCCTCCTTTGATGTGATTTAACACAGGAAAATATTTACATACAGATTTGAAATCCTTTGGATTTCGCCTTCGAAACTACATCGCATTAGGGGCCTCTTTATCGCATTTCGCAACTTTACCAATTTACAGATTTCGTAATACTTGCGATTATGCGATTTCACAAATCACAGCGAACTCCATTTCGCACGTCACAAATTTTAGAGATCAGCAAAGACTGTGTCCCTTGTTCTATGAGATCTACGATGTGTGGTATGCGACATACTTTGCATCGCAACTTAAAACATATAGCTTGCGATGACTTAGAACTAAACATAAAAATCACTGATTGCGATGTGCGATATGGGGGCCAGGTCCACGTCATCATGCCACGTCATCTTACCATGTCACTTCCACGTCACCTTGCCACGTCATCATAAATTAACTACGATCTGTGTGGTCGGGGCTACATCATCTTCCACGTCACCTTGCCACGTCATCATAAATTAACTACGATCTGTGTGGTCGGGGCCACATCATCTTCCACGTCAGCTTGCCACATCATTGCCATGTCATCGCCCACACTTCACATTTTCTGTGTTTTATTGCTTCGCAACTTTATTAACTTACGTCCTCGTAACTTCGCAACTTTAATAATTTCAATTCTTTCGATCCCCGCTAAACATTATCGCATGTGATGTGCGATATACTTCGCATCACATCTTAATTAACTTGCGAAGTCTTTACATATAAATATAAAACTCGAAGATAGTGATGTGCGCTATGCAATAACGGGTTCAGGCCTGACTCTTTGGGCTTTTCTGAACTTAAAATAACATGCTTGACCTGCTGATGCATGACTCTGCCCACATTCACGACTTGACCCAACGCGTTCATGACTTGACCCAATGCATTCACGACTTGAACCTGCTTGTTGCCTTTTCTCCTTTGCTACTCCTTTGCCTTAAGTAATAACGCAAAAGCTTCTCCATGCCTCTTTTTTGCTTCTCTCTACTTTAGTTTATACTTATAATGCTTCTCCTTTGCCTTGCTCCTTTGCCTCTTTGCTGCACATTGTTGGACATTGCTGCTCCTTGCCTCCTTTTTTCATTCTCGCTGCATCATTTCCTGATCTGCTCATTTGCCTTATTGTTGTTGCTTCTCTTCTCCTTTGCCTTAATGATACTTCTAGTTCCGATCCATTCTTCTCCTTTGCCATCAATGGAAATATTTCCAACCTCCATGTCATGTATATCTATCAATTATTCAATCTACTAAGCAAGCTCCTGGTCTTGCATCTATCCGCTCTCCTCCTCTAGTTATCGGTTTTTTTCTTGCTCCTCAGCTTGTTTCTGTATTGTTTCTTCTACTATTATGCCTCACCTCTTCTTCTTCTTGATTATACTTCTCTTCTTGTTCTTACTTATACTTTTTTTCCTCTAATCTCCTCTGCGCTTCACTCTTCCTCCGTTCTCCTCTCTGCATCCTCTATTTCCTCTTTGCCTCTGCTACTAAAGCCACTTTCATAATAGTTTGATTCTCTTTCATCTAGTGAATTTTTTCTCCCCCCTAGGCTATAAGTGACCTTTCTCTTTCCCTTATCCTGTGCAGGGTTTATCCCTTATACTATCACTTATTTCGACGTATCTTTCTTCTATGGAGTCACCTGTGAAGTTCCTGTAAAACTGATTGGCTCGCGGGATTTGGAGGCATTATAAAAGTTCTTCCATGGATCCTCCTATGGCCAATGAAATGTCTCGTTGAGCCAATGGAAGTGAATTCTTACACAGTGGTATTTGCAAATACCACGAGGATCGTACTGATTAAATTCTCGAGTACCGAATGAAAACTTCTCCATCTCATTTCCTACGACATCCATGAATTTCAAGTTCTTGATCTCGTACAATCCAATTTGCATAGGTCGAGTTGACCAAGGTGCTTTCTTCTTCCTGTGCAATTTTGTTGACAACCCTGTGGAGAGATGATATGAAACTTCTTGGATGAAAAGCTTATCGGTTACATACCTTGGTAAAACATGCAACAAATTCTAATTACCGAACACTCTAAATAAGGTTCCATTTGGTGAGGTAAACCAATTTTCTATCTTCACTACTGCATCCATTGACCCATGTGACATGCAAGGTGGTTCTTCCTCAAAAATTATCTTGTAAAATGGAATGAGGAAGTGTTCAGTCAACTTCTCCATTACTCCTTGATTGCAGCAATCTGAGAGGAGTCTACAGTGGATGTTCACGGAAGGTTCTCGAGGTGTCCAAGTCCAATCCATGCTAGGGAATGAATTATGTGCACAGATTGCATCCAGTAACTATGCATACATGTATAATATTGGTTTCTTACCCTTGGGAGGATTCTGGGTGTTTCATACATGGACTTTTAAATGTCAAGCTAATAAATATGACTTGTTCAATAAGACCTCCCACCCTTCAGGAAAGGTATTTGTGCTCTGTTGATCCTATATTATGCAAGCTAGGATAACCAAGAGCTGATAGGCCCTCCTGAGAGACTTTGTATTGTATGTATTGGTGGGTGTTTGTGGAAACTTTGATGTCTCTTTCACCCAGCCTTTACAATGTCATTCGTGCTTAGATATTTATTGGTAGCATAGAATTATGAATCCATGAGTGTTTCTGGCTCAGGAAAATGGTACAAAAGACAGTAATATTATGCTAGAAAAGTAGCAAGATTTTGTCCGTTGGCATTTCCCAAAGTTAGAGTCTTCACATCAATATGTGAAACAATCTAGCTGATAACATCTACACATGGGAAGGTTAGATATCTGCGTGAAACCCTGTGTAATACCAAAAGTTGAACACTGAAATATACTTCCTGGTCCTCTAGATGTGCTTTGAAGCTCTTTGCTAAAAAATATTTGTTCACTTTATGCCATATAAGTTTCGATTCCTTTTCCACAAACAATTGAGTGTTTGAATACATTGGAAATTTTACGGTGTACTCTCATTTGCTTCCATGATACTGATTTTTGTGGTATATTTTGAAGCATCTCTCTTGGGTGACATGGTAACAATAACTGTTGGAGAGAAATTCTCAACAACTATGATATCTGCGGGAGGGAAAAGGAACTCATGGCAAGAATAAATTAGCTTTTGCAAATCCACTTTCAAAGCAATATCAAGACGAAAGCCAGTGAATTGATGAGAGAGATTACGCAATTTTCATGATCAAGGGTGGGAGACTAGCTAAAGGAACTCCACATTACACATTCTCAGCAGCTAGTGATGCAGCCTAAGGCTTGAGACTACGCAATGTGCAGTTCATCCTGGGCAGTGATAGGGAGAGACTACACATTGCATAGTCTCAGTGACCAAGGTGGTAGCATTGATCCCTAGGACTACGCAATATGTATTTGGGCCATCCTGTATTGTGCATTACGCAATATTAGAGGCCAAGCTCTCAGCTTGAGCCTTGACTTTCACAATTCCCAGCTAGGCAAGGCAATGCATGCCCAAGTGAAGTGAAAATATGCCCAATGAGGGTGTGTGAAACAAGCAAATCTAAGATATAATTCAAGTTAAATTTAATAAAAGACTAATTAAGGATATATATGTGTGAATAAATTACATAAAATCAATAAATGGAAGGAAAATCAAATATGTGAGGATATCGTTGAAACATCGATCACCAGTGTGCAAAAATAAGAAAACTAATGCGACACTTATGAAATGAGAACGAAAAAATGAAACAACACTTCTACAAGCTAATATAAGTTTGAATGCTATTACTCTTACCTATCTTGCCTCATGAGATAATCTGCGTCTTTTATTTAATCTCTTTGTTTCATGCTATTCTTGATCCCACGCTGCCCAGAAAACCCAGTCATTTATCAAAATCAAACCTTCCTATATATTTACTAGCCTAAAATCAGTATCCATTATAGGTCATCTCAGCCCCTTTGAAGACCTTTTGCCGAGATAGACCCGGAGAGAGCCCTCTCCTGTCCTCGTAGGGCTAGCTACGAGGCTAAGCTTGGTTTGATGTTGCCTCGAGTCACCGCCTTCTTCGGCTGAGCGGGTCGAGCGCCCCCAGCATAGTGGCGACCATCTTGGGGAACTCTTCCGTGGGGGATGACAAAGTTCGGATACGACCATTGATGGTTAACAACGATCGGACACCGCAAGGCTGAAATCATTCACTGGCGACTTCATTCAACGACAAATCCATAAATCATGCTTCATGGTGACTCCACTGCAGGAAGATCAATAGCTTTAAGATTTTCAAGATGGCAAGGGTTGCAAGAAGATACGCTCCCATGAGCCGAGATCACATTCCAGGTTTTCCAAATAAAATGCCCAAGGTGGATTGGCTTCAGAATTTGCCTATGTTCAGAAATGTGGAAGGTAATGACGCTGCTCTTCATCTGGTGAAATTTCACATTCATGTGCATAAATTAAAGATCAATTTTCTTGAAGACTGTTTGATGAAAATGTTTATGGCTACTCTGGAAGATGAAGCCCGATCATGGTATGAAGGTTTGCCAGCTGCTTCTATTTACTGTTTAAGGGATTTTCATACCGTGTTCTTTGAAAAGTATAAAGAATCATATCCATCCTTGATTTTAGTTCAGAACTGTTGTAGCCATGTACATAATTTCATTGAAGATCTCGAGAATTTTTATGGGGATAATGACTTCATGGACGGAGAAATCATGGAGGCTCTGTACGAGAAACCATTTCAGCAACATGAAGAGAACCTAGAGGATACCCATCAAAATGCTCAGGAAATTTTGCAGCAGAATCAAGATCAACAGGTTGAAGAGTGCCATATGGCTGAAAATGATGAAAGAGAGAATGACATTTCAGATTTGCCCACAGAAGAAGACAACATGCAGATTGCAGATTGTGATAATGTCCAGTCAGCTACTTCAGATCCAGATTCAAATTGTAATAACCAAGCATACCCTATGCTGAATCCCGTAAAGGAGAGTCTTGCTGTTGAGATCATAGACAGAGTTTTTGATCCAAATGTTTTCAGTTCATCAGAACAGAGTCTTCATAAAGAGGTAATTCAGTCAGTTCATGAACAGAAAGATGAGACCTTCATTCAAGTAAGTGAAATAGTTCCTTTGGATGAATTTATGGTAGATGATAGAGATATCGTGTTTGAGCTTCAAGAATCATTGGAAGTTTCTTTTCTCATGATTGATGACTATAATGAAAATCCGGCTGTCCTATCATATGAAGATGACCCACTAACTATTCAGACTACAGAAGATCAGATCATTCAAGATTCCCTTTCAGTTTCTTCTTCATATGTTTCATGTGTTGAAATGTTTTTACAAGAGGAGATCTGCTCATCTACCTGTTCAGAGTTTTTTGAAGCCCAGGAGCATACTTTTACTGAAGTACATGATAAAGACAGATCGGAATCAGGAGAGAAATACACCTTGTTTTTTCAGTAGGAGGTAAATCTTCATGTTTTTCAGGATCCAATGGCAGATTTGTTACAATCAGCAGTGAAAGTGATTATTGCAGTGTTCAGTGATGAAGGAGATCATGGTCAGCTATGTTTTTGGATGCCCAATTATCAGTTTGTATTGTTGACTAGGAGATCTGATCGGGAGAATCAATCAAGAAGGCATCTGCTTGATTGGTTACATTGGCATTATGATATAGTTTGATGGTATATTGTCTTGTAAGAAACACAGGCGGTTATGTACTGCCATCAAGTTTTAAGTTTTAAGTTCAGGTCTTAGTCATGTTGAGTTAGTTTGTTAGAGTCAAGTCTTTCAGTAATTTCAGTTTCGAAATTCAGTCATCATTCTTTTGTCAAAATAATGGACTCCATCACCCAATGGATGTAGGCACTGTCTGCTCTCCCAAAGATCTGCTGTTCTTGGCACCTCCAAGGAATTGCAGATGCCATCCCCATTGGAGCCAATGTTAGACTCAGTCTTGTCAGTCCTCCGTCAGAGTCAAATTCACCAAAGTTCATTTCTCGTCATTCGCAGTCATTAATGCTATTTTGGTCAAAAAGAGTCATCTTAGTTTCTCAGTCTAGGGTTTGGTCTTCAGAATTGTTAAATAACGCCTGCAGGCTAGAGGGAGGTTCAATAAGTTATCATTTCAAGATTCTCATCATTAATAATGTTGAAGGACATTTCTTCTTCAAAACTCTGTTTTGAAGAAGAAATCATTAAGTTTGTTTAATACATGATTGATAAGGATTTTCAAGTTTCACAGTTCTTCAGGCAGCCCTGGTCATCTTGCTAGGTTCAGTAGCTCCTATACCTGCAGAAAATCAACCAACAAAAAGTCATCATTTCAAGCCAAAAGTTAGAGGAAACTAGAAATCAGAGTTTGTATCGCACCGAGGGACAATTTGATTCTTAATATTGCATCAAGAATTCTTTCCTTCAGTTTCAACATGATAAGGCACTACCAGAAGTTTGAAAAACTCATTGCAAAATTGGAGAAAGAAACAGCCATGCTTGGTGCATCTAAGGAGACTTCTCTCTCAGATTATCATAAACTGAGACTAAGCATAGCAGAGTTAGAGAAGCAAATGATGACTGAAATTACTAGGCCTGAGCGTGTTCTTCTATTTTTGGTTCCTGGTAGTTAATGTGGTGAAAATGGGAAAAAGAAAGCATTCAGACTCTTGGGTAACACAAAATGACCAAATACTGTCGACTAGAGCTTTATCAACTCGAGCTCACCTCTGCTCAAAGGACCCCCACGAGAAATGCAATGCATGTGCATCACCTATGAAATCTAAACACAATAAGACACTGAAGAACTCAAGTGAACAAAAGAAGTATGGAAGTGTAAGTGCGGATCTTCTAGCCGCTACAGCCAGGAGTCAAAAACTAAAGGAGGAGTTGACCAAGTTATTGAATATGGAATTCACTACCAAGCCACAGAAGAATAAAAGGATTTCAGAAATTGAAAAATATATCACAGAGGAAGTTCAAGCAGAAAAGAAACACATTTGCTGTTCAGATTCCCTGAATAGTCCAGATTCTACAGTCTCTGCGATCAAACAATCAAAATCTTTGGAAACTTCAAAGGAAAAAGGGGCTGAAATATGTCCCAAATTTGCAACTGTAAATTCAGAAGTTATATTGGAACAAAACTGTGTAAATGAGCTGCATTGTTCAGTAACAGTGACAGAAGGATTGCAAATGGAAGTAAAGAATGTGATGGATGATCTGGTTAAAGACATTGATTGCCTGCAGTCGAGTGAAATATTAGAGTGTGAAAAGAAAATTCCACAAGAAAAACAAGAGGAGTGTATGAACCCTATTCTTTCAGCTTCTGCCAAGCATAGATGAGGTGGAAAATCAAGGTGATAGGGATGGGATTTCATCTCTGTGGAGGTAAATGTTCTTATCTCTTGAATGGTCAAAGGATAATTGGCATAATGTATTATGTGAAGAAGGTAAACATGAAACAGAGTGTGACCATTCCTTCATTAATAAAGATGATCTTGGCAGTGTTTGCAAATTATGTGGTCTGATTGGCCAAAGTGCTGAATCAATTTTTGAATTCCACTGGAAGGGACGTAAACGGGCAAAGCAGATTTTAAAGGTCGAAAGGTGGTAAGTTTGCAATGCGCGGCGCACTGGGAGTGCGCGCGGTGCACTGGGAGTGCGCGCGGCGCACAAAGCCAACAGGTGCTTGCAACGATGAAAACGACAAGGCTTCTGCTTCTATCTTTCTTCTGCCTTTTATCCCTAGGCCTTGCCACAGATGAAATTGTAGCTGACATCACTTGTCAGGCTAAGACTGGATTGCAATCTGAATTTAGCATTCCCCATGAATGGGAAGGCGAGTTTTTTCCAAGGTTTCCAAAGATAAACTATGAAGGTCCATCGAGTAAGAACCCTCTGGCATATAAGTGGTAAAATGTAGACGAAGAGATTCTTGGAAAGAAAATGAAGGATTGGTTGAGATTTAGTGTCGCTTTTTGGCACACATTCCGTGCACCGGTGCTGATCCATTTGGAGCTCCAACCAAGAGCTGGCCATGAGAAGATGGCACAAACTCATTGGCCATGGCTCACCGCAGAATGAGAGCAAATTTTGAGTTTCTCAAGAAGTTAGGAGTTGAGAGGTGGTGTTTTCATGATCGGGATATCGCTCCTGATGGAAGAACACTTGCAGAATCAAATGCCAAGCTAGATACTGTTGTTGCTCTTGCGAAGCAGCTTCAGGAAGGAACAGAAATTCTTCCTCTGTGGGGAAATGCCCAGTTGTTTATGCATCCCCGCTACATGCATGGAGCTGCTACAAGTCTAGATATGCATGTCTATGCATATGTTGTAGCTCAAGTCAAGAAAGCTATGGACGTGACAAATAAACTAGTGGGAGAGAATTTTGTTTTCTGGGATGGAAGAGAGGGCTATCAAACTTTGCTGAATACTGATTTGAAAAAGGAACTTGACCATATGGCTAGGTTTCTACAAGAGGCAGTCAATTGGAAGAAGAGTATAGGCTTCAATGGAACTCTTCTAATTGAACCCAAACTACAAGAACCTACAAAACACCAATATGACTGGGATGCTGAAATAACAATGGGTTTCCTGTAGAGATATGGACTTGCAGATGAATTTAAATTGAACATTGAGTGCAACCATGCAACCCTCTCCGGGCACAGTTGTCATCATGAGTTGGAAATGGCACGAATTTATGGGATGCTTGGTAATATTGATGCAAACAATGGAGATGCCCAGACAGGTTGGGATAGAATGGGGCATTAGATCAGAGTGAGGTGGCTATTGAAAAGGGAAAACAGACAGTCAAACCTAAAAAGAAACGAAGAGTATATACCACATCAAAGAAATAGTAGCATATTGCCTATTTTGTCCTCAGTCACGATTTTATGGGATATGCGCTCCAGTTTTTGTCTCTTAATTGGCCATCAGAGGAATTCAAGGGGAACGATGTTATGTTTTTAGAACAAATGGATGACTCTTTCTATTCTTGCAATTTTAGTTGAAACATCTCCTTATTTTTCATCGATCTTTAGGGGAACACTGTTCTGTTTATTTATTGTATTAAAAACATTTGTAAAGAGGAGTTTTTGGAGAGTTCTGGGAAACGTATGGGAGAAAAATACAGAGCTTCACTGTACAGTTTTTGACTGAGAATTAATGAAAGGATGCGGCTCTGTTTCATGAGATTTCTGTGGTATGAATTTGGCATATGTTTCTTCTTCCTGTTTTATATGTGTTTTGTTATTTTTTATAGGTCATTCATAGTCATTTCTAATTGAAAGCTTTTAAGTGAGAAGGGCGGAATCTAGTTTACTGCTCTTCCTTGGGAAAGCTTTTCATGTTTTTGTGTAATTTATTTTGTTTTATAAGGATTCATATATTATGCCCTTTTCAACCTCTCAGCAGTCTTTCCACTCCATGTAATTTCAATTTGAATGCTAAACCTCTTACCTAGCTTGCCTCATGAAACATTCTGCATCTTTGATTTAATTTCTCCGCTCTTGCTGTTCCTTGATCCCATACAGCCCAGAAAACCCAGACTAAAAATCAGAATACCTCTTTCATATATATTTACTAGCCTAAAATCTGCATACATATTAGGTCATCTCAACCCCTATTAGACATCTTTCACTGAGTTGACCCGGAGAGAGCCCTCTCCTGTCCTCATAGGGCTAGCTACGAGGCTGAGCTTGGTTTGATGTTGCCTTGAGTCCTGCCTTCTTCAACCTGAGGTAGATTCGAGCGCTAACACCACCTTGAGAAAAATATTAATGAATCCTTATTTTTTAGGGATGATTTTTCACTTTTTATTTTTTTCGGGAAACTTTCCATGCACACTCTCAAGGAATATTGCACAATTATGGGGAACTGGGAAAATTCCCGGCCGAGTCCTTTGTGCAGTTTTTGAGCTACAAGAAATGGATTGTGTAGTTTATGAGATAAGTGTTGGACTTCCATCCATGACCACATAGTTCTCAAGCTCAAGATCTAGCTTCCATCCTAGATTACGCGGTTTTTGGAGGTGAGCCTAGAACTCTTGTAAGGTCAAGTTAGAATGTTAGCATGTCACTTGTGACTCAAAAAGATCAAATAAATATGAAAGCAAGCAAACACAAGAACAAATGAAAAGGATAAGTCTAGATCAAATCACAAATACTTGAAGAAAATAAAAGATAAGATCATTTGGATAGAAGGGAAGTCTCCAAAATCAAAGCATAGGAAAAATTTTGGAGGGTGGTTGTAGCAACTACAACACCATTTGAATCCTGCTTCTGTAGTGGCATCTTGAATCTTTCATATTGATGGTATACGAAAAATTATACCCACATATTATGGTATTTAAAATCTCTTTCAATGCCAAACTTAAAAAACTACTCATGGATTTTAACAGAAATACACTAGTTGAAGTTGAATAAAAAATGAGGTTTCTTTGTGGCTGCAAAAACTGAAAAGAACCCTAAAATAACCTCAACGACCCAATCAACACTTTGATAACCAATAGTCAACAAAGAATTTAAATAATTTGTCTAGAAATTTTAGGGAGCATGGTTGAGGGATAAGGTGGATTTAGATAGGGACCCAACCAAATATTGTTAAACTTTCCATGTTTACGTTTGTCTTCTCTTCTTGCATCCCATCTCAGTACTAGGTCTCCTTTCCTCAAGTCTCTTTCTCTAGCCTTCCTATCAAATAAAGTATTCATCTTATCTTGATACTGGAGTAACTTATGTTTAACTTATTCCTTGTCATGATTGGGTTCAATAATTTTATTTATTCTCTTTGAAAAAACATATGTCTCCTCATAGGAATCTTGCAATATTTTCATCATTGGAAATGCTATTTGATTAGGAAAAAGTGAGGAAAAATAGCTTCAGTACCATAAACTAGTTGAAAGGAGATTTTCCAGTAGCTCTCTTGGGTGAAACTTTGTTTGCCCAGATTGCATACTTTAAGTGACTATCCCAATTCCTTTTATGGTGTGCTAACACTTTTTTGATGACTTTGATTAAGATTTTATTTGATGACTTTGCTAACTCGTTCCCTTGTGGATATTAAGGTGTAGAATGATGTAGAGAAATTTGATTTTTCTTGAAAAACTTGATCATTTTTATAGAACTGAAGGATTTAGCATTATCTGTAATTATTTCTCTTGGACAACCAAATCTAGATAAAATATTTTCTTCAACTAACTTCATAAATACATAAGCAATTGCATTTTTTATAGGGATAACTTCTACTCATTTTGTAAAATGTCAGTTGTTGTTTGGATCCACTTATGTTGATTGTTGGGCATGGGATTTATTTAACCAATAAAGTATAAACCCCATTGTAGGAAAGTAGCTTCTACTAAAACAAGAATCAGAGGTAGAGAAGATAATTTTTGTTTACCAGTAAATATTTGGCAAAGAATGCAGCTCTGAACCTTTAATCCAACTTGAGTAAATAATTTATGCTAATAGAATCATTATCTTAGTAACTTGTGTGTATTTTTCCTCCAAGCATAGTGACGTCGACATACTCCTTTATGAAATTGGTCAATCACTCCTTCTGTTTCACTTTCAGTTAGACATAACAACAAGATATTCAAAGGATCCTTCCAATGAAGGTTAGTGTTAACTATGAAATATTTCATAGACCTAAGTCTGAGAGATATAGTTTGATTCTTTTTGAATTCAAGAGTACACTTTAAATTCTACAAAAAATGAACAATATCCTTATACTAGTCTCACAACAACAAAAATTCATCAATATGCAAAGAAAAATTTGTAGGTATCGAACTAGAATAAGGTTCTTTTGGATTATTGTTCTATGAATTTGGAGAAGGTTCTTGTGGATTATTCTCTAAAGCTATGTATGAAGTTGCGTAATTGAATTAACACCAAGGATTTTGTAATTTTATTTTGCTAGCAATTTAGCTAATCCCTGCCCTTTTATCAACTTTGTTATTTTGATGTCCAAATCAATTTCCAAAATCTTATCTATCCACCTTCCTCTTTTTCCATCTGTGTTGGGTTGTGTAAGGATTTTATTGTCCATCAAGGTAGTTCTGGTGCAATTTTCAATCCATTTTGACAATCAGTGTGCATAGTCATTGACATTCAGTGCACACAGTCATTCATAGTCCCTCACTTTTTGGCTACGTTTGTACTTCTATTTCAGTGAGTTGTCTCTTTTGTGCATCTTCGCTTTCGCAAGTGTAATTTTCATGTTTTTGACTATCGCTTTTTCTTTCTTTCAATTTAATTAGAGTTTCTTTCATGTTATCTTCACTCTAGCATGTGTTGCTTTCACCGTTATTCACATATTGCAAGTGTCATTCTCACTTTTCCTCCTCATATAGAAAATTTCATATTTTAGCATGTCAAGTGTCACACATTGTATAAAATCTAGTTTTGGTGTGTTTCGAGGGGTAATATTTGTGATAATGTATTGTTCTCATCATGCAAACATGTATTGTACTCATTTCTATAGTTTCAAGCATTTTCACACAAGTGTCGTCACTGCCATCGCAAAGTGTATCTTTAGTGTCGCACTTGGATTGAGTTGTTGCAATGTTGTCACATTGAGAAAAGTATGTTTTCATATTTTTTGAGTATCTTGTGTTGTGTCATAAATTTATTTAAGTGTGTGGTTATGCTCAAGTATTTTTCTTGTTCAAATTCATCTCCTAATCCCACATTTAGTAAAAACTAGAAAAACTCCCCAACCGGGCCTCTTAGCCTCATTCAACCTCTTGGAATATGTACTACGCAGTCTCAGTCCTCAATAAGTAACATTACATATTGGAAATACGCAATATTAGTTCTCAAGCCTAGCCCCTAAGCTCCAGAACTACTCAATCCTTGCCTCTAGTAACCCTTCTCTGCACATTTCATAGTCTCAAGCATCAAGCCTCAGCCTTGAGCTCTTGAGATGTGCAATCACTTGGTCTCTCTCCCTCCACAACTGCGCATTGGGAAAATTTAATCTTCAAGCCTCAAGCATGAGGCCTTCAACCCCTCAACTGTGCAAACTCCCAGCTTATTATCTTGTCTGAACTACGCACTGGGAAAATTCAAGCCTCAAGCTTGACCTCTTGAGTTCCTCAATTGCACAGACATTCAACCCATGCCTTAAGAACTGTGCATCCTATAGTCTCAAGCCTCAAGCCTCCAACTTGAGCCCTCAATTCCCTCAATTGCACACTCCCTCTACCTAGGCCTCAAGAACTGTGCATTGGGTAGTCTCAAGGCTCAAGCCTCAAACCTGAGTCCTTGAGTCCCTCAACTGCGCAATCATCTAACCCTAGCCATCCTGAACTAATTATTGCATAGTCTCAAGCCTTAGTCCCAAACCTTGGCCTCTATAATTGCGCAATCCCTAAGTTAGTCACTCAACCAGTCACCCTTTCTAGCCCTAACAATTGATTTCATGAAACATCTTACGCTAGGGGTTTATCGAACTGATGTCATCTTTTCATGGGTGGATTGCAGTCACAGGTATTCTATTATATCACGACAAGATGTTGATGAAGGATATGAAGAATGAGACCATGCTGGAATACACCTAAGGAGTTGAGGTGATAAGATGATTATTAGGCAAGAATATGAAGGAACACTAGATTATAACATAATATGGAAGATCAAGACCACATCAAAGACTCAATATCTTCAAGTCATAAGGAGGAGGAAGAATAAGAACATGCACCATCTTTTGAAGAAGACACAAAGAAAGTAGCAGCTAAAAGTGACTTGAAATTTCCATGTCATCATACAGTCCATGTCATGTTGTGTCCTGAGTCATCATGTGCCACATCATTTTATGGATTATGTAAATTCTATAATGGATAAATATAATGTAAATTGGAAGTCCTATATTCATTCATGTAATGTGAAAATTCATGTATGAAGTCAAAAAGTCATAAAGAATTCAAACAGTCATGAGGGTAGTCCAAGAGTCGCAAGGGAGGTGAAGGATCACTCCACTTGTTAAATATATACCTTCATTGTACAAGGACTTTTCACCTTGTCTCCTCCTACCATGCATTGGAGAGGAAGATATTTGTTTTGGAGTAGCAAGTGATTGCTCTAATGCTCCACTATGGGGGCTATTGGTGTTCATTTTCTTGATGTATCTTGGGAATTTTACTTAATTCAGAAGTTCATTGAGCCATCACGCTTTCATGCATATGTCATGAATATTGTAAGACTATTATTTGAATGTTTTTTATGTATGTATTTTTCATCTCTACTGAGGAAATTGAACTATTTTAGGGGCTTTGGTACTTACCTTGTTGAAGGTGTGTTGTATTTTCTTTAACAATCGATACTTCCTTGTGAACTCTTCATTGGTTGATCAATGATTCATTCATATGTATATGCTCGTGTGTCTTTTCTAGATTAGTACTATTACTTATATCTAAAGGGTCCACTTTTCTCTTCCCTTTTGGTAGAAGGACCTTGATATTATCCATAGCTAAACATTTCACAAGGCATACTCACTTGCTAATCTAAGATTACCTGTGCATTAATCTCTTGTGTTGAACATTGTATCCAGAGAAAATATAAAAGAATATATAGTAGTCGAGCCAATACCTCGGATGGGGATCCTATTCCAAATGGTGTGAGTTCTAAATGGGACTTCACATCAGGGAGACCCCCTTGGTTGACGGATTTACAACACCCGTCAACAAATGGCGCTAAAAGGAGGGCCAAATGACAAGTTGTGCCCATTGAGTTTGTTTTGAATCTCTTATCTTAAATGGATCATCCTGAAATCATACTCCCAAGGTGTTTTTCTAACCTATCCCATGGTAAAATTTTAATTCCCAATGAAACTTTTTATCACTTGTCTCAATTAAAGTTTAATGGTGAGGATGGAACATCCATAATCGAGCATATCTCTTATTTTCTTAAATTTTGTGAATATTACGAAATTGATGATGAATATTTTTCATGTGTCACTTTCTTCCTCAATCTTGAAGGTCGTGTTAATTGATGGTGTCATACCTCACCATTTTCTTCCATCCATTATTTTCATCATTTCCTTAAGGATCTTCATCAAGCTTTTCATAGGTATGATTACCGAGATGTTTATAAAAGAATCAATCAACTTAGAATGGAACCTAATGAAATAATTGATCATTTTTCTAATAGATTCCTTCACTTATGTCATGAGTTTCTTGAAGAAGACATGGATTTGGATTTGTTCAAGAAAATTTTGATCATTTGGTTCATATCGCTTTGCATGGAGAATCCAAACCACCAAATTTTTCTGCTTCGCCAAATCTTGTGAATCATGAGACACCCCTAATTTCAGAGGAGGAGTCTGTTATTCCTTTTGTTCCTTGTCCTCCTCATTTTCCAGTTCCGATTTGTGTGCCTCCTTGTGATTATAATAAAGTTGGGATATATACAAATCAAATTCCTAATCCATTTTTTCATCCTCCTTCCGCTTTTCATGGTTAAGATCCCATAGAGGAAATCCCTAAATGGTTCATGAATCCTATGGTGAAGACTAGTATCTTCATTCCTCAAGATAATATGATTACTAATAATTTAAATATTGAATCTAATTTGGATACCTATCATCCTCTACCATCTCTTTTTCATGACCCCTTGTCCCTTGATCTGCCTAATCAATCTCTTCCAAATCCAAGCAGTGAACAAGTGCAAGGTAGATAGATAGAAAATCTTTCAGATTAATCACATCGTTAGGATTTGTAGATAGATTTTCTATCTATCTACATTATGGATCACAAAAGTCTTAGATCTAACATAAGTGCAAGGTAGTCACATTCTGTAGTAAGAGGAGGAGCAAGGTGAAGACTCTTTCAATATTTCTTCCCTTTTTCAAAATTCCTCATTTGAAGATGGTGATTCCTAACTCTTGGTTGATAATGAATCTAATAATCTTGATAATCAATAAAATGCAATCAATTCTCGTAATCAATATGAAGTCTTTGGAAACAATCATTCAGATGAGGATGACTCTACTGATATATATATATGATGATGAATGCCGAAGTGCACCAATTGATCTTTCATTTTTTGAAGAATATTTTGTTTCGAAGGATTTAGATCTTAAATATATTTCGATCAAAGAAATTTCACTTATGAACATTTCTTCCTCTTCACCTCCCTATCATTTGTGCTCTACTCTTTACAATGCATTAACTTGAGATGTAGACTCTCTATTCTCTTCAAGTTTTTTATCTCATGAGTTGAATCTTGAAATAACAAAGGATAGTGAGAATATCCATGATGAAGAAGAAAGAGATGAAATTATAAAGCATCCATTCCATCCCATATCATCTCTTGTTTTGTATGGGGGCAGCTCTTTGAATCAATGTGATCACTAAATTTTTCCGATTCATACATCCTCATACTTGCAATCAAAGGAATATTATGACTTGAGTAATTTGTTTTTGAATTTTAAAAATATGATCAAATTAGTGATGTATATAACTACCATCTAGATAAGGGTTCTCCTGTTAACTTAATTAATATAAGTTGTGTGCATCCAATTTACGATCTGACTCCGTTTATAAGATGTTCTTATCTATATTTTCAAAGTTTCGGAACTTGTCGAGAATGTTAGCCTCTCTCATAAAACAATTATAAATCCAAAATAAATTAATAAATTAAATATTAAAATTTAGGAATTTATTCCTAACTCTCTAGATTGGGTTGTTCCTCTAGGTTAGGAGTTAGTTTAGGTAGCTCCTAGATTGGTGTGTGAATGGTTGAGAAATTGTCGTCCAAGATAGAACGCACTATCTTGAGACACAATCTTCTCATCTATTTAATTGTAATATTACATTCTTTTAATAATGAGAGAATATGTGAGGAAGCCATGAGGCTGAAGCCTTTTCCGCCAATATTTTGTCTATGGTTTATTATGTGTGTTTTACATATTTTATGAGTTGATTTGACTTTCAATATGTGGTATCGGAGCTGATTTTTTTAAATTTGAAGGCCAGAACATTTTATTCCTGTAATTATCATAAGTGTTAAATGTTTCAAGCGCCTCCTGCACAAATTTATATAGCCCCAAAGACTTGGACGCGGCAAGGATTACTGTTAACGCAAATGGAAACTATGGCTTTAAAGAAGATGTTGCTACCGGTGCCGTTGAAGGAATGCGTGGTGGAGAGGAATGTGTGGTGAGAAATTAATAGTAAATTCAAAATATATGTATTATTTTTATGTGGTTGCTCTGTATTTTTCTGAAAAAATAAAAAATAAAAAATAAATAAAAAATAAAAAATAAAAAATTTGAAGTTCGATTTTTAGATTTTAAAATATGATTTTTTTTGGAGTTTTTGTTATGGGTCTTTAATAAAACCCAATCTGTAAAGTCAAAGCCACATTTGTTACCAGACCATTAACTACAAAGCATACTAAGCAACCAAAGGTAGCACCCGTCAATTCAATAGTTGAGAGCCCCCACTGAATTATTTTGCAAGGGCACTGAAAGTCTCGAGCCCTTTTTCCCAGTAACTTGCGCTCTCATCCTGGAAAGAACATGCATTCCCCCGTGCCCATGGCTATGGCCAGACGGTCGTGGTCTCCCGATGTTTGACTGGCTGGAACCTGAACTACCCGTATGCTACCCATAAGATTTATTTAGATTCACCAATACAAACCTGTTGTCGGTACCATAATTTTCCTCTATAGTTAATTCGTAATTCTTATTTGTACTTATCTTCTCAGCACTACGTTTTTCATGGGTGGACTCGAAAAATAAATGTTTTGATTAAAAACCAACAGATACCACCAGTTGTAGTGGCTCCAACAACGTTCTCTAGCTATCAACAAAAGGCAGAGATTTGATCTGATCGCTATTATGTTTGCAAATTTCATGTTGTTTACGTTGTTGTGTTGGGGAAGGTAGGTGATCGTACAAGAAAGAAATCACTATTATGTTTGCAAATTGCAGAAAGTGCCATTGTTTGAACAATTCAATGATAGAGAGAAAGACCAGCTTGCGTGGAAACTGTTGCATGAAGCTACTGTGTGACCAGCATTAAAAACAAAGCAATGTGTATGGGATGTGTGCCATATGGACACTCCTTCAATTTCGTCGATACCATTAACACACAAAATTGAGTAAGCACCGTTGTGGAATGTGTTGTTTATTCCTCTGGTGCAGAACGAAAAGTGTGGATATGCGTAGCTGATGACTACCTGTGTTGCTACTGCAGATCAGAACGTGGCTATTAAGGCTCATTGATCCGTCTGAGCAATGGGTAAGGCTCGAACCTATGATTGGCAGTTTCCATCAAAAGTTTATCGTGGCCCTCTAGGCCATTCATGATGGCCTTTGTCCCATTATTTGTCCCTACTATCATCTCCTGAGACCATGATCATGTTTCGTGATTAAATAATCTCATATTTTACTTGTTTTTCTTATTGATATACGTACTTTGTATTAGCAGTATTTTTGTCTTTGTCTCCTCATCAGATCCACTCCAGCAAGATTCTTGATAAAATTTCATCCATAATCCTATATGAGTGATTCAACATTATATTTCTCACGCTATGCTCTGAGGCTAAGAATGTTGCTTGTGGAAATTCATTTAAATGGGGCTTGAAATTATGGCTATAGATGGCATCAAGAGGCTTAACTTGGACATTCTAAAGCGTGGTTTATTTTAAGCAATGCATCCATTTTCAAATACAAACATATATTCATTGTCTCTAGATCCAAAATCATTGTGAAACATAGATGAACTCTTGAAATACAATAGCTTATTGTGAATAGACTTTGGTGGCTAAGTGCAGCAAGTTCGCCAAGGAGAGGCCACAAAGATTATTGTTCGAACGCTCATGGGCCGAGTCTGGTGACTTCTGAGAGTGTGTGGTGCGTCTACTGTCTGTAGAAAATTTAATGGCGTGGAAATGATTTAGTTAATTTCTTCCAAAGTAGCATGGAACAAACGACTTTCAATCCATGCAATTGAACCTAGAACGTGAACATGCAGATTTGAGAAGAATTCAAGAGTCCACAACTACTACTTCTATGTCCCTTCAAGATGTCATTCAAAAGCTTAAGTCTGAGGTCTTGAAATTGATCCTATTACTAGCACTTTGTTCAATATTCTAACTAATTTCATGGATCATCCAAATGAAACCAAATTCAGACGCTTGCGCAAAGCTAATCCTATATTTGAATGATCTGTTGCAAAGTATTAAGCTCCTTTAGAGGTTCTGCGCGCAGTAGGATTTTCTACGGAAAATACATTTAGTGAAATTGGAATTACAAAATCCTTCTTAGTCTTGAAAAGGAATGACCCTGGCTTGCTATATTTTTCCAGATTCTCTTTGTAGGTTTTCAATGCATAAGATAAACTAAGATTTATTCACAATATTTACTTGATATACGATTTGCAATTGCAGAGGCAATCTGACCATTCTCTGCTTGAAGCTGCATGTCAGACTTATCATAAGACAAATGTAAATATTCAAGAAGCTACTCCCCATATTGATTGGATATTCAAATCAATTAAGTGTGGAACCCAAGGAAAACAAAAAATAGAAGGTACACGGGCTTCATTCTTTCAACACTTTTATGAAATTAATTAGTGAAGATTGTAATTATTTTTTTCATAAGGGTGATGTTTTTAATTTTTTTTTGGAGTGATAAGGTTAATTTTGAGTGATAAGGTGATATTTTTTGGAGTGATAAGTTGTCTTTTGTAATTTGGAGAGATAAGGTGTGTTTCCATTTGTATTTGGAGAGATAAGGTGATTTATTGTAAATTTGGAGGGATGTGTTTTTTGTATTTGGAGTGATATGTGGAATTTTTTATAGAAATTCACTGTTGTAATTCAAAGTATTGTTCTACTTTGAGAGAGATCATGTCACTATCCATTCAGTTTTTGAAGACGAGTTGCATCAAATGGTTGCCATCTTGGAGGTGAAGATTGATTATGTATTCCAAATTTTAATAAGCACACACACACACACACACATATATTTTGGTGGTGATTGTGTCCTAGATCCACTCGAAATTGAATAAGGGGATCTTAGGTACATGAAGAGTGTGTTGATGATGGTGCATGCTTCATGTTGTTGCTTTTTATTTGTGTCTAGTTTTGACACATAAATGATCTCATTTAACACACACATAAAGTTCAATGCAATCAAGGACAACATCTGTAACAAAGTAGCTGTAAGGAAAGATAATTAAACTCAACACATGCATTTGCGCAACTACAAAAAATAATCAAAGTTGTCAACATCGACATTCTACCTCAACAAGCAAATTCACTCAATACAATCAAGTAATGTGTTTCAAAGCATAATCTACATCAAATTTCTTGCAAATAAATTTAAGATCTTGTAATCAAATTCAAATTGCATTGAATTGTAAGGGTGCATTCTCGGTTGAAACCGACACCCAAGTTTTGAATTGAGTCAAATTAAGTCAAATTGAATTCATTGTAGTGAGTCATTAAAATCATTAAGCATTCTTGGGTGCATTTTCGACAGTGTTCGACACCCTTTCTTTAAGTGGAATCAAGTGAGTGCACAAATTTTAACTCTAAAGCAAATAAAAAACATGTTCACCTCTCCTGCAAGCGAGCGTGAGTATTCATTCAAGCAAGTTCCATCAATTCAGTACAAATTTCAAAACTTAAAGCGAGCCAACGTAAAGTTCATTACAACAACCATACAAGCAAGTAAACGATTTCAATTCTAACACCAATCAAGAAAGTTGAAATCTACAGCAAGCGAGCATGGGTTCCAGTGAGTGTGAAACAAGAAAAACAAGTTTTACCAAGAGATCAAGCAAATTCCGCAGCAAGTGAGCGTGATCAACACAATCAAGTGACCCAGCACAAGCAAACGTGCACTTCAAGAAACAAAGCAAGCGAGTGTGTCACTAACATCAAGCGAGCACATTCAATCCAACAAAAGTTCAAATCAGTGAGACAGTTCAAGACAAGCGAGCCTGAATTCAAGTAAGTAAGTTCACATGGCGCAACACATCCAGTTGTTACAAATTCTTCACAATTTGATCCTCTCAAGTGCTAAAGACATGGTGCAAATCAGCAAAGAAACTCTTGTTGGTCTTTCACGGCATCTACAACAGACAAATGAAACCATTGAGTTTCTTCAACTGGAGTCACAACTACAAAGAAATGAGTTGTGAGAGAAGAGTGATGCTTCCAAGTATTTGAACCATACTAATACAAATGATTCTAAGTCATTCATCCAAACAACTTCACGTGTTGAAGTTGTTCCAGTTCAACTTTCTTCCAAGCCAATCATCAAGCCATGGGAAGAAATCCAAAGTAACAAGAATCGACGAGGCTTAGGATATGTCAAAGATGACGCCAACTTGCATATCCAAGATTATTCAAAGACCATTAAGTTCGTCAATGCAGGATTTCTTGAACAAATCACCTCAGCATGTTTTGAGAAAGTTATATACAAACAGAAATGCACGCAACCAGAAGTTTCAGTCATACCGAAATGACCTCATTGTTATAGAACCAGACATATGGAAGATCTGTGTTTTGATCTCCATCCTTGTCGCCATTGTGGCAAGCCAAATCATTCATCTGAGAAATGTTGCAACCAACAACAATCAACTAGATTGAAGATAAATTATGAATGGATTGATCCTTGGGAATGGTCATCCACAGTCAAAATATTGTATCAGTTCTACAACACCTAGTGCAACCGACAGTGAAAAGAAGATGGCACTCTCATGCAGTTGAACGGGGGAGTACACCAGTGCACCACTCCTACACCTGAAGGGGGGAGTTCAGGAATAATTTTCATAGGATTGTCTCTCCTTTCAGCTGACAAAGGGGGGGAAATTTCAATGAAATTGACAGTGGTTTTTAGACTAAAAGTCTCGACAAAACCAATAAAATCAGCCAGTGGGCATCAACAAATTCGCTAGTGGGTAGTCGACAGCAAAGCAGAAATGAGCAGTTTTCAACAAAGCAAATTTTTTCAGTGGACAAAGGATTTTGATTTCAAGCAAAAGACAAATGGACCATTTTGCAACTTGGCACTTGATGGATTTTTCAAGCGAAATTCAGAGATGAATCAGACATGCAGCTGACTCATGGTCTCTTCAAGTTGTTTTTTCAGCATCCAACTTTGGTGGTTTTTCAGGCAATGTTTTTTAGTATCAACATGTGAACTTGGAATATGGTTCCTCGTTCTTATTTTCGATTTATCATTGAAGGGGGGGAAAGTTATCCTCTCTCATAAAAAAATTATAAATCCAAAATTAATTAATAAATTAAATATTAAAAGTTAGGAATTTATGCATAACTCTCTAGATTGGGTTTTTCCTCTAAGTTAGGAGCTATTTTAGGTAGCTCCTAGATTGGTGTGTGAATGATTGAGAAATTTTCTCAACCAAAGTGTCCAAGATAGAACGCACTATCTTGAGACATAGTCTCCTTATCTATTTAATTGTAATGTTACATTATTTTAATAATGAGAGAATATGTGAGGAATCCGTGAGGGTGAAGCCTTTTCCGCCAATATTTTGTCTCTGGTTTATTATGTGTGTTTTATGTATTTTATGAGTTGATTTTATTTTCAATAGGGAAGTCAAGTCACTTAAAATCTCATTGATGGTTATGTCAGGTTCTCGCAATCCTGGTAAAATTCATAAACCATGTCATATCTAGATTTTCTTGCAGAATTATTTCATTCATTTTGTTTCACTAGATGCAAACTCGTTCTTGATGTATTTTGGGATTTCTCGTTACAATTTTCCTATTTCTTGGGATCAATTTTATGATCATACTGTTGTGGTGAATTCATCCCAATGCAAATCTCTTGAATCGAACTCAGGTTTGGAGTGTATATCTTTCTTGAATGCGAAAAATTGTGAAGCAGATGTTGCACACAAAACTACCCTAAGGCCCAGGTTGAAAGACCTAACAAAGCAGAAGGCATGTCACCACAAGAAGCACTCTAATTATGAGTTCTAATGCTTGAACTAGAAAAAGGATGATAGACAACCTTACCCATGGGTCCTATGTCTGGGGTCGATCCCATACGGTGCAAACCCTCTGCTACTCCTCGTGCTCCAGAACCTGCAAATCAATCAAAACAGAGCACAAAATATAGTTGCACAGCATATATATCCTAGATGTCAGCATGTTAGCATATATAATCTCATAAAAATGACATGAAATAAACAAGATTATTCAACATGTATAAGAGACATATAACACAAAAGACATCAAGAATAGGATGCAACTTCTTGTATTGATAACATGTACAGAAAAGAGTGGGGAAATCACCTGATAGATGCCACGGCTCCTGAGCGAAACTTTCCTCTAGATCCGTCCAGCCCTAGCCTTGCAAAGCTTCTTCCATAAAGGGTGCACAAAGGATATCACATAAAGGGGAAGTGATAATCACAAGGAAACAAGGGTTTCCTGGACCTAGGAAGTGCATGAGGCACAGAGAAATATCAGAGTTGATTAGGGCTCTAGCATGCTATAATATCAATAGCATTCTCTCTCCTACCTTAGGCCATTCCCTTGAGGTTCTTTTATACATCCTCTAATTAGTTTTTTCAGTTGGGAAATAGTTAGGCCACGGGCTGGGGTAGTTAAGTTACAGGAAAAACCCGTAAACCCTGCCTCATTAATAGGGAGTTTTTATATTTTTTAATATTTTAAATAGTGTACGCAGGTCAGTTATGGATGGACCCGCGTCTGCACGTGGAAAAGTCTGGGCAGAGTCACACATGGAATTTAAAATACTATATTTTAATAAGTTTGACCAAGTCTGAATGGAAGGGTTGCCCAAGCCCAATGTATAAGTCATCAAGTATATAAAGGTGATAAATGATTCTATAACATCAGATCAATTTGAAGATTACCTTTGACCAAAGAATTCATATTTTTCAAGTGTTATGGTGGATAATCAACTTCTATCCTCTCTTGTGAATTTCTTCATGACACAAGAAATCTTGAGTGTTAGCAAGTTCTTGAGTTATTTGTTGAATCAAGTTCCTCTTTTTCATCCATTACATCATGAATTGTTTCGTATATTTTCTATAGTAGAATTCCTTTTCACTTATTTCGATGATTCCTTTTCATCCATTTTCCTTTCATCTTTATGGTTTATCATCTTGATATCTAGATACTAGATAAGAAGTAGAGGCACTTCAACCTTCATTGATGCTTATGTCAGGTCCTCATTGTCTTGACATGCTCATGAATATGATCAGATCCATTTCCCTCACAATATTCTCATCAAGACCCTGTGCTTCTAATTGAAAATTCATCTCTTCAATGATTTCAAAGTTTTCAAGAGGATTGTTTTGAATTTCATGATCCAATCTATACTTTCCTAGAACCATCTTACTGATCAATCCATTTTATTAATAACAAGTTTCATTATCTTCTCATGTTCGCTAAGAAGGATGGCACAAATGAAGATGCATTCACAAGAATTTTTCGAGGTTAGTTTGTTTATAATTTTCATTGAAAAGGTAATATCTCAAGTGGGGTAGAAGTAGTGACTATGACATGTCTTTCTGTTGACAGGAAACACCTTCAATTTGTTGTGCAAGTTATTCAAGCTTTCATCTTTTCTGTTGCACCATACTTTATATTTGTTTTAATTGCTTGCTTATTTGTGAATGCAGGTCGGTAGCATCAATGGTGGCTATATTGGAAATTTCATTATATTTGACCCCAACCTTCTAGCTTGTTAGGTTAGGAGTAGGTCTAGTTACATATTATTTTTCCTACACATTCATCCTGCATTCATTTTCTGTAGTTTATCTTGTGTTTTCTGATTTTGGTTTTGCCTCATGTTTTGGTTTAGCCTCCTTTTGTTTTGTCTTATAGTTTTGTTACCTTATTGTGTGTTGTCTTTTCTTTCATTTTGTAAGACCTTACATGAAGATTCTCTATTGGCTCAAAAAGAAATGTTCAAAATAGAAAAGGACTTTGTGAGTGATTGCAACATTTGGCTAACGCTTTATCCTTCTTCCTTGTCTTGGTTACACCTTTTGGTCGATGATGTTCCGAAGGAAAATACGATCCTTGCATAAGGAAAGCCTTGTGTAGAACCATGATCTCCATGTCTATTCTGGAAACCTCATGCTTACACTCTGGCCTTTATGTTTCTGTGTTTTCAAGCTGATCCAATCAAGTAGAGAAGGACAGGGGAAAATATAAATGAGAAAACCAATATCAGAGGTCTTATATATGCTTCTATGGAGGGACAACATCTTATTCTCTCAATAAGTTGTGATCCCTCCTTCGCCCATGAAATAAATAAGTACCGATGCATAGTCCTATATAAAATAAATAAATAAAGGCAAAGGAATAGAAAGGCTCCCTGCATAGAGAGGTGAAGAAAGAAACTTCGTCGGGGTATTGTCCTAGCCTGCCGGCAGAGGAACAATGTTGTGTCCCTAAAGTGACTCTGTCGGTACTATCCAGGCAATAGAGAAACACCAGAGTTGAAAAAATATACTCTGAAAATATAAATCTTGTGAACTTCATAAACCTTTCCTAATTTGAAACATTGTGTGATCCTTGATCTTGTGTTTGTGTTTAACCAAAAAAAGGAATGAAGGGGACTATGTTTATGCTCGGGGTAAGTGGGGAATTCATGGTGATCTGAACGATGGATCAATACTCCTTGAAGAACTAAACCTTGTACGAAAGAATCAACCAAGGAAAAAAAGCTGCAGTTCTACCAGTGTGTCACCAAGTGTTGTTGTTGTGATAAACACCCTCCAAGGTCGTTCTGTGGTCACTTCTTGATCGATCGAAGTCACTTTCTCATACATGCTCAGTTCACAACAAGTTCATGAGCGCATTCTTTTACACAATATTGAACAAGAATATCACAGTCGATTAAGACAATTCCTGCGAAATTTTCAACCCATGTCAACCATCAGTATGCACTTTCATTGAAAGTCCCTCACTTTTTGCTATGTTTTTACTTCTATTTTGGTGAGTTTTCAAACTTTCGCCTTTGCGCACCTTCACTTTCACAAGTGTCATTTTCATGTTTTTTATTATTTTTTTTGCTTTCTTTCACTTTAATTAGTGTCTCTTTCATATATCTTCACTCTATCATGTGTCACTTTCACCGTCGTTTGCATATTGTAAGTGTCGTTCGCATTTTTCATGCTCATATAGCAAATTTCGTCTTTTAGCATGTTAAGTGTCGCACATTGTATAAAATATAGTTCTAGCATTTTGGCAAGGGGTAATATTTGTGATAATGATTTTTTATCATCATGTAAACATGTGTCGTACGCATTTCCAAAGTTTCAAGCACTGTCGAACAAGTGTCGTCACTAAGTGTATCTTTAGTGTCACACTTGTAGTGAGTTGTTCCAATGTTGTCGCATTGAGGAAAGTATGTTGTTCATGTGTTCTAAGTGTCATATGTTTTGTCGTCAAGTGATCTAAGTGTTTGGTCATGTTCAAGTCTTGTTCTTGTTCAACTTCATCTCCTAATCCCACACTTAGTCAAAACTGGGAAAACTCCCTAACCAAGCCTCTCAGCCTCATTCAGCCCTCCTGGACTATGCACTGCTTAGTCTCAGTCCTCAAGCAACAACCTTGCCTCTTGGCACTATGCACTGTGTAGTTTATTCCTCCCATAACTGTGCACTACACAATATCAATGCTAAATCCCAACCCTTGAGCTCCAAAATTGCCTCCAGTCAACCTTCTCCAAAATCCCAAAATGCTAAATCCCAACCCTTGAGCTCCAAAATTGCCTCCAGTCAACCTTCTCGGTACATTACACAGTCTCAAGAATCAAGCTTCAACCTTGAGCTCTTGAATTGTGAAACTACGCAATCACTTGGCCTCTCTCCCTCCACAACTTTGCATTGGGAAAATTCAATCTTCAAGCCTCAATATTGAGGCCTTGAACCCTCAATTGTGCAATCTCCCAACGTATTCTCTTGTCTGAATTGCGCATTGGGAAAATTCAAGCCTTAAGTTTGACCTGTTGAGTTCCTCAATTGCGCAATCATTCATCCTAGGGCTTCAGAATTTCGTATTGTGCAGTCTTAAGCCTCAAGCCTCCAGCTTGAACCCTTGAGTCCCTAAACTATGCAACCCTCTGCCCAAGCCTCCAAAAATATGCATTATGCAGTCTCAAGGATCAAGCCTCCAACCTAAGTCCTTAAGTCCCTAAACTATGGAATCCTCTAACCCTAGCCATCCTAAACTACACATTGTGCAATCTCAAGCCTGAGTCCTAAACCTTGGCCTCTAGAACTATACAATCCTTAAGCTATTCACTCAACCAATCACTAGTTCCAACCCTAACAAGTGATTTCATGAAGTATACTAGGCTAGGGGTTTATCGGTATGATGTCATATTTTCATGGGTGTATTGCAGTTATAGGTATTCTATTATGTCATGACAAGATGAGGATGAAGGAGATGAATAAGGAGACCATGCTAGAAGACACCTAAGGAGTTGAGGTGATAAGATGATCATCAGGAAAGAAGACAAAGGATCAATGATTCAATGGATTATAACATAAGCTGGAATATCAAGACCACATTGAACACTCCTTATCTTCAAGTCATAAGGAGGAGGAAGAAGAAGAACATGCACCATATTTTCAAGAAGACACAAAGAAACCAATAGTGAAAAGTGACTTAACATTGCCATGTCATCATGCAGTCCATGTCATCAGAGTCATGTCATGTCGCGTCCTGAGTCATCATGTGCCACATCATTTTGTAAATTATGTAAATTATATAATGGAGAAATATAATGTAAAGTGGAAGTCCAAGAGTCATTCATGTAATTTGAAAAGTCATGTAGGAATTCAAACGGTCATAGAGAAGTTGAATAGTCATGAGGGTAGTCCAAGAGTCACAAGGGAGGTGAGGGATCACTCCACTTGTTGTATATAGACCCTCATTGTACAAGAAAAGTACTTTTCACCTTGGCTCCTCCTACCAAGCATTAGAGAGGAAGATAGTTGTTTTGGAGGAGCAAGTCACTGCTCTAACGCTCCACTATTGGGGCTAGTGGTGTTCATTGTTTTGATGTACCTTGGGACTTTTACTTAATTCAGAATCTCGTTGAGGTAACACGCTTTCATGAATATGTCATGAATACTGTAAGACTATAATTTGAATTTTTGCGATGTATGTTGTTTTCATCTGTGTTAAGGAAATTGAACTATTTTGGTGGCTTTGGTACTTATCTTGTTGAAGGTGCGTTGTATTTTCTTTAACAATTATTACTTCCTTGTGAACTATTTCGCTATTTGATCAATGATTCATTCATATGTATATGCTCGCGTGCCTTTTCTAGATTAGTATTATTACTTGTCTTTAAAGGGACCACTTTTCCCTTCCCTTTTGGTAGAAGGACCTTGATTGTAGAAATGATAAAAACATATGTATATCAATAGATTCAATCCGATCAAGCAATGTGCTAAAGCTAGATATTGAATCCTTCTACAAATCAATTGCAGAAAATAAACATGACCCCAATCACAACAAGTAAAGAAATAATCAAATCAAACCACAACACAAACATTTTCCCGGGGAAAGCTTGCTGCTCAAAACCCCTTTATCTTCTACTATATATTCAACATGGAATCATGAAATAATTACAATGCACTCTTCTTGCAAGAGTCTCTTGCACTCTCACAACTGTCTCACACTGACCCGGACAAAATCGACCAACACTTAGCAAATTTACTGCCTCTGCTCAGCCTGCCTTGTTCACGCAATCCCTATGTTATTAATCCCTATTAAATAGGATAATTAGCTTTCCTTGACTGCACAATACATCATGGGAAATCCCATGGTTATATAACTACATTTGCGCAATTTGCTAAAAATACATCTGATATTTAACATCCCTTTAACCTTTGTCTCAACTGGGTCTTCATCAGAACTGACATGCATGCAGTTATTAATAGTAAATCACCAGTCACTTGACAGATCACTGCATGTGAATTAAATCTGATTTAATTCACTTGACCTCTCACTAGTGCAACAATCAGTTACAACTAGTTAGACTGACTTTAACTCACTTAATTGAGTTAACTGATTTCTCATGCATTAAAATAATACACTAACTGCAACTTGGACTCTAAAACAAATACAACCACTCTACATGCCTCACCAACCACCCTCAACTCGAATTTCATGAGCTAACTGAGTCTATCACAGTTAGTTAACTATTACAAGTGATTATGAGATAAGATTACAATTTATTGTTCAATTTAATTAAGGGAAATTAAATTAGATACATTTCTGATTTATTTAATAAATTGGCTTGCACACTAATGTATCTCTAGGACCCATCACCGTGTGACCTATGATCCCACACTAGTGAGTGTTTTGCATTTTCATGTTGTTTCTTGATGCCAATTTCATTGTTTCTTGTTACAAATTTCAACACTCCCTCTCAACAAGAAAGGAGTCAATTTGTCCCAATCTGGTACCTTTGGAATGTTATGCATGCAACACTTCTGAAACTGAATAGCCTCCAAACAACTGAATCAATATAATGCATATTTCATCAAAGTCTTCTAACTGGTGCTAGCTATTGCACATGTCTACTGGATTCTCTACGCTGCTGACATCTGCATCCATGCACTCTGCACTATCGCCAACTCTAATCTGCGCTCTAGTATCTGACACCTATCACTCTAATTTTTGTCTTCCTGACATCTAACTGCATCAATCTAAACGATCCTTCCTACTGTTGTTGTACTGTGGGCTCCTCGTAGCCAAGTTCAATCCATGAGACACACCATCTCAATGAGTCCTGCCCAAATTTCTTCTTGGGATTAATTTTGCACATCGCTCCACCTCACACCTAGAGGTATAGCTGCATGTATTCACTCTCCCTTCTTGGCTCGAAATTTACCCCTCCTGGGTGTCTCTGTTTGAGTGGACTCTTTCACTTGGTCTCCTCTCTGCTTCTCCAATTGTGGCTGCTCCACAACCTTTTGAGACTGCTTCTCAGGCTGCATGTTGAGAGGCTCCCTCTCAACCACCAAGTCACTAACCTCTGATTTGCTCCTCAAATCTTTGCATGCATCTTGTACCTCAATTTCATGCAAGTTCTTGGCTCGCGCACATTGTAATTGTCCCATTGTCATAAAATTTTCTAAAAAAAGCGTTGGTTTTAAATCATCGAAATCTCCCTCATCCAAGCTCAGATTCGACTGATTTTTTTTTTCAATTTGGGTATGTTTTCGCAAAGAATCCAAATATGCTATTTGTTTTTGAAAATTTTGCATAAAAAAATTCATATATTCTCTGCAAACTTGCCACCCAAACAATTCCTGCTTTGATACCATGTATAAAATCTCTAACACAACTCTGATACCAAGTGTAAATTATACAAACATATGTATATCAATAGATTCAATCCGATCAAGCAATGTGCTAAAGCTAGATATTGAATCCTTCTACAAATCAATTGCGGAACATAAACATGATTGCCACTCACAAAAAGTAAAGAAAGAATCAAAGCAAACCACAAAACATATATTTTCCCAGGGAAAGATTGTTGCTCAAAACCCCTCTATATTCTATTATATATTCAGCATGGAATCATTAAAAAATTACAATGCACTCTTCTCACAAGAGTCTCCTGCACTCTCACAACTGTCTCACACTCATCCAGACAAAATCGACCAATACTTAGCCAATTTCCCGCCTCTGCTCAACTTGCATTGCTCACGCAATCCCTACGATATTAATCCCTATTAAATAGGATAATTAGCCTTCCTTGACTATGCAATACATCATGGGAAATCCTATGATTATATAATTGCATCTGGGCATTTTGCTAAAAATACAACTGATAGTTAACATCCCTTTAACCTTTGTCTCAACTAGGTCTTCATCATAACTGACATGCATGCAACTATTAATAGTAAATCATCAGTATCTTGACAGATCACTGCATGTGAATTAAATTTGATTTAATTCACTTGACCTCTCACTAGTGCAAAAATCAATTACAACTAGTTAGACTAACTTTAACTCACTTAATTAAGTTAACTGATTTCTCATGCATTAAACTAATACACTAACTGCAACTTGGACTCTCAAACAAATAGAATCACTCAGCATGCCTCACCAACCAACCTCAACTCGAATTTCATGAGATAATTGATTCTATCACACTCATTTAACTATTACAATTGATTATGAGATAAGATTACATTTATTGTCCAATTTAATTAAGGTAAAATTAAATTAGACACATTTCCAATCTATTTAATAAATTGTCTTGCGCACGAATCTATCGCTAGGACCCATCACTATGTGACCTGTGATCCCACACTAGTGAGTGTGTTGCATTTTCATGTTGTTTATGAATGCCAATTTCATCGTTTCTTGTTGCAAATTTAAACATTGATATTATCTGCAGCTAAACATTTCACAAGGCATACTCACTTGTTGATCTGAGATTACCTTTGCATTACTCTCTTGTGTTGAACTTTTTAGCCAAGGAAAATATATAAGAATATATGGCATCTGGGCCAATACCCTAGATGGGGTTCCTATTCCAAATGGTGTGAGGTCTAATTGGGACTTCACATCAGGGATACCCACTTGGTTGATGAATTTACAGCGCCCGTCAACACCATCCAAAAATGATAAAAGTTTGTATAAATTAGGTAACATTCATTTGTAAATATTTTAGGTCATAAATTTTCCCTAATTTAGATTAATTTTTATCATTTTTAAAATTATATTAGTGCATGAAACTAGGTGTATATTTTAGTGAGCATCGCCACACTAAACAAATATGGGTTTAATTGGGATCTTGATCGGGTGATATAACCCTTGTTGCAGGTGGAATTTTTTCGCTTGTCATCATACTAGTAGACATAACTTTAACTGAATAAAATGTTCATTGCAACTGAAAACATACTTCCCATAACACTAGATTGTTTGTATTAGAGAGCTTCAGCTATCATTCATTATGGTACCCCAATATGGGTCCACAAGGCATGAGCCCCAACCTTGGTTTCTCAAATTTTTACCCAAAACCAAAATACATGAGAACACTTTGCCAAACATGACCTTGACACAAGTCTCGATACCTTTGGGTCTGCCACATCAATCCACCATGGACCAATCAAACCTTGTCATGTGTTTGAGTGCTGACATGTACCTACCACGTGTAATTTTCCAATCATCCAATTGGATAACAAAAAATGCCATTTCTATCTACCATGTGTCTAAGTGTTGACATTTACCTGCCACTTTTCACTTATCAATCATCCAATTGGCTAGCTAAAAATTCCATTTCTACCTTCCACGTTTTACTCCCTATTGCTGCTACATCATATCAAATACCAAATTGGGTCTTCTCCTTGCTTTAACCATCACACATGTGTGAGATGAATATGGATATGGGTCATGGGATTAAGGCATTCTTAGTTGTTGGATCCATTGCGCGTACATGGTGTGAGCCCAATATTGATATGGTTCGTTGATCTTCTAACAAACATTTTTCGTTGAAATACCAAGTTTTTGGTTTGTTAAACACCAATTTTCGTTCAATTCCTGCACATGCATGCCATGAAAATTCTCCCAACATCCTACTTGACCTTTTTTTGCTCGATATTTAACATCCATATGAGTATCATGTGGAAGCACCAAATTTCTTCAGTCCTCGTTCATGACCTCCACTAAGGACTCCCTTGACGTGGACATTAATGACACCTTGGCATTTATGACAACACATTGCCAACAAGCTTGATAGTTGGTTTGTTATAGTTCATTCTTAGAGAATTAATTGTTGATACTTGGTTGAGTCTGTCCATTGTGTTGTTACAAATGTATTGCAAGCCTAACAAAAAATCATGTCTATATATTTAACCATATGATCTGAATGATTGTTGAAATATTTAATGCCAAGATGATATGTACCTTCAATGTACCAAGAAATCATCTTTCTGGTCATTAGATGTATTCTTTTGGATCCTACAAGAAGCCAGAGACTAAACTAACAACAAAGACAATATCAAGTCTACTATGACTCAAATAAATAAGACTTTCAATAGGTTTTCTATACACAATAGCATTGACTTTCATAGAAACATATTCCATAGTCAACTTAACTCTCAAAAAAAGTGGAGGGGAAGAAGTATCACAATCTTCTATTTTAATTCTTTTTTAAGATCTAAAGTATACTTTAATTGAAATATGAATATACCATCATTCAATTGCATAACCTGGATGCTAATAAATAAATGCAAGAGACCCAAGTCATTCATTTCAAAGTTATCTTTGAATTTCAACATTAGACCAAAATTTTAGTCACCATTACTCTTAGTGATAATGAAATCATCCACGTAAATCCCAATTAAGAGAAACAAATCATGCCCATGTAGCACCTAAACTCTAGGTTTCCATCAATTTAAACAAAGTCAATGAAAAAAGTTATAAATATTCACATATCGTGCTTGAAGCTCTTGTTTCAAGCCATAAAATGATTTTTTCAATCAACACATAGGACTCTTGTATTGTACAAACCCAAATAGTTCCTCTAGATAGATATCCTCAATAAGATTCCCCATGTAAGAAAGAACTTTTCACATCTATCCAATGCACCTCCTAACCATAACTAATAGCAAGAACAAGAACAACTTGGAAAAAAACACATGTTGACTACAAGGGTAAATGAATCCATGTAGTTGATACCTTCATGTTAAGAAAACTCCTTTGCCACTATGCGAGCCTTAAGTATCTCAACAACATAATCTAAAGTAAACAAGGTCTTATAAATCCACTAATGATTCACCACATTCTTTCCTTATAGATAGGGAACCAACTCCTAAGTCTCATTTTTAGCAAGGAATTATATTGTTCAATTTTAGTGGTCTTCCATTTAGGCCTATTATGTGCATATGAATATGTTTAAGGATCACGTATCTTACATGCCCTTAGTGCAACATTAACTTGTTCTATTGTCCCCTAGTCTTTCTTGAATTAGATGCGTCACCGACAACTTTTCTAATGACCTCAATGGTCTTTGTTACCCATGTAAGATAAGAAGTACCCTTTATAAAATGATTATTTGCAATGCATACACTGTGAATATATTCGACCATAATATTGGCCAATTAAATACTAGAAATGTGGCTAGAAGTTAGTTTTTATACTCTCATCGATAACAATACTCAACTTGTTATCTAGAGCCAAGACTAGTATATTCAATTATCTAAAATATATTCATTAAATCATAAGAAATTGGCACCATGAACGAAGCTCTTGATATATCACTTCTTGCTTAGTTGGATCATATTGTTGATAGGATTTGTATTCTTTAGAGTAACTGAATACGATGCAAGAATGACTTTTGGTGTCCAAATTGTTCCATTTTTCATTTGGAATATGATTATAATATGTGCATCCAAAGGTTTTAAGTTGTCCAATTGAAGGTTTCATTCCACTCCATTTATTAAGAGGATTCACATCCCACATGCCCTAGTTGGATTTGTATTCAAAATATAGTTTGAGTAGGAAACATCCTCTACCTAAAACTTGGTTGGTATTCCTTTCGATCGAGGAAAACATTTACCCATCTCCATCAAGGCTTTATTCTTCGTCTCAAAAACACCATTCTATCGAGGAGTGTAAGGTAATACTTTTTACCATGAGATACCATTCTAAGATAAGTATCCCTCACATTTGTTACTCACATATTGTCCTTTATTGCTAGACTTGAAACATTTCACATGTTGACCCACATTTCTTTTTAGCCAACTCCTTGAACTATTTAAATTTATCTACAAACATATACTTATTTTGCAAGAAATAAACCTAAGTAAACATGGAAAAAACATTATGCTAAGAACACACTTGCACCTACTAACTAAGGGTGGTTTGTTGTACAAGGTCACTATGCACAAGCTCTAGTTATGTCTTTCCCCTCTAAGACATCCATCTTTCAAAAGTTTTCTTAGTGATTTCATTGTTCATGTTTTCACATAAGGATAGTTATTTGGAAGATGAATCATTTATTTGAGAGTTTTTTTTCCTTGACATTTCAAACCTTATAAGTAGATTCATCTTTAGGAGTCAATGCCCATGATTTTACACTTAGTGGATTGTTAGAAATATTCTTTATGTGGATTCTTATATCAATCTTGGTTGAGGTTGGTTGGACCATTGCGAATAATTTGTTGAATAATCACTTTCCAAGCTTCTATGAGTTTAATGTCACTGTCTGAGTTGATGGTGTTACATTTTTCTACTTTTATAGATTCTTCTTTTATAGAATTGTGTAACTTCAACTCTTACCTTTGTATCTTTTATGCATATATGATGCTTAGAAGCACGAGAGTGCTTAGCCATTACATATTTTTTGTCTTATTACGTATCCTATTGTATGCTATTTTAGTCTTGTTTAGATTGAATGCCTCATTTTGCCAATGCAAATATTACCACATGAGCATAATATTGCATCACCCCTTTTTGAAGCTTCGGATTGACAAGACATGTTGCATACTCTAACATGTCTCTTAGAGAGCTCAGAGTGAGAAAGCCACCTTCATATCCCTCTTCCCCAGTATTTTTTTGGTGATGCTTACTAAGAAGACCCTCACACAACCTTCTAAAGGAACCATTATAGGGAGTTCATGAACCACATTCAACTTAACCATTGACTTTGTATTTCTAAATTTTTGATGTCTTAGTCTTTCATGCCAAATTTGTCTTCTATCTTTTTTTTTCTAGCTAAAGTTGAAAATAGTCTAGTTTCCTTCTTTGCACCATTTAAAATACCAAACTTATTCAACTTACCTCAAATTCATTGTTAATATCCTTCGCAACAAACTTATTTAGCTAAAATTCAACTTCTTCCTATTATGGTTGATTGTGATACAAACCTTAACTTTGTAGTCACATTATGTACATGATAAACATACTTGATAATATTAAAAAATATATACCATTAATGCACAACATAGATCAACATATTACCATGCTTGAGAATTGAGACTTTTGAGATTAAAATTTGATTTGAAATTCATTTTCCAAACCATTACATTCATATCATATGTGCACAAATAATCTCAATATGATAAATCCAAAAGATAAATTTTAAATAATACAATGTTCTACCATTATAAATTCATCAGCTATATACATTTCGCTCAATTCACTCAATTGATTTTATTAATTAAGGCTAACTAAATTTCAACTTCGAGTAAAATACCATTTTCCTACTCAACCTAATGAATACACATTTTAAATTCCTCAAATTAAACTTAAACAAATTCATAGATACATGGAAGGAAATATTTAAACCAAAGGTTACGTTGTGGAATGTAGATCAAACGTGAATATGCGATGTGATTCTAGATTTGAATAGACATCCCACACACATATGTGAGAGGCTACACATAATCCGTATACCCATCCAGGTTTAGAAGGGGCTATAAAATGATTAGTGAGAGGCTACATGTAATCCGTATACCCATCCGGGTTTAAAAGGGGCTATAAAATGATTAGTTTTAGTGGCTTGACTCAAATCAAGGATTAAAATGATTAGTTTTAGTGGCTTGACTCAAATCAAGGATTAAATTGACTCACTGAACCGATTTATATGCATGTGAACACCTTCCCACGCTTCCCCACTCAAATTAATGATAATCAATTAAAATATTGCTGTATATGATCTCTGCATGCAGCACCACCCAGATATTGGTGCGAGCTGAGCTGAGTTGAGTTGAACCAAAAGAATTAAACAATTACAGTGGCAATGGCCGTGGAAGAAGGGGAACAGAAAGTTGGAACTAGATATTCCGCGTGTTTGCGGTGTACCCAGAACTGTTACAGGACTCATGGTGATGGTAAGCCCAATTCAAACACGGGCTCCTCCTTTTTCAAGGTCATGCTCAACGGCTTCTCCGAAAAGCTGGTACAGTAATAATTATTTTTATTCCCACTCTTCTCTTTCACTTCATTCGTCATCAATGTTAATTTCCAACAGTTCTTGCATACAAAAGGGTATTCAATTTCAATATTAGCTCGTAATGGTTCCTGCTTACAATTTTGTATTCATTTCTATATTAGTGCCCAACAGTTTTTGCTTACGATTGGGTTACTAGTTGTCATAACCTTTTCTGTATGCGTACGTCTGTTACTGCGGATGCCTTGCAGACACATCTCATTTATTACAAAAGATTACTAAAGTTTATTGAAAGCTTGTTTGTTTGTTTGTCTGTCTTATGTCAGGATATCTTTGACTAAATTTAACGAGGATAAAACTAATGAATTTATGCAAAAAAATAAAAAGTTGGCTTTCTTTCTTCTTCCAAGGTTGAACATTTTATGAAATCTCTTGGTCAGCGCTTCATCCAAAGTTGTCTAAATAATTGCCCCATTGGAGTAGGAGCATCCGTGACTTTGTGGCTATCCTGCACAACGAAAAGAATTTCCGTTTATAATCGTGTATGATTTTCTTTGTAGGAAATGTGTGTGGTTCATTTTTCTCTTTGGAATAATTCCCGATAGGATTCACATGAACCCACAAGAGGTCACTGTCTCTTTCACCCAATTTAGTCAAGCTCAGCCATTATTGGATGCTGAGTTCATGTCTTGAAAGGTGCCATTTCATGAAATATGTGGCTGGAAGATTTAGCAACCGGCCTCGTTCGTCCAACCAGCAACTAATTTCAATATATATCAATGTTGAAAAATGTGTATATCCAGCCTTGTGTGTCCCTTTGTCATAAAGGTGATGATTGTCATGAAAGAAAACCATTGAGAAGATGATGAAATTGTGGCAGTTGATTGAAGATAAGGAAATTGCTGCCTCCAAGTTCAACCAACGTTCTTGGCAGGTTGTTGAAAGGAGGAGAAAAATGGGTAGTAAATTGATTTTAAATGGTGAGGTTGTTGAAGTACATGCCATCTACTGCTCTGCTAAATTAATAGAAATGGGGAGATATCGTATTTCTGGCAGCAGAGAGCATGGTTGGAACAACAGGTGCAATCCTAGAGGGAACTACTTGGATGGTTACCATTATCACTTAATCAACCTATTCTTTTCACTTTAGGCCACCTCTCTTCTGCTCAAGGGTGGGTATCCCTAAGTAGGATTACTAAAGCTAAACAATGAAGCACAATGTGATAACGAAAATAGCTTTAGTAAAACAATATTTTTTGTATTTTTAGGAAGTAAAAGATTAATGGAGGGATGTAGAGAGTAGTGTGAGTCCTTCAAGGAAAATGGAGTCAAGGGTTTTTCTTAGAGGGCTTATTTTCTTCTGTAATTAGGCCTGGAAATGATGCATGAAAGCTCACTAGATCCATCTAATATTGGTGAAAATTAATTTATAAATTTCACAAGGGCGGGCTCCAAAGGATGCTCTTTCAACTAGCACTTAATTTCACCCTAGAATTGGAGTCAACAAGTTTGCAAGTATTCCTAAGATATATCATATAAATGGTTAACCCTTAAATTAAGATAGAAAAGGAGAAAAGAGGTGTTACCACGCTAGACTTCTTCCAAGTAGTAAATGTACAATTCAAGAATGGATCAAGTTGCTCGCCTTTACTATGTAAATTAATCCACACAACTTCAAGTTTGAAGAACCAAAATATTCATCCACACATTAGCGGGAGAACCCTTACACATCACATATGGACCAAGAAAGATGTATCTTGTTGTGACACAAACCTACATTTCTTGAGATAATGTCCTAAAGCGCAAGTGTGGCCTTGGTGAAACTAAGTGGGAGGGCATCTTCAGCTCACCAACATGTTTATCGACTTTAGGCTGGCTCTGCTCTAGCTCAAGGGGGATTCATTAGGGTAGAATTGTTGGAATTATAGGGCAATGAATTCTCAGGTGATTTTGAAGAGTAAATCCAACAAAACAATTTTTAAAGGATGAAAAATGTGGAATTGATAGAAGGACTAGAGACTAGTGTCTTTCCAATGGGCATATGGGGTCAATGAAGGCTCCTCTTTTGAAAAATTACAAGTGAGACCAGAATGATAATTAGGGCAGTCCACTGCAATCCCTAATAGATCACCCTAGTTGCGTCATAAGTTTCAAGAAGATCAAGGAAAAAAATTTCCACTAGAATTCTTCCAATGTCTTTGAGAAGGGATCTATCAAAGAAGGTAGAATAGGGTCCACTACCATCACTAGAGATGTACACCCGATTTCGAACCATTGAAGATAAAATACCGCAGGGAAATTAAGCGACCACTTACTCATCACATCACACAAAAATCCATTCATCCATTGAACATCCATTCATTGAGAAGCATCCACAGGATAATATCTCCATTAGAGTGCTCTAGCTAGTTGTCCATACCACAAAGAAAAAAGATAAAATTCTCCAACATATTTTCACTAAAATGTGAAGGGATCTCCCGACCAATCCAACCATTAGAGAAAATGAAGAAGTGCATCTCTATTTATAGAGTGATGCCCACCTTCCTTTACAATAAATATCAATATTTCATGAGCTACCTAAAATTTATCCTATGGGAGAATAAATACACTATTCTCCGACTAACTAATCTAAAATACATTAAAGATGGGGTGGTCAAACCACGTGTACAATAACTAAAGTGAAATGGCCCCCCAAAAGTGAGAAGTTTCTCTAAATGAGGGAAGAAAACATCTCTAAGGTGGGATGCCCAACTTCTAAATGCTTCCAAGGTGTGTATATCCACAACAGACTCCATAAAAGGTGCAATGCAATACTCCCAAATCTTCTTCAAAGGTGGACGAATGGGAATTCAATGTAAAACATCCCTACAAGTCACGAGTGAAGCTCAAAAGGCGGGGTGGCCTCTCCTAATCAACTTCATAGATTTGTGTGGAGTCATCAAGGTGTACAAAACCTTCCTTAAAGGATGCAAGTCGAACCTCTTAGGTCTAAGTCACTTGAAATGATGACACGAGACATGGAGGATATGGTATATATATATATATATATATATATATGTGACAAATTAATGAGTTATCACACATACAAAAATGAAACATAGACAAAGATTCAAATCTCTTTAGAATTTAGAAACTAAAACATCTACAAAAGTTTACATTATGATGATACAAATTCAATCATACAACTAGTGCATATTGTTGTTTTTTGTAGCATCGGAAAGTGCTCTAAGCCCCAAATTTGGTGGAGAGGCTTAGACACGGGTATTCCAAAGAACCCATAAACCGTTTGTGAAAATTCCACTCGGTTAATGTTTTATTAAAATAATTAATTATTTTAATGGAGACCCTAAGTTTAAACTTAAGGAAATTAAATAATTAAAGGACATTAATAAAATCGAGTGAGAATAATCTAGAAAATGCGGAGATCAAGTCATGTTATAATCTTATTCGTTGATTAGAGATCTAATCTCGGTCGTTGATTTCTCAATGAGAAGACTATAAAGGAAGGCTTGAGGGTCATTTGGAAAGTGATGCACGAAATGAATCTTGAGATTGAATTCTTTTGATGGAGCAGTGCTCGGACGAAGATCAGAACTAAGTGATTCAGTGCAGTAACGGGCACAGTAGCATCCGGAGAGAAAGATTTTATCAGCCGGAGAATCATCAACAGAGAGAGGCAGGAAGACGTCCAATAGAGCCAGTCAGGGTGACGTAGAGCCAACGTAGAGTCAGTCAGGGCTGCGCAGAGGGTTTTTGAGATTCGACCGTCGGATTAGATCCAGAAGCCGGAAGTCGGGGTGTGAGACCGGGCGGCTCAGATCTATGATACCGGGAGTCAGATCGATCTGTTGTTGGGGTGATGCAGTGCCTACACAGTGACTGCGCAGAGACCTTTAGAGGCAGTCTTTCTAGTGTCCGAATTAGCCGAATTTTCCAGTGATTGTGCGAGGTAAAACTCACAATTTCTTTCTACCAATATTTCTCTCTGTAACTGAATAACCCTTGAGGTATTCAGAGATGTATTTAGGATTTGCTACTGCTTAATAATACAAACCCTCATATCTGCTGCACTGATTTTCCTGAATTGGGTTTTTTTTCGGGGACTTGTGTCCAAAAATAATTGTGTCCTATGTGTGATTGATTTCTTGCTCAGTTTCCTTGTTTCAGAATCATATTTTATTCAATGTAGCTTGCTTCAATAGTTACTTCAATAATTCAGATCTGAATTAATTATGTAAAAGCAATTTACTTAATAGGAGAAGTACACTCAGTTGTTGCAGTAGGATTCCTAAGATTGTCAGATCTAGGAATTAAAATAAGATAGAAAAAGCTTAACATGTAAAATCAAGATTTGGTTTGAGTGATGGTATATTTTGAATAGGGTCATGATAGAGGATTTCAATGATGCCTTCCACTAATATTGAGGTATATAGAGGGCTTGATGTTTTTTATTAAATGCTAGTTCTATAGCCTCATACATGACAAAATCGAATGGAAACATTGTAATCTCCCAAAGTTTGAAATCCTGAAAACTGTTAAGTCTGTTGGATTTTGAGTAGGATCTAAAATTCTACTTTCTCCATATGAAATCCAATGAGTTTGAAACCACCCTCAACATCCTAAAACAATTAATGGTAATGTTAGAAATTTAAGTAAAAGGATGTAAATGAAAGATAAAGGAGAATGTCACTTTTACAATTCCACTTACGAACATTTGAAGTCCCTTCTAACAATGCTTAATCACCCTTCACTGCACTCCAAGACTTCTGAGAGCTTCAAACCTGTGATTGAATTGTGTGAGAATGAGGCAAAAAATAACTTTTAAGAAGTTGTGGGTCACTTGTTCAGTGAACACGTGTTCAAATTTTGGTGCATGAGAAGGGCTTGTGTCTGTCATGAGTCAAACTCATGTCCAATCAACAAGACATGAGTAAAACTCGTATCAGAAACATGTCATGTTTGACATGTGAAATATGTGATGTGTGTTGGAATATTCAAAAATACTGAGAGTGGGTGTGAATCAGTATTAACAATTTTTAACTTCAAAAACTTGTAAATGCATCGACAAATATGAAGCAAAGCACATAAATATATAGGGCACAAATATTTTTATGTGGAAGCCCAAAGCAGGAGAAAACCACATAATGCCTTTCTTAATATATATAAAGAGTACATTCAAATTTATCAGCACCAACTGAAAGGAAGCACCGACTCCTTGGTTTATCAACACCAATTGAAAGGAAGCATCAACTCCTTGATTTATCGGCATTAAAGCTTGTACAAGAGTCAATATTAGTCAAAGAATGTCTACCCTCCTGGCAACTTCTCCTTTGTCCTTCACACAAGCACTCAGTTTCCCAAACACAACCTTCTTGGCAACATAACTTCCCTCAAAAAATGATCCTTGAACTTGACCTCCTTATCGACAAAACTCAACCTCAACAGGCCCCAAACCAGGATTGAAACTTGGACGTTAATGCACCTAAAATCAGCCCCCAAGCAATCAAAATTCAGCTTCTAGAACTCAACCTCCTCCATAGGGTTTGGCCTCCTCAATATCAAATCTTCAAAAACAATCCTGAAACTCACCTTCAAACACTAGGATTTGCCCCTCAATGCAGGCCTGAGTTCGAACTTCTTTGTACTAGAACTTTGGTCCTCAAATTTAGCCTCAACGGGGACATATCACTACTCCCAGGACAAGCCTAAAACTCAACCTTCCACACTGGAATTCAGCCCTCTACACAGATCTGAAATTTGACCTTCAAAGGGGAAACAATTTGGCCCTCAAGAACAGATTTGCAATCAAGCTTCTAACTAGGAACAGAAACCTTCAAATGGTGTGCCAAAAATCCTTCCAAAACAAGCCAAAAAACCTTTCCAATATAAGCCAAAAAACCTTTCCAAAATAAGCCAAAAACCCTTCAAAATGTGCCAAAAATCTTTCCCCAGAAAGTCTCTCTAAATTAGCTCTTCACTTTTGGTTCATGATTTATGAACCTAAGAAATCCTTCTTTTCTCCGCTTATTTGAACAGATCTGAACTTGCTTGAGCGAGTGACTTGAAATTCTCCTTCTTGTGCTTATCTATAATGCATTCAGATTCTATATTGGACCGACTTGTCCACTGGTTGGACTGGATTGTGCAACTGGCATAATGTATAGTGAATATTCAAAAAATCATTTCTCCTCAATCGTGAGGAGTTATAGGGAGTGCCATATACGATTGGAAAGGTCTTGGAATAAGCTTTCCAACCATACATTTTATGCTTCCTATTTAGCTATGTAAATGGAGTAAAAATGCATTCAAATATAGGGTATCCAAATCCAAAAACAATATTTCGAAATGTGCTATTTGAATATGTAAATTTCTCTTTCATTTCGAGAACCTTTGACATCAATGACAACTTCTTTCAACAATATCCCCATTTTTCATTGATGGAAACCATCGTACTCCCCTTATGATCATGCTTCTCCTGTCGTCATGCTTTTTGATATTTCTCTCCCCCTTTGACATCAATGGAAAAGGGTAACTCCCCCTAACACTCTCTCTTCCCTTGTCTTTCTTTGTTCAAGATTGTGCAAATAAATTTGGAGTAGACATTACTCCAGGTTTATGTTTGATATACTCAAATGTCTCTCGAGGAAGTGGTTTGGTGAATATGTCTGCAATTTGTTCCTTCTGTTAGTTTTTGTATCATCGAATGTGTTCTACCCATGAGATTTGGTGGAGAGGCTAAATTACATGTATTCTCCAATACCCAGAAATCGTTTATGGAAATTCCACCTAGAGACGACTTAATTATATTTATTAATCAATTTTTAATATTTCCTAAGTATAAACTTAGGAAATATGATTAATTAAGTCATGGTGTGAATGTTTTAGAAACTCACATGGATCGACAAGGAAATAATCTGAGCCATCAATAATGTTTTAATCTTGTCTGTTGGTGCTTCAACAAAAGATTATAAGAAGAAGTCGATGGGTAGATGGAGAACACACCAGTGCAATTACTCAGTTGCCCAGGCACATCGATTTTCTTAATGGATGAGATTCAGTAGAGGAGGGGGTACCAACAGAAGTATGGGAAGTACAAATTGAATTCAGATGGAGGGATTGTGAGGAAAGATGCAATCCACTAGAGCTCTGCGCAGAGAGTGACGCAAAGGCACTAGCGTATGGGCAGAGGGTTCATCTCGGGGTCAGGGAGTCGTTGTGGAGAGAGAAATTTATCATAGAATTTCTTTTAGTATTTTTCCTCTGTTTTGGTTGTCAGAGTTCTTGTACTCAAATTGTTGTTGAAGATTAATAAGAAAACCCTCATTTGCTGCACCGGTTTTCTGACATTGGGTTTTTTCGGGGACAATTGTCCAAAAATAACTGTGTCAATATTTTCTATGTGTGTGCTAGAATTTCTCTATTTTAAACATTTTATTTTCCACAGTAATTTATTGTGAAAATAGCAGTAGTAAATTTATTCGATATTTGCCGTATCAAATAAATTGCATAATCAATTTATGAGTTAGAATAATATTTGTTAGTTATTGCAATAGATGAAATTTTCACACCTTTGTTCTTGGAATGCATCACTGGATTCTTGGAGATGTTTATTGCACTGGTGTTGTCACAAAGTATTGAAATAGGCTCATCATATTTTACTTGTATGTCTTGCGAGGTTTTCTTCATTCATAAGACCTGAGTACAACATGTTGTTGCTGTAATATGTTATTCTTCTACTATAGACAAGGATATTGAAGATTGCTTCTTGCTCAACCAAGATACTAAATAGTCTCCCAAGTAGAAGGCTGCTCCACTTGTATTTCTTTTGTTATCTATACTTTCTACCCAATCTGCATCTTGTGAAAATTACATCTATTGCAGTAACTAGAGAATATTCTTCTAACTGTAAATTTAATCATGCAGTTTATTTGCTATGATAAACAACGAATAAAAACACAACTGCAATTTTCACAATAAAATTACCGCAAAAAATAAAATACTAGAAAATGAGAAATTCTAGCACACACAAGAATATTAACACAGTTATTTTTGGACAACTGTCCCCAGAAAAACCCAACTTGGGAAAACCGGTGCAGCAGATGAGGGTTTTCTTATTAATCTTCACCAGCAAATCTGAGTACAAGAATTTTAGATGCCTTATCGACAATCTAAACTGAGGAGAATATAGAGAGAAGTTTTGTGAGAATTTTCTCACACTCCACAACAACTTTCTGCCCCCGGGATGGACCCTCTTCCCTCACGTTGGAGCCTCTGCATCACCCTCTGCGCAGTGCTCCAGTGGACTTCGCTCTTCCTCACTCTGCCTCTTCCAGAATCCGGAAATCTTCCTTCTAAATTTATGTTGCTCCCCTCTATCAGCTGCTACTCACCCTCTGGCTCTATCTCCTCTATTGAATCACGACCACTGAGAAAATCGAACTGCCTGGGAACCTGAATAATTGCACCGGTGTGTTCTCCATCTACCCATCGACTTCTTCTTAGAGTCTTATGTTGTAGCACCAATGACCAAGATTAAAATATAATCGATGGCCCAGATTAATTCCCTATCGATCTGTGTGAGTTTTTAGATGATTTCCACCTTATCTCAATTAATACTTATTAATTAACCACATTCCCTAAGTTTAGACTTAGGAAATATTCAAAAAATTGCTAATAATCTAATTGAGACACTTCTAGGTGGAAATTCCAGAAACTATTTTTGGGTTTTGGAGAACTCATGTATTTTAGCCTCTCCACAAAATTTCGTGGCTAGAACATATCTAATGCTACAAAAATTAACACTCCCTCTTAGCAAGGAATGTGTTCTAGTGCTGCACCTGCTACCACAACACCCTGTCCCTTCATCATCTCTTGTCACGCTGCTGATGTATGGCTACTGCTGCCCACCAACCACTGCACAACTCTTATATGAGCTACATCTGTGTTGTTGCTGACCCTGTTGAATTGCTGCCAACTCTGCATCTGCACTGCAACTCCCTCTCATCTGCTGCTGCTGCAACTGCAACATATGCAATTGAGAATCATCCAAAGTACACTGTCCTTGCTACTGAAATGGGTTCTCCACCATACCCATATGTTCCCTGAACTGGACGAAGTTAGCTCTCCCTAGAGCTTTTGTGAGTATGTCTGCAAACCTGCTCTCCTGTTGGAACATACTGTAGTTGGATTGCCCCACACTATACACAGTCTCTGATGAAATGGCATCTAATATCTATGTGCTTTGACCTGTCTTGAAACACTGTATTCTCAGAGAGATTTATGCAACTCTGATTATCATAGTAGACACTGTTCGCTCCCATCCTCTGCCTGAACAAGCTCACAAGCATCTTCCTAAGCCATATAACTTCGCACGTAGCTGTGCTGGCTGCCATATACTCTGCTTCTGCCGAGCTTAGTGTAACTGACTTCTGTTTCCTGCTACACTAAGAAAGCATCCCTGATCCAACACTGAAGTAGTACCCAGAGGTACTTTTCCTGTCTACTGAACTTCCTGCCCAATCTACATCTGTGAACCCACATAGTCTAACATCATCCCGTCGAGTATACCTCAACCCATACCCGATTGTGCCGTGCACATACTTCAAAATGTGCCTCGCTGCTACCCAATGTACCATCTTCGACTCTACCATGAACTGCCTTAGGGTATTGACTACGAAGCAAATGTCTGGCCTAGTGTTGACCAGATACATGAGAGACCCGTTTAGTTGTCTATACAAGCTGGGGTCGACTTCCTTGTCATCTGATGCATCTATCTTCTTCCAATTTGTGATCATGGGCGTAGTCATGGGTCTGCAATCTTGCATTCTGAACCTTTTCAGAATATCTATAGCGCATCTTCCTTGTTCAAGGAAGATCTCCCCATTCTTCTGCGACACTTCCAATCCTAGAAAATAGTGCATCAATTCCAGATCCTTCATGTCGAATTCTACTGCCAAGTTCCTCTTGCAGTCTTTTATGAGCCCTGATGATCCTGTCAAAAAGAGATCATCCACATATAAAACTAGAATGAGTGGCTCGCCTTCTACCATTAAATAGTAGAGGCTGGGATCTGCATCACTCTTGACTAATCCCAACTTTTGCAAGTAACTGTCAATCCGACCATACCAAGCCTTGGGAGCCTGCTTGAGCCCGTATAGATCTTTCTTTAGTCTGTACACATGAATGCGCCTCTCATGAGTTTCGAAGCCCTCTGGCTGTTCTATGTACACCTCTTCTTCTATTACCCCGTTCAAGAACACTGTCTTGACGTCCATCTGGTGAATCTGCCATCCCATCTGAGCTGCTAGGGATATAACTGATTTGATAGATGTATACTGGGAAACTGGGGCGAAGGTCTCCTCGTAATCTATTCCTTCTTTCTGTGCATACCCCTTTGCCACGAACCTAGCCTTGTACTTCTCTACACTTCCATATGAAACATACTTGATCTTGTATATCCATCTAGAACCTTCAACATATCTGTCTTCCGGCCTCGACACTACCTCCCAAACATCATTTGTCATGATAGAACTATACTCTTCTACCATGGCATCTACCCACACCTAATGCTGTGCGGCTTCCTGAAAGCTGGAAGGGTCTGCAACCTGAGCTACCAAAGCTTAATATCTGTCAGGTTGTCTGTGTTGTCTTTTGTCCATCCTAGGAGTTCCGATAAACTCCTCTGCATCTCTCAATGTCTGATGAACTTCTCTGTTGGTTCTTCCACTGGTGGTGGGAGGTTCAACCAACTCCTACTCCTATCTTTGCTGCTTTGTTTGCTGAGAACTCTCCGGATCTTCTACTCTTGAGGAAATACTGGTACTAGTCATTGTACTCGATCCTTGTGACTGCCATCCTACTGGTCCCACTGGCTGCCCCTGCTGCTAAACTAACAAAACTTTTGCTGACTGATTCTGATCTCCTGTAGGCATCTCTCGACATCTCCTAAAAGCTCGGTCCTCCATGAACTTTACGTCTTGTCGCTTTAAAATCTTCCTACTGCTAGGAATGTAGATCCTGTATGCCTTTGAGGTATCACTATACTCGACGAGAAATCCCTTCTCTGCAGTCTGATCCAATTTACCTCGCTTTTTATTTGAAACGTGGCAGTAAGACACACTCCCAAAAATCCTTAAGTGGCTCACTTCATGCTTCTTATCTGTGAAGACTCCTTCTAGTGTTTTCTTCCCCATTGCTCTATGAGGAGTTATGTTATGAATATACAATGCCGTGTTACATGCCTCTGCCCATAAAAATATGGCCAAATCCTGATCATACAACATGGCCTTTGCAGCGCAAACTATAGTTCTGTTTTTTTGCTCTGCTACCCCATTCTGTTGAGGGTTATATGGAGTTGTCCATTCTCTTTTGATGCCTTCCTTTGCGCAAAAATCTGTGAAGTTTTTATCAATGTATTCTCCACCATTATCTGAGTGAAGTATCTTGACCTTCTTCCCTATCGAATTCTCTACGAGAAATAGATCCAAGTATTTCTGGAATTGTCATCAGTAAAGGTGACGAAGTATTCACCACCACTAAGAGCTCTAGTGGACATCAGGCCACAAATATCTGAATGTATAAGTCCTAACACGCCATCTGCTCGGCTGTCACTTCTAGGGAATGTTGCCTTCGCATACTTCCCAAGTACGCATCCTCTGCACACATCGTCGTGCTCCATACTAAAATTTGGAACCCCTGTTACAGTTTCTTTGAGCATCTTGAGTGCTCCATGGTGTATATGTCCCATTCTCCTATGCCATAACTCGTTCAACTCCTTCCCACTGCTACTGTCACTACTTATAAGTGCCATTGGAGAGACGAGTTGCAACCTATATAAAATGTTGCTTCAAGCTCCAATTTGTTTCACCTTCTTCCAGCTTGAGTGTTTGACATACAATTTCTTCCCTACGAAGTGGACATCATACCCCTTATCCTGAAACTGCGACACTGAAATCGAGTTCATACCCAATCCTGGCACATGCAATACATTTGTAGCGCTGGTGCTGGCTCCTGACTCCCTCTAAAAATCTATGGTGCCTCTCCCTACTGGATTACACTTTGTTCTGTTTCCCATAGTAATCTGGAAGTCCATATGTTTAAAAATTCCTAGATCTGATAATCTAAGGAATCCTACTGTATCAACTGAGTATACTTCTCCTATTAAGTAAATTGCATTTACACAATTAGTTCAGAGCTGAATTATTGAAGTAACTACTGAAGCGGCCTACATTGAATAAATATGATTCCGAAACAAGGAAACTGAGCAAGAAATCAATCATACATAAGACAATTATTTTTGGACACAAGTCCCCGGAAAAATCTAATGTGTAAAAACCGGTGCAGGAGATTTGAGGGTTTTTATTATTAAGCAGTAGAAATTTCTGAATACATCTTTGAATACCTCAAGGGTTATTCAATTACAGAGAGAAATACTGGTAGAAAGAAATTGTGAGTTTTACCTCACACAATCACTGGAAAATCTGATTGATCCAGTCACTGCAAAAGCTACCTCCGGAGGTCTTTGCTTAACCTCTGCACAGTAACTACGTAGGCCATGCGTTACTTCCTTTAGGCACTGCGTCACACCAACAATAGATCGATATGACTCCCAGAATCATATATCTGAGCCTTCTGGTCTCACACCTCGGCTTCCGAATTCTGGATCTGATCCGACAACTGAATCTCAGAAATCCTATGAACCTCTGCGCAACCCTGACTGGATCTGCGTTGGCTTTGCGTCACCCTGATTGGCTCTGCACTGGATCTATCGAACGTCTTCCTGCCTCTCTCTGTTGATGATTATTCGACTGAGAAAATCTCTCTCCGGAAGCTACTCTGTCCCTCACTGCACTGAATCACTTAGATCTGATCTTCATCCGAGCATTGCTCCATCAGAAGAATTCGATCTCAAGATTCACTCCATGTGTGTCTTTACAAATGACCCTCAATCCTTCCTTTATAGTCTTCTCGTCGAGAAATCAACGATCGAGATTAGATCTCTAATCAATAGCTAAGATTATGACATGACTTGATCTCTGCCTTTTCTAGATTATTCTCACTCTGCTTTATTAATGTCCTTTAATTATTTAATTTCCCTAAGTTTAGACTTAGGGTCTCCATTAAAATAATTAATTATTTTAACAAAACATTAACCGAGTGGAATTTTCACTAACAGTTTCTGGCTTTGGAATACCTGTGTCTAAGCCTCTCCACCAAATTTGGGGCTTAGAGCACTTTCCAATGCTACAAAAATCAACACTCCCTCTTAGCGAGGAAGGTGCTCTAACAATATGCCTGGTGCATATTGCTCTAACCCTGAAGCATCCTCCGCGCTGTTGAAGTCCATCAACCTCTGTGCTGTTGTTGCAACTATACTGCTGCCCATGACACTGCCAGTGCCACTGCTACATTTGTACTACAACTCCCTCTCAAGTGTTGCATCTGCTATGCTGTTAACACTGCCACTGCTAACACTACATCTCAGCTACTGAGAGAAACAACTGAACTCACCCAAAACTGAACAAGTGTTCAGTGGATGCACCTTGGTGCTGAAGACTCTAACTGTTGGTAACTACTACGTTGTCCCACTGATGCACTGCGTTGCAGCTACTCTGCACTGCGCAACACAGATCTGCACTCCTGTGCACTGCGCTACTCCAGAAATGAGCGTTGCTGCTACCGCCTCTGCTCTGCGCTACTCCAGAAATGAGCGCTGCTACCCACTATATTGTCGTCTCCATCACTCCTCGACTCTCACTGAAACTCCTCCATCCCGCCACTGTTGATTATGGGCTCCCGTAGAAAGGTAATGATCCATGAGGTGGCCTCCTCAAGGATCCTGCCCAACTGAAGTTCAAGGTGAACTACAACTCTATGTCACCCCACTTCTTACCTGGAGAAGCATGGACACTCATAGCAAACTCATCCTGCTCGATCTTTGCAGCTACAACTGTCGGACCATGCTTCTCATCCTTGTCCTTTTTCTTCAAAGGATGCTGTGATGCAAAGTGGCCCATCTCACTACATCTGAAACATTTCACATTCGATACATCTCTCTTTTTGTTAATTTTCGACAACTAGGTCCAAAATCCATGTTGTGATGCTCAGATGAAGATACCAATATTTTTATTGGGTTCCTCTTTCGGAGAGGTGCAAGATCGATCTAGAGATCATCTTGATCCGATGAGTAGAACATTTATTTTGAATTTATTCAAGATATGTGCAGGTTGGCCTTAAGGTTTTGTGCCCCAGCAGTTGTGTCACACACCCTCATTGATGGATATATACTGGTCAATATTGGAGGACATTTTCGCTCATCTCATCCTCACACATTTCTCTCTCCTCATCTGATTGGTTTGATGTCCTTGGTGGCTCTTCTCTCCACACGTGGGAAATTTTCAGCAGCAACACATTTCTGATTTCGGTCTAGGATTTCTACAGCAAACTTTGACCAGCATTGACTTTGGTCAACGCAAGGTCAAATCGACCGAAAACTCTCCCAAAATTTCGATCTTCCTAATCTGCATTTTCTGACACTATTCCCGAGGCAAAACGTTGACTTTGAATTTTCAGCGTTGACCTCGCTGTTGCTGCTATTTGTGTTGACTGTTGACTTTTTGGGTTGACTTTTGAGTTGACTGTTTCGCTGTCCTAGAGGGTTGTGTGACATTCCTGGTTGATGACCATATTGAGACTTTGCTGGTTGAAGCATCCTGTTGACCGCCGTAACACACCATCACACTTATATATTTCTGGCTTGTCTTCTGTCGATCTACTGGTATGTTCTATCAGCGTTTTACTTTATTGTTTATGTGATTGCTGTCTAATATTGAAGAGAAAGTAAAGTTGCATCAAGCATAGAACATCTACATAAATTTACATGGTATGAGAGGTGAGGTGAAGACAAAGCCCTAATTTGTAGCAATCACCGAGGAAGAGGATGGGTTCCTCAAACTACAATGGCTTTAAGGCTGATGACAAATTGACTGGGAAGGATGACTTCCATGCTTGGAAGATGACATTGGATCTTAACTTGGAAGACCAAGATGTCATGGACTATCTGCAGGGTAAAATCCAAGAGCCTCCATCCAATGCTACTGCTGCTGCCAAAATCAAGTATAAGAAGGGGGTGATCAAAGCAAAGCTGATGATCAGGGACTCAATTCACAAGAGTCTGGTTGCCTACATCTCTGAGCTAGGCACATCCAAAGAGATGAATGATAAGTTGGTCCACATGTTCAAGGCCAACAATGCGAATCAAGTCCTATTCTTCAAGAATCAATTGAAGAATATGAAGAAAGGCAGGGATGAGTCTGTTCAATCATTTTTTTTGAAGCTGACCGAGATCAGTAAAAATCTGTTGGCTATTAGGGAGACAATAGCTGATCGAGAGATGGTACTCACCTGATCCAGATTTATGCAAGAATGCAACAGAATACAGAAATAACCATAAACATAGAAATACAACGGAAATAAGGCTTCATTTCATTAATATCAAATCACAGAAATATGCTTACAAACATGATGGAAATAAAATAGCTAGGGTGCTGCAGTTGTGTCTCGAGAGAGACGGGCGTTTGAGTAACCTCTCAATCAAGTTACAATGAGGCTCGAGGGCCTATTTATTATTGAGAAACAATGGAGAGCCCTCAACATCCCAAAAACCTAACCCTAGGATGAAGCGCCAAAACTATGGGCCCCGTTTGGGTAAATTGGTGTTTCAACTTCCCAGGGACGTAACTTTGGCATACTATCTCCGTTTATCTTCAAAACGGTCTGGAAATTCAAGACCCAAACGCATTCTATAAGCGAAAACTCAACAGACAACTGTGGGGCCCTAAGTGGAATAGGCGAGTGGCCACTCACAATATCCACCTTGATCATTCCTCCCTCTCAGGGAAGAAGATCCCATTGCATGAGTTCTCCATTAGATGAGGAAACTTCGTCGAACTTGGTCCCTGCAACCACGGACTTGGTGCAGAGTTGGCCAGCTTTGACAACCCGATATAGTTGGATCTTTTGTGTTCATGAGTGTTCTTGATTTGCATGTCCATGATACAGTTTGTGGTGGCCTGCTCCATGCAGTCTGGGTTTAACTCTTTTGGTGTGAGTTCTTCTGCAATGTCAGAGGTGTCCAATAGAGGTGGTAAGTAGGGACGAAGGCGGTCTACATTGAATATTGGGTGCAGACCAAGGAATGGTGGAATACTGAGCTCGAAGGCATTGTTCCCTACAGCCTTGGTGATGGTGTACGGCCCATATCGAAGCGGGTGAATCTTGCGGTGGGGTCCAGTGAGGCGCTCCTTCTGTAAATGTAGCCACACTTTTTCACCCACCTGGAAGTTGTGTGGCACTCGATGTTGATCATGTTGTTACTTGTACTTAGCATTGGCTCTATCCAATATGTCATGAACCTGTTGGCGGATGTGTTGAATGCGCTCGATGAAGTTGTTTGCTTTGTCAGCTTCAGACTGGACATGAGCCGACTCAGCCTGAGTAGTTGCAAATGGCATGGCTATGTCAATGGGACATAGTGGCTAGAATCCCAAGCCCACCTGAAAGGGGTTGTGGCCAGTTGAGCTGTGGAGAGCCCGGTTATAACTGTGTTGTACATAGGGAAGGCTCTCATCCCACGTGCGTGGATGCTTTGAATTGTACATGTGCGTAATGGTGCAATCATCCCGTTGATGACCTCTCACTGCCACGTTTGGGGATGGAAAGTTGTGGACTTGTTGAGCTTGGTGTCCAACATTGACCAGAGGCTCGACCAAAATGTACTAAGGAAGCTTCTATCACAATATGAGATGATAGATTGTGGGATCCAAAAGTGTACCCACACTCATTCAAAGAAGAGTTTAGAAATGGATTATGTTATGATATTCTTCTTGCAAGCCGCCATAATGGCCATCTTTGAATTATTGACAATCACGACAACACAATAAGCTTCATGTTTAGTATATGAAGGCTGATATAACCTGTGAGATGGATTCTTAAGGTTTATCAGGGTAGGTAGCTGAGGGTAGAGTCTTTGCTTTCTGATACGCTGCAATGCTAAGGTGGCAGATCTGATGTATTTTACATCCTGTCGAAGGCCCGGCTAAGGAATTATTTCTCGCATTTACTTCATCATCCAAGTTTTCTCGACTCTGCATGATTTTGTCTGCACCGTATGTGCGCTTCCCATATCATCTTGGCACGCTCACTTGAAGGAACACAAAGGTGTCCCAGGTGACATAATAGTGCATCTTGGAGGTGAAAATTTGGAACTTGCATACGCCCCAAGAGTGCCTTCTATGTGTAGTTGAATTCTAGATCGCTCTTGTAGAGAAGCAGCCAATCAGAAGTCTCATGCCCACAAGAGTTGAGAATGGTGGTTATGGCCACGATCGGTGGTCGGCTGAGGCAGTCTGCAACATTATTGGTGCTACCCTTCTTGTACTTGATGTTCAAATGAAATTGTTGCAGATATGTGGACCACTTCTGATGGCGATCATTCTGCAACTTCCCTTGTGTCTGTATAAACTGCAGGGGCCGGTGGTCTGTGTGGATGATTGTTTCCTTCCCCAAAATGTAATGCTTCCATTGTCGACAGGCTTGCACAATGGAATACATTTCTTTGTCATAAGTGGGATACTCGCGAACTGTCTCAGACAATGTCTCACTGTGATATGCCACTGGATGCCTCGTTAGCAAGAACCCCAACAGTACAGTCGAGGCATCTGCCTCACTTCCAAATACAAGTCCTGTAATGAGCACTGGGGCAAAACAAAGGCGATTTTTCAATTCTGTGAACGGCTTCTGCTGAGGTTCCGACCAAAAGAATTTTGCTTTCGCTCCTCCCTTGGTGACTTGACTCAAGGGCCAAGTGATATGAGAGAATCCCAACACGAACCTACGGTAGAAATTAGCAAGACCCAGAAAGCTGCGAAGCTCTGTTATAGTGGTTGGGGCTGGTCAATCCCGAATGACTTGGATCTTGGTCAATCCAGACATGCACCTTTCATCAATAATGGTCCAGATATTGAACTGGGGCTGCCAAAAGTGCACTTCTCCAAATTGGCACACAACTTGTGTTGCCGCAGTGTTTAGAGGACTTCTCGGATGTGGTGGAGGTGCTCTTCCCAAGTCTGGCTAAAGATCAGAATGTCATCCAAGTATACCACTACAAATGAGTTGGTGAATGGACGCAAGATGTCATCCATCAATCCCATGAGGGTTGCGGGAGCATTTGTCAATCCAAAAGGCATGACGAGCCATTCGAAAAGGCCCTCCTTGGCTTTGAAGGCAGTCTTCCACACATCAGAGGGTTCGATTGGTACCTGGTGATACCCAGAATTCAAGTCGATCTTGATGAAATATTTTGCCCCTCTGAGTTGGTCCAGAAGGTCATCAATCCGTGGGATCGGGTACCTATTCCAGACAGTGATCTTGTTCAGTGCCCGATAGTCAATGCAAAGTCTCCAAGTCCCATCCTTCTTTTGTACCAACACGATCGGGCTCCCACAGGGCGATGAACTTGGTCGGATGTGACCTTTCTGCAGCAGCTCCTGAATCTGCCGCTTGATTTCATCATTCTCCAAAATAGAGCGCCTATAGATCAGTCCATTGGGTAGCGGCACACCTGGGGTCAAGTCAATGGGGTGCTTGACCTGACAGTGTAGAGGCACCCCTATGGGTGAGGTGAAGATGTCCCCGTACTCCTCCACAACCTTGTCCATTTGTTGTTGTCGTGCAAAGGAGCCATGTCTGGAGGTTGTGGCCACAGTCTTCTTCTTGCCCTGGGGGCGGATCATCAGGAAAACAAATTTCTTGGTTTGGGAAATGAGCTTACTGCATTGTTTTGCAGTAACCAAAGAGATAGTGGGAGGCTATGGGTACTTTTGCATCTCCACTTAACTTTATTTGCAGGGCACTACGCGGCGAGGTCGACCCATGTTACGCATGTCGCCCACATGGTTTGGGCCTACAATACATCAAACATCATTAGAGCAATGTCACACAATACCTCATCCGTGGAAGGGCTTGATGCTATAGGGAAGGCGGTAATCGTTATTTCTGTTGATCCTGGCCCTTGGTGAACCCACCCAATGGTGTATGGTTGTGGGTGAATGTGGTCGGCCCAATTGTTTCACGACATCCGCTGAAATGAAGGTTCTTTTTGGCTCCTATTGTCGACAATGGAACCGTAGCGGAACCCTTTTACCCACATCTCTGGAGGAAGAGACGCTCTGCGCTTCCCTCTCTGGATCTTCTCGTTCCTCCTTCTAGATCTTCATAGTGGAAACAATGGCGTTGGGCTCTGAATTAATAATATGCTTCCCTTTGTCATCCCCCTTGTCAGGTTCTGATTCAGAGTCAGAGAATGCATCTGATTCAGAAGCCCTCATCTCAGCCATCGGCGACTGCGTGGCCCAACACTCACTTGTGTTGTGAGTAGAGCTCTTATGGACCTCACACCACTTTCCCGTGTCCTTCTTTGGCTTCGCGGTGTTTTTCTTTGCTTGTGGCTTTGGCAGGTTGTCTTGGGCCGCCATGCCTTGGCTTTGTCCTTTGTTTTGCAGTTTGGGGGCACCTTTCCCTTGCTTTTGATTCACAGATCCAAAGTCTCGCTTCTTCTGTTTGAATTTCTGCTCAATCTTGGTAGCATACCGGTATGTCGTACCAAGCGAGGAGATGTCGAGGAACTCCATTTCCTCCTGAATGTATCTGTGCAGACAACCGCGATACTTTAGCACCAAATGTTTCTCTGAATCTTTGATACCCAACTTTGTGCGCAGGGTAGGGAACAGATTCGTTAGATCATGCACATCTTGATCCCTTTGTTGCCGCAGCGTGGTCCATTGTATGTACTTGTACTCATAGCTCCCCACGGGATAATATTGTTCCTTGATGGCATCTCGGAAAGAATTCCAAGTGGGTACGGCTGAGAACAGAAAGGGTTTTGTCTCGTCCTTTTTCTTACAGTAGGTTTGCCACCAGTCCTTGACATGGGGGGTAGCTTTGAGGAGTGAAAAAATAATTTTCTCTCGGTCGGAAAAGTCATGAACCGAGAAATATCCTTCTAATAGATTCAACTATCTATCTACGACATCTGCATCTATTTGACCCTCAAATATGGGAATGTCAAAGTTTACTTGTAACTTAAAGGGAGTTGCGCCTCCAGAGTGGCTGCTAGATGCAGATGCGCCGCCGGTGGGGAGTCGTTGAAGGATCTGGGCAAAGTTATACATCATCTCGTTCCTTCGTTTTTCGAGGGCCTCCTCGAGCAATATTTTGATAGGATCCCCTGCTCCCTCATCTTTCTTTTTGTCCCCCATGGGCGTTCGTCAAGGTTTGCGAGGTTGATCTTGCAAAGGTTCCACCAGATCGAGCCCTAACTCCTTATACCCCGACCTCGTTGGGGACATGCAAAGAAGGATCGAGAAAAAGTAGACCGCTTTGATACCACTGATCCGGATTTATGTAGGAATGCAACAGAATACAGAAATAACCATAAACATAGAAATACAACGGAAATAAGGCTTCATTTCATTAATATCAAATCACAGAAATATGCTTACAAACATGATGGAAATAAAATAGCTAGGGTGCTGGTAGCGAGTCTCTGAGAAGAGATGTGGCGGTTACAAACCTTTCAACTGTGTTACAATGAGGCTTGAGGGCCTATTTATTATGGAGAAACAATGGAGAACTCTAAACGTCTAAAAACCTAACCCTAGGAGATGAAGCGCCAAAACTATGGGCCCCGTTTGGGTAAATAGGTGTTTCAACTTCCCGAGGACGTAACTTCGGCATACTATCTCCGTTTGGGGACTCAAAATGGCTCCGGAAGTTCAGGACCCGAAAAACTGCTAAAAATAGTAAGTTGTGAAAAACTGAAAGAGACAATGTGGGGCCCCAAGTGGAATAGGCGAGTGGCCACCAATATCCACCTGGATCATCACCGTACTGGGAGGGCTCTCATCCAAATGGCATGTGTTCAACACTACCATTCTCAATAACAATGTGATACTTGACTTTGACGAAGTACTATCGAGATGCGTACATGAAGAGACAAGGATGAAGGAGTATGAAAATGAAGGAAATGCTACCTACGCTGCTCATTCTAGAAAGAAGAAATTTGGTGGTCCAAAGAACAAAGGAAAAACAAGGGCCCAAGGAAATAAGGGCAAGTGTTACACTTGTCACAAGCGAGGTCACTATGCTAGAGAATGCCCTTTCAAGAAGAATTCTCCCGATGATGATGACAACAACAACAACAACCGGAGGAATGGCAATCAAAGGAACAACAAGTTCAAGGGAAAGAGGAAGGCTCCCTCTGGCGGAAATGAGCAACCTTTCAAAAGGTCGAGAAATTCCAGGTATAAGGAATCAAATGTTGTTGATAAAAGAAATGAATTCATTCTTGTATCTGCCCTCTTCGTTGCATCTCCACCCGACACTATGGATGTCTGGTTGATAGATAGTGGTGCCTCAAGGCACATCACTGGGTTCAAAGAAGCACTTTTTGATATGGTTGAGAAGGATACTAATCTGGACATTATCCTTGGAGATAATGCCACATATCTCATGAAAGGGACAGGGACTGTGACCCTCCACTCGTCTCAAGGTCAAGTCCTCCGCTTGCAGGATGTACTTTAAGTACCTAATTTGAAGAAGAACCTTGTGTTTATATCGGCCATTGAAGACAAAGGTTTCAATGTGGCATTCATTGATGGGAAGGTGCGTATCTGGAAGAAGAGTTTCAAGGAAGCTATCACGATTGGGTTTAGAGTTGATACACTCTACCAGGTTGGAGGAAGTCCACTGGGAGTGATGACATGTGATACTATCCGACAGACCGATAATGGCACTGAATATGAGACAAACGAGTTCAAGAACTTTTGCAGAGAAGCTGGCATCAAGAGGGAGACCACAACTGTCTATACTCCTGAGCAGAATGGCGTTGCTGAATGAAAGAACAAGACCATTATGGAAGTTGCCCGAGCCATGCTATGTGACCAGGGTCTACCGAAGTTTCTGTGGGGAGAAGTTGCGAACACTGCTGTGTACATACAAAACTGATGCCCGCATTCCGCTCTGGACTCCAAAACTCCCGAAGAGGTTTTCACTGGTAAGAAACTTGACGTCTCACATTTTAGAGTTTTTGGATGTCCTATTTATTTTCATGTGCCGAAAGAGAAGAGGAGCAAGCTGGATGCTTCTGGGAAGAAGGGAATGTTTGTGGGATATAGCGAAACTTCGAAGGCCTAAAGAGTCAATGTGCCTGGTCAAAGAGAAGTGGAGATATGCCACGATGTCACCTTTGACGAAGATGCTTCCCTGAGGAAAGTAGTCAATCTTCCGAGATTTGAGGAAGATCATGAAGCAAGGCCTGGAAATCAAGAAGAACCGAAGGATGAGACGATGACCGATGTTGAAGGACCGATGGACTCGATTGATCCACCTCCTTCACTGGGGAAGAGAACATCATGACTCAGGGACACTCTCGAGGATACTGAGGGACATATGGCCCAAAGGGGGACATTCCATGAAAGCAAGAAGCCGAATAGATACCAAGGGTATCTAGCAGCCATGAGTACTATTGTACAATCTGAGCCTGGATCTTTTGAGGAAGCCATAAAGCATCAATTCTGAAAGGATGCTATGCCCGAGTAGTATGAGTCCATAATGAAGAATGATGTCTGGGATGTGGTTCCAAGACCGGAGGACAAAGCAGTTGTCACCTCGAAATGGCTCTACAATATCAAGCATGGATCTGATGGAAGTGCTGAAAAGTTCAAGGCAAGATTCGTTGCCCGTGGCTTCTCTCAAAAGGAAGGCATAGACTATGATGACATATTTTCACCTGTGGCCTGATATACCACCATCCGATCTATCATAGCCCTTACTACTACGCAAGGATGGAGTCTTCATCAGATGGATGTGAAGACTAGATTTTTGCATGGTGCGATAAAGGGAGAGGTGTATGTAGAACAACCTCTGGGGTTCGAAGTCCAGGATCGGGACACCCATGTCTGCAGGTTGTAGAAATCCCTCTATGGGTTGAAGCAAGCACCCAGAGCTTGGTACGAGAGGATAGATAGCTACCTGATGAAGTTGGGCTTCACTCGTAGTAATGCTGATTCGAACCTTTACTTCAAGGTTGATAGGGAGAAGCCTCTCATTCTGGTGCTGTATGTGTACGACCTCCTCCTGACAGGTGCTAACCCTCTCATTCATCAGTGCAAGAGGGAGCTCGCTGCTGAGTTCGAGATGAAGGACCTAGGACTGATGCATTACTTCCTAGGCCTGGAGGTCTGGCAGAGACCTGGCGAGATTTTCCTTTCGCAAGGAAAATACATTGTGAAGCTTCTGGAAAGATTTGGTATGGTGGACTGTAAGTCCGTGTCGACATCGATGGAGTTCAACTTTAAGAAGTTGAGTGACAGCGCTGCTGGGCTCGTGTTAGCTAATCCTACTGAGTATCGTCAACTCGTAGGGGCCTTAATGTTCTTAGTGAACACCCGTCCGGACGTACGTTTTGCAGTGAACACTTTGAGTCAACACATGGTTGATCTTCATAATATTCACTGGGTTGGTGCCAAGAAACTCTTGAGATATCTCTGGGGTAGGACATACCATGGGCTGAGATACACTGCCGGGAGCATGACACTCCTTGGATATACTGATGTCGATTGGGCTGGTAGTGTGATGGATCGCAAGAGCACATCTGGATGTTGCTTCACACGTAGATCTGCTTCGGGCAGGAAACGAAAGTCGGTAGCCTTGAGCACCGCTGAGGTCGAATACATTGCAGCATGTATGGCCCGTTGTGAAGTCACTTGGTTGCGAAAGCTCTTTAGTGAGTTGTTCGAGCATGTGCTAGATGCCACCATTATCCTTTATGATAACCAGAGGGGGATTTGTTTGTCATAGAATCCGGGTTCCATGATCGATCCAAGCATGTTGATGGTTGGTACCACTTTATCCGGGATATGGTACAACGAGGCGCCGTAAGGCTCAATCATATAGGAACTGATGAGCAGGTCATGGATATTCTCACAATGCCCTTGGGGAAGGTCATGTTCCTAACCTTCCGTGAGAATCTTGGAATCGTGGAATGATCCTATTCTGAGGGTCCTGTTGGACGATGAGCTCTTGGAGCTCTCAGGGGCTTTGGGGATAGCTTCTCGGAGCTATAAGCAACCACAGGGCTAGGCTTGCCGAACCTTGTTGGTGTGCTTCTGCCCCACCGTTGTGATGATTGAGTTGGTTTACCTCTCATTATCTCTGCCTCGTATGCATCCTACCCATTTGAGTTTCGGACTCACGCGAAGTACCTCTCCTTTGGCCAGTGAGGTGGGAAAAGATAGAGACTAGTAGCAAAGACTGATGGACGCATCAGAGATTGTCGTATTCTCTATCTAGGATGGCACGGTCCAACCACTTGATCTGGGATCAAGTCTAGAGAGGTTTCAGACCTCCAGCTGATTTCGGGTCAGTGAAAATAACTTCGGGTTAGTATATGACTCTCTTGAGTCCAAGTGAGGTTTCAGATCTCCTACTGACTTCGGGTCAGATAAACCAACTTCGGGTTGGTATGTGACTCTCTGAGTCCTCTAGAGGTTTCGAACCTCTGGGCTGAATCTGTCAGCCGGGAATGATGTCTTTGTGACTGACCCACTTCTGTTCTGAAATAAAGAAGCCAACAAAGAAAGTTACGGCGGGATTACACACGATGTTTGGATTGCACAGGTGGATGGAGTTCTCCCTAGTTGAGAGGGAGTGTTAATTTTGGACAACTAGGTCCAAACTCCATGTTGTGATGCTCAGATGAAGATACCAATATTTTTATTGGGTTTCTCTTTTGGAGAGGTGCAAGATCGATCTAGAGATCATCTTGATCCGATGAGTAGAACATTTATTTTGAATTTATTCAAGATATGTGCATGTCGGCCTTAAGGTTTTGTGCCCAATGGTTGTGTCACACACCCTCACTGATGGATATATATTGGTCAACGTTGGAGGACATTTTCACTCATCTCATCCTCACACATTTCTCTCTCCTCATTTGATTGGTTTGATGTCCTTGGTGGCTCTTCTCTCCACATGTGGGAAATTTCCAGCAGTAGCACATTTCTGATTTCGGTCTGGGTTTCTGCAACAAACTTTGACTAGCGTTGACTTTGGTCAACGCAAGGTCAAATCGACCCAAAACTCTCCCAAAATTTGGATTTTCCTAATCCACATTTTCTGACACTATTCCCGAGGCAAAACATTGACTTTGACTTTTCAGCGTTGACCTAGCTACTGTTGTTGTTTGTGTTGACCGTTGACTTTTGAGTTGACCGTTTGGCTGTCCTAGAGGGTTGTGTGACATTGCTGGTTGGTTGACCATATTGAGACTTTGCTAGTTGAAGCACCCTGTTGACCGCCGTAACGCACCATCACACTTATATATTTTTGGCTTGTCTTCTGTCGATCTATTGGTATGTTCTATCAACATTTTACTTTATTGTTTATGTGATTGCTGTCTAATATTGAAGAGAAAGTAAAGTTGCATCAAGCATAGAACATCTACATAAATTTACACTTTTGTCTCCGTTGCCCTTGCTGCCCTTTCGGTGCAAGGGCTGCATTCTGTAGAAATTTGAATAATAGATAACTTATTCATCGAGATTATCCTGATTACACACTATTTGAGCTTCATGCATAATACATAACCTCTTCTACTATTGATCATCAATTTGCGGAAATATAAACAATTGCATGCGCACATTAAAACCATAAACAATCACACATATAAACACAATATTTATGGGAAAGCTTAAAGCTGAAAACCCCCAACTATCTGTATATTATAATGATAGAGATCATGTAACAATACATAGCACAAAGCCCCTCACAAGCTCTCAGCACTATCTCACATGCTACACACTACACAAGCTCAGATCAAGCAAGTCACATGCTCAAATCTCCTCCACCTGTTAGCCAGCCTCTACTGTGCAATCCAATATGGATAATCATGAGATCCAAGTTCGAATCCCACCAAGATGTACTGCACAATCCTCATTGGCTTCTCAATCAATGTGTGTGCAAATCTCATGCACCAGTATAGTCACGACTGATAGTCAACCTGCTCTTTCACCTACCTCCATCACTGATCTCCACTGAAACTGTCCATGCACTTGAGTTAACTGATGTGTTCATTAGTTGATTTATGAGTTAATAATTAGTGAATTAATTAATTATTAATTCACACCACTCATCACCAGTGTATTAATCAGTTAGACTAAATACAACTAGTTCAACTAAGTCAAACTGAACACAACTCCATCAACTCCTCAATCAACTCCACCAAACTCACTCACATGAGTTCTAACTGAAGTCATCATGCAATAGCTCCACTTAGACCTTATGTAACGAATATAATTTGTATAAAATAGAATAAATACAAATAAATGTAATTACTAACTAGTCAATTAGGATTATGTTAAAAAAGTCATTAGGTTAATGAAAAGGCATGTCTAAAAGACATGCCCATTCGTGAAAAGGTACTTGCATAGGTATAAAAGCCGGACTTCATTGTAATCATTCAAATGTCATATATCATATCAATAAATATTTATTATTATAAATACCTCGTGTATTTTTATAATTAAAGCTGCTTTTGCTATCAAAGTCTACAAATCTACGAATCTTGCTGCTACAACAACCAAATCTACAACTTCCGCTGCTACAGTGGTATCGGAGCCATATCAGAGCCATATCAGAGCCATATTGAGGACAAGTTGAAGCAATGGCACATAACATTGTTTTACAAGCCTACGAACGTAGTTTACAAGCCTATGGACATAAACTACCACACTATGTGTCATTACGTGAAGATCCCAAAATAATTGAGCAGATTATGAAAGTTCAACAAAAGCTTCAGCAATTAGAGAATTCTTGGGCAAAAGTCACAAACGGGTGTAAAAAAATTTCTGTAGATCTTAAAAAAATTTCTCGTAATAGAGAAGAAAATCATGACAAACAAAAAGATGAAAAATGCGGTAATAATGAGAAAGCAGTTAGTTATGCAAAGGGAAAATCAAATAGAACATCCATGGAAAATTCAAGCAAATATATTCCCCCACCAATGCGTAATAAAGGAAAAAAGGAAGAGAAATGTTGGAAGTGTAGAAACAAATATTTCCCAGGACATAAATGTACTTTTTATACAAGAAATATCATTGCCAGTAACAATAAAAAAACACAAAAAGATGAAGATGAAGCTGGTCTTAAGGAGGATCCAAATAAAGTTGATTTTGCTAGTCGGAAGACTATTGAAGAATACATTAATGATTCTGAAATCGGCCATTTAAGTTCTGGAGATGGAAAACGGAAATATAGTGGTATTGAAGCAACTCCCATGTCTCAGGCAGAGTTGTCAACTTCAGTAGGTGCTGAACAATCTGCTTTCCATGGTTGTGATGGTTCCAGCACAAATTGTGTTAATGAGAATGATGTGTTGATGCCTCCTCCAAGGCCTGGTTATTCTGTGGCTTACGGAAACAATGAAACTTATAATGTCACTGTAAACAGAGAACAATATAATAGTCTTGAATTTGTCACTAAATATAAAGATGCAAAATTCCTTATCATTAATTCCTATAGTGAAGACAATAGTCATAAAAGCATCAGTGGAAATGAGAAGACTAAAATTAATGACATCAAAAATTGCTTGGGAAAACCCTTGCAAATTGAAGAACATGAAGTAATGAAAAATGATGATATCCTAGGTAATGTAGTTCCTTCAGCTTTGTTGAGTATAGAAAAGGCCGAATCTGCAGAAATTGGTCATGGAGGTCAGACTAAAAGTGTAAATGAGAGGGATGAAGAAACCAGTAGGAAACAGAAAGTAGATATCGACGAAGAGAGTTAGGTTAGAGATTCAAATGTAGGTCGAGGCATAGTGTAGGGATCGTTCATTTGGAGAGGAATTAAAAATGTTAGTGAGACATGTTTCTTAAACGTAATTCTGCAACGTTTGTTAGCCATGGATAACATAAGGGAGAGATATGTGAAGCCCTGGGATTAAATCTCAGATTCGAATTTCATCACTTACCAAATTTGTAAGTTGATTTATTTTATGCCACAAGCATCTTCAGCCGCACCCCTTGCTTTCAACATTGCAGTGGCAGCCTCATCGTCTTCAACCTCAAGTCTGTCTTTTGGCACTTCTGGGCCATCTTCGGTTTTCACCCCAGGTTTTCCATTTGGAACTCCCGCGTCATCATCGACTTCGACACCAGGCTTAACTTTTGGAACCCCGTCTTCTTCATTTTTCGGGTCTTGCTCATCTCAACCTTCATTTGGATTTGGCGATACGGGTTCTGGTGCTACAACTGCTGCGACATCCTCGCAGATGCTTTCAGTGAGGACGACTTTAGAAAATTGCAATGGTGATAGGAGTCACGATCGCAGTCGTGAAAGACGCAATTATATGCACCGAACGAGATATGAAAGACGCCGAAGCATAATATTTGACCCTCGACTGGACACATCGATTGACAACGGGGAGTTGGCAGTCTTTTTAAATGGTGTTTCGAATAGCAGCTGGCGTGGCATTGCCAATTCCAAAGGGGAATTAGTGATTTCAAGTTCGCCATGCGAGAGCAACAATAAACAGAAGCGAAATCGTCGAATGTTTTACGACTGGAACATCGAAATTCTCGTAAAGCTGGTGATGAATGCTGTAGAGCCCCCATTTTCTCAGAATAAAAAGACCAGCATTTTGCTCTTTGAGTGCCTTTACCTCATTTTCGGAAACGTTGACAATTGTGTTTTTCCCTCGAATGTCAAGAATTCGTCCCGAGAGATTGCTAAGGCTTGGAAAGATAAGATGAATCTGAAGGATAGTACTAGTCGTGGCAGTAAGGTATATTGTGGCGTCAATTGGATGGACTGAGTACCTGATACGACGTGTCTCTTCTTTTTTAAATCGGGTCACCACGCGTATGAATCGGTTAATTCCATAACATTAGATACCAACTATATATATAATATAGTTGTATGTTAACAAAAAAAAAATTATTATTAATTTAATTAATTAAAATTATTAATTAATTAATTAAATTAATAAAAAATAATAATTATTATTATTATTTAAATAATACTAATAATAATTATTTAGAAAAAAACTTAGAGAACCCAGTTTCAAGAAAGCATTACTGGAGAATTTATACAAAATAAGGTACCAGTGAAATTAGGTCACATATGCCGATATGACAACCGCAAGATGAAGATAATCGCCAACAATATAGCTTTGAGGGCAAAGCTTCCGAAGGAAGAGGCAATGTAACGAATATAATTTGTATAAAAAATATAATTTGTATAAAATAGAATAAATACAAATAAATGTAATTACTAACTAGTCAATTAGGATTATGTTAAAAAAGTCATTAGGTTAATGAAAAGGCATGTCTAAAAGACATGCCCATTCGTGAAAAGGTACCTGCATAGGTATAAAAGCCGGACTTCATTGTAATCATTCAAATGTCATATGCCATATCAATAAATATTTATTATTATAAATACCTCGTGTATTTTTATAATTAAAGCTGCTTTTGCTATCAAAGTCTACAAATCTACAAATCTTGCTGCTACAACAACCAAATCTACAACTTCTGCTGCTACACCCTAGGAATAGCGTAATTCCTTCTGTCAGCTGCATGTGCCACATCCAGGCATCAAACTGAAGTGCTCCAAGAGGATAAGATAATGTTTATAGTCCAAATATTATTAAGAGCTAATAATATTCGACATATCTATTTTCAGACTGGCAATCTAAAAATAGATTCCGCCCAGTATGTCTAAAAATAGAAGTCCATCTATTTTTCCAACTTGACCATCCCTCCACAAATAGCATCCTGCAACTCATAGAATCATGATCGACATGTCTAAAAATAGAAATAGTCTAAAAATAGACTTTGCGCCAAAAATACCCTGCGGGCCCACTTAGTGAAGGCGACTTCTTTCCACTAAGCTCTGTCATCTTGTTGCATTCTCAACACATTCTCCTCCTCCTCCACAATCTTTGATCCACTCCCGTTATTGTCGTCAAGCTTGCACTTGACTAGATCTCTCCTCAGCTCTTCCTCCTGAAGTGCTGCCCACATCTGTTCCTAACTAGGAAGCGTAGCCCTGCCCAAAATACTTTGGAAAAAAACTTTCCACTCCTCCATGTTTGTGTTAAGGGCCACCCTTACCATAGTTTGTGCAGTTGGGGTGGATCCCACGACTGCCAACTGATCTCGAATCTCCTGAAGCCTCGTAAGGAATGAAGCAATGCGCTCACCCTTCTACATCTGGATCATGCAGAGCTTCTCCTCCAAGTACATCTTCCGTTGCTCGGAAGATCCTTGGTACAACAAAGACAAAGCTACCCACATTTCCCTGGCGGTGTTCTTGCCAGCTAAATGTGAGACTATGTTATCCTTGACACCATCAAGGATTAGCCTCTTACACTTTTCCATATCGGTCTTGTGCTTAAGTTGATCCGAATCTGTAGGTACAACAACCACATTTTCCACGAACGTCCTGAGATCGAATTCATCTAGAAGGAATTGAATCCTTTCCTTCTAGATTACATAGTTGGAGGAACCCTCCAACCAGTCCTGATCTCGAAGACCATGAGCTTCCATCTTAGCCGAACATTGTCGAACTGCTTCCTCTTTCTCCCCCTCTCCGCAGCCTAGGCAGTCTTACGCACTCCTTCTTGAGCTCGTAGATCTGCTGTTATGATCTGGGAAAAATATTGAATTCCTCAGCTAGGAATTCACCAAGGAAGAATTCCCTGCTATGTGATTTTTCTTTCTTCTGACGCTTCTCTCTCGGCAACCACCTGCAGAAAAGCTACATCCCTTTGGCTCTGCGTGAAGGCTCTGCACAGCTCCCTCTACCTCGAAAATATCTCGAACCGAAAGTCCCATCTCTCTGTCGACTCATTAAGAGAGAGACAACCTCAAGACTTCAGCCCTCCTGGCTAGATCTGCGCAATCCCTCTGGGGATTCGATCTGCTGCCGCTACAACAATTAGACCTTCACTTCAGATTCAGATTTGCTCTTCCTGTTTCACATCAATGCTCTGATGTCATGTGAAAATTCCTAGATTTGACAATCTGAGGAATCCTACTGCATCAACTAAGTATACTTCTCCTGTTAAGTAAATTACATTTACATAATTAATTCATATCTAAATTATTAAAGTAACTACTAAAGCAGCCTACATTGAATAAATATGATTCTGAAACAACAAGGAAGTTGAGCAAGAAATCAATCACACATGGGACACAATTGTTTTTGGACACAAGTCCCTGGAAAAGCCCAATGCAGGAAAACTGGTGCAGCAGATGTGAGGGTTTGTATTATTAAGCAGTAGCAATTTCTGAATACACCTCTGAATACCTCAAGGGTTATTCAGTTACAGAGAGAAATATTGGTAGAAATAAATTGTGAGTTTTACCTCACACAATCACTGCAAAAACCGGCTGATTCGATCACTGGAAAAGTTGCATCTGGAGGTCTTTGCGCAACCTCTGCACAGTAACTACGTAGGCCCTACATCACCTCCTCTAGGCACTGCTTCACACCAGCAATAGATCGATGTGACTCCCGGAATCAAAGATCTGAGCCTCCCGGTCTCACACCCCGAATTTTGGCTTATGGATCTGATCCGACAACTGAATCTCAGAAACCCTCTGAACCTCTGCGCAACCCTGATTGGCTCTGCGTCACCCTAACTGGCTCTGTTGGACGTCTTCCTGCCTCTCTCTGCTGATGATTCTTCGACTGAGAAAATATTTCTCTCCGAAAGCTACTATGCCCCTTACTGCACTGAATCACTTAGATCTGATCTTCGTCCGAGCACTGCTCCGTCAGAATAATTCGATCTCAAGATTCACTCCGTGTGTGTCTTTCCAAATGACCCTCAAGCCTTACTTTATAGCCTTCTCGTTGAGAAATCACCGGCTGAGATTATATCTCTAATCAATGGCCAAAATTATAACATGACTTGATCTCCACCTTTTCTGGATTATTCTCACTCTGTTTTATTAATGTCCCTTAATTATTTAAATTCCCTAAGTTTAGACTTAGGGTCTTCATTAAAATAATTAATTGCTTTAATAAAAGAATTAACCAAGTGGAATTTTCACAAACTATTTCTGGGTTCTTTGGAATGTTCTTTAATCATTTAAATTCCCTAAGTTTAGACTTAGGGTCTCCATTAAAATAATTAATTGTTTTAATAAAACATTAACCAAGTGGAATTTTCACAAACGGTTTCTGGGCTCTTTGGAATACCTGTGTCTAAGCATCTCCACCAAATTTGGGCCTTAGAGAACTTTCCGATGCTACAAAAATCAACAATCTGCTCCTCCTTGTAGCTAGAGAAATATTCTCTAACTCTTGTCATATGAGCTGATGCTCCATTATCTATATACCAGACACCAGGTGAATTTGATCCTGACAAAAAAGAAAATTCGTCCTCCAACCTGGAAGATAAATTTGAAGCTTCCTGACTGTTAATTCTGTTCATGGTCACGTTGAAGAATTTTGTGTGCTATTTCTCTTTCCTCCCGACGTTGATTCTGCTCTAGCAAACTGCTGCATAACTACTGCGTCCAGCTAGAGATCTGCTTTGCAAAAATACGGGGTTGCTCCCTCTGCCTCTAGAGTTATTCAATCTGGAGAAATTGAATTTTTTTGTTGCTCTCTAAAAAAAATGATTCTCCTCAAGTAACTCTGCTTTTCTGCAAGGTGACTGCGCTGCCCTCTGGGGTTTTGATCTACTACTCACACTGAACAACAAAACTCCTATGTTTGTTACTGAGCTCTATGGTTGAACATATCTGCTCTGATACCATGTGAAAATTACATCTATTGCAGTAACTAGAGAATATTATTCTAACTATAAAATTTAAATTATGCAGTTTATTTGATATGGAAAACAACGAATAAAATCACAACTGCAATTTTCACAATAAATTACTGCGGAAAATAAAATACCGGAAACTGAGAAATTCTAGCACACACACAAGAATATTAACATAGTTATTTTTGGACAATTGTCCTCGAAAAAACCCAACTTGGGAAAACCGGTGCAGTAGATGAGGGTTTTCTTATTAATCTTCAGCAGCAAATCTGAGTACAAGAATTTTAGATGCCCTACTGACAATCTAAACTGAGGAAAATACAGAGAGAAATTTTGTGAGAATTTTCTCACACTCCACAACAACTTTTTGCCCCCCAGATGGACCCTCTGCCCTCACACTGGAGCCTCTGCGTCACCTTTTGCGCAGTGATTGCACAATGCTCCTGTGGACTTCACTCTTCCTCACTTTGGCTCTTCCAGAATCCGGAAAACTCCCCTCTCTCAGCTGCTACTCACCCTCTAGCTCTATCACCTCTGCTGAATCATAGCCACTGAAAAAATCTAACTGCCTGGGCAATTGAGTAACTGCACTGGTGTCTTCTACATCTAACCATCCACTTCTTCTTATATTCTTTTGTTGGAGCACCAACTGCCAAGATTAAAACATAATTGATGGCCTAGATCAATTCCCTCTCGATTTGTGTGAGTTTTTAGATGATTTTCACCTTATCTCAATTAATACTGATTAATTAACCATATTCCCTAAGTTTAGACTTTGGAAATATTTAAAAATTGGTTAATAATATAATTGAGACACTTCCAAGTGAAATTTCCATAAACGATTCTGGGTTTTGGAGAACTCATGTATTCGAGCCTCTCCACAAAATTTCGTTGCTAGAACACATCCAATGCTACAAAAACTAACACATTTGTGTAAGTTACCATTGTTAATTTCTTTCCTTTCAGATACCACAAACCAAAGTCTATTGTTCCTTTGAGATATCTGAAGATCCTTTTCATTGCTAGAACATGAGTTTCCTTTAGTGCTGCTTGAAATCTTGCAACCTGTCTAGTTGCTTACATTACATTTGGTTTTGAAGCTATCACATAGAGCAACCTGTCTAGTTGGTTATTTTTCTTAGGGCTTGATTGTTCTTTGCTTTAGATAATTTCATTTTCAAACTTTCCATCATTTATAACATCATAACATCATTAGAAATTATGTAGAAAGAACAATAACACCAACAATGCAACAAAACAAAAGGAACAACAGAATAAAAGCATGCACGATAGAGACAACATGATTTAGGTCAGAGACCAGGGCAAAACCCCACAAAGGGGAAAACCCATCCAATTCTTTTTTCTATTAGATATTCATCAATTGTTTATCTGAGATACAAAGTATAATGAGAAGCTTCAATTACCTAGGGCCAACCCAGGTCAATTCACAACATCGTTTGTGAGCTGAATGGAACAAGTCGGAGAGACCTGCCATCATAAGTCACATCCATAAAGTTAGTGTCACATCTTTCATCCAAACAATCACCAAGAGTATGTTAATGTCATCAAAACACTGTATGTCTATCATCAGGGCATCATGTCAATCATCAGAACATTGTCATGTCGCTGTAACATATCAAATTCCGGTCATGTCATTACGTCATGCTCCTCAATAGTATCAAGGTATACTATTATGTAATAATGTAACTGCAATAAGGATATGTTCATGAACTAGGTCACTTTCATATGGAAGACTTCCATACATTCAGAGTCACATACATTATTACCATTATAGAAATCATGCTACAACGTCATAGTAGAGATACTATCATATTATGTTATCTCTGAAGGAGTATTATATAACAAATTACTTCCATGACAATCATAAGATCAAAAGTCATTCAAGGTTACTTGACCACAAAGATTCCCATATAAGCAATAGTGCCAACATATATATGACTAAGAGAATTTCTATAGGAGTGAACCACTGTAGTAGAGAATATGAACTACAAGGATTAGATTTGCAAACCATAGTTTTTGCACATGTCTTAGAGATAAAGGGTGAGATCCTTCAATGTGAGAGCCATGGGGTTATCATAAAGTTGTGCAATTCCTTTGAGACATACCTTAGAGTATAGTGTAACAATGATACTGCAAATATGCCGCAGAGAACAATATAGCTATGCCATGAACCACAAATAATTAGATCGAGTCCTTAGAGAAATAAATCAACTCCACAAAGAATGAGATTGAGTCACCATAACTGAGATCGAGCCACAATAAGCTTGCGAACTGATGTAAATGAGAGTCAATATAATATAGATGCCTAGCCTCAACGAGATACAAAGATCTAAATACGTTCCTTCAAGAACTAGAGTTACCCAAAGAATGAGCCAATTACAAATCATCACAGTGAATGTAATATGATCTGTAAAGATTACTGTACACCAAGCTTAATGCGAGCTTCAGATCCACAGTTATATCAAGCCTCAAATCCACTATTATGTAACTATTAAATGAACCTCAAAATCTTACTGTTGAAGCGTGTAACTGTTAAGCGAACTTCAAAACCATGATATGAGTCTTAGATCCATTGTTGTAGCGAGCTACTGTCCACCATGTGAACTACAAAAATCACAGACTAATGCAAGCTGCCTTAGACATGAAATGCCTAAGATGCGAGTTTTTCTTCTCTTTCCGAAGAGAGGAGAATTGATTCCCTATTTATAGTTGTCTTCATGTATGAAAGGTTGTGTATTTTGGAGTTAGGCCGACATGAGAAGCCGACTTGAGTTGGAGGGAAACCATAATTCAAATTCGAATATGCTCAAAAGTATTTTCCACGAACTTTAATGTATGCTTGCCCAGATTTATTTTGTACCTTACAAAATAATAATGAGAGATGCGCCCAATACATTAAAATTAATTTCTTTTAACCAATTGAGAATTCTTTTTTTGGAAGTCGGGCTTCCTTAGGGGCTTTAAGGTTTCCATTTGGCGAAATTCGTCCCCAAGCTGCCCAAATTTCAACACTCCCTCTCAGCTAGGGAGGAATTACCATCTGCATCATAAATTGCATTTCGAATGATATGTCTCAATAGAAAAAGGCAAGGCGCTGCATCATTATTGCATATCATTTTGTCTCATAGAATAAGAATAATCCACGTCCATCAATGGGGGAGATGGATGAGATCCTCCAAACCCTACAAGTCTCTAGGTCAAGCTTATGACTTTAATCTCAACTACATCAACAAGATATCCAACTCAACACATCACTACTCAACTTGTTTCCTTTGATCATCAACTGAAAAATGATGTCTCAATCTAAAGAAGAAGAATCATCATAGGGGAGCTTCAACTACCACCCTATATCCAAGGACAATAGGCAGGATACGACTTACCATGGAAGGTAAGGATCACAACTATCGTATCATCAGGACTGTTGACCACTGGAGTGGCACCTGATGATTATATGAAGACCCCATGCCCAAGGATGAACCAAATGACACTTGTACCATCAGATATCATCATTTCAGTAGATTTTTTAAACTCTACTTCTACTTCTTATCATTTTCTCTTGTACCCAGATTCCACGCCCTACGGGGAATTGTAATAAGTGATGCTAGTAATGATGAATTTGAGTCAGTATTGAGTCTGTAACAGGCCTAGGTAACTTGGGACCTTTCCAACAAGTGAGTATTACTCTGGGAGGTTTTTTTCACTCGGTTAATTATCATCTCCCTGTCAGGACTTAATAATTAATTGATTTTTTTCCTCCAATTTTACCCCAGAGCTGGAGTACGGCTTGATGGTGAGGCCTTGGGTGAGTCCTAGTGTCTAGAGTCAATGTATAGTACCATACTAGATCATACAAAAAATTTCGTGGAATTTGGTTAGGTCTAGGTAGTGATTTTTTAATTTTTGAGATTTCCCGCAAGTCAAAATTTGCAATAAAAATTGTAATTGAATTGTAAGTGTTGCCTAGAGAAGTTGTATGGGGTATGTGTAATCAAAATTACACCTCTCACCCTTAAATTTCTACTATGACACACTTTGAGGGGTTAAAAATGTGTTTTGAACCCTCAAAACCCACTTTTTCTAAGTTTAGTGGGAAATCTGGCAATTAATTAAGCTAGAAATTAAATAAATGGAGAAAAATAATATCCACACATGCTAAATGACGTGGAAATGAGGTGGAAAATTATGGAGGAGTTAAGTGAAGTCACAAGGTGACGTGGACTCCTAAAATCAAGGAAATGACATGTGCTCAAATAAATTCGAATTTGTGAAGTTAATGCACATTTGGGAGGATTTGGGAGAATATTTGGCAGATATTTTTGTGGGAAATTGTCCCCACATGGGTTACCACCCATATACATTTGTCATTCCATCATAAAATTCGAATTTGACACATCAGGGAAGAAGAAAATGATGTTTACTTGCCAGGATCCGATTTTTATACTTGGCAATGAAGCTTACTTATCAAATTCGAATTTGCCTTGTGATCTCCTCCCTCTCACCACTTGGAATTTGGTTCTTCATTGGGATTTGCTCCCAATTTTCTATATAATGGAGCCATGGGCTCTCATATTGTATATTGGATATGAGCTATTGTGCTTGCGGAAGCACTGCTACTTCGTACACTTTTCAAGAATATCAATTAAAAAGACTTTGGGGGTCCATTCATGGGTGTTCTTCCTTTGGAGCATGGTGCATTGAGAGCTATTGGTATAATCTTTCCTATGCTTTGAGTTATTTCATTTTCCATGTATTCTTCTGAATTTGCTAGTGCACAATTATCTTGTATTAGCATTTTATTTGAAAGTAGGCTCTAGAGGTTGAAAGTTCTAGTTTATTTTCAAATAAATTTTTAGAAGTTTCAATTTATTGTTTTCTTATCTAAATCTACATGGACTAATGTGTGACTTGAGTATTGTAGAAGAATTCTTTTTGGATTAAGCGTGAGGGGAAGTCTTTGGGAGACCAACCCACTCTTGAAGCACCTTCAAAGGAATTCTCATTTTTTATTTGGATTTTCATAGTTTATCTTACGAAAAAGTGTCTTGCATGGATTCGTTTGGACATAGTTTGTATGCATGCAATCATTTAAAAATATTTTACTTTTCATTGTTCTTCATTGCATCATATTTTGCTATTTAAAGCGCTTAAGCATGGCTAGACAAAGAGGAGAGTTTACTGATCCTCTTTGGCTTAGCCCTTTGTAGATTATTGTGCAATATTTTGTGTTTTTCTTTGTCTAACACTTGGTTGGTTTTTTGTAGCCTTCTTTTTCTAACTTGTTTTCTTGTAGCAACTTGTGGGATTCACCTTCAAGAAACTACTAACAAATTGTTGCAGGACCTTTGAGCTCTAATTTCAAATGAGGAGGACTCTCTTTTTCTTTTAGTCATGGGCAGTTAAGGAGCTTGTTTGAGGAAGGCCGAGTTCCTTTTGTGGCTTCATCTTTCTCTCTTGGCCGTGAGCATTGAGGAGGCTTAGCCTCTCTTCTTCACTTGTAAAAATCTGATTTCTATTGAGTTTTTATATTGCATAAATTTCTCATCAAGGATAAGTCTAAAACCTCAAGTTTCATTTGTAAAGGTTTTCCTTGAGCTTGTAGGAGGCTTCCTAGTCTCTTACCTTTAACAACCAATAAAATTTCAGATTTTGGGAGCATGGGTTTTACCTATTGGCATCTCAATCTCTCCATTTTTTGAGAGGACTTGTGGTGTGATTTGTTGATCTCTTTAAATTGCATGCATATCATTTAATTGGTCAATTAACACAACCATGCGTTTCATTCATTGCACTAGCTATTCACTTTGATTTGCTACAAGTTTTAAGAGCATTTACTTTCATAGCAAATTCAGATTTTTTATATGAAAACATCTTTACTTGAGTTTATTTAGCTTGAAATCATACTTCAAATTTGCTTATGCTTCACCATTGAGCACACACTACAATCTTAAGTTTTATGCATCAAGTAAAGCTACATTTTATTTCATGACAAGCAAATATATTTCAAGTTGAAGTTGAATTTTCATTTTTTCTGTTAATTTACTTTTAGATCTTACCTGCCCTAAGCATCACTAAAATTTACCTCCAACTTAAGTTGGTTTAATAGACATTTTAGGGACCCTCTATCTCTATGGACTCCTCATTGTGAGATCCAAACTTTTGGGCGAGGGTGAGGTCTGAGGATTAGAGTTCAATTGTAATATTGCTTTAGAGCTAACTAATAAAATAAACCAAGAGCACTATCTCATCACATTTACTTGCAAATTTCTTGCAAATTTCTCAAATTTTTTGCTATCTTGATGGTTTAAAGTTTCAAATGCAAATGTGATTTCAAGAAGCACTTTGGACGCAAGCATTTTATTAAAATTAAAGAGAACAACTATTGCACAAGAATAACACACAAAACAAATATATATTTATTACTCTATGTCAAATGACACGAATACATCACAATATTTATAGTGCTGCTGAGATCCAACTAATTCCACTCTTGGAGGGAGAAGTTGAGAGAATCTCTCAACATCCTCCAACAGACCAAACCAATCCCTAATCTTTAGTATGCGTCATAAATGGGGCATTATCTCAAACACCCCCCTTAATGCCTACATTACAGAAAACTTACAATACTAAAATCACAATTACAAAATTTGTATTTGTTTTTGTCTGGCTAGTCTTCATCAGCAACTCTACCCACTCTGCGGTCTTCTGGATTCCGCTCTTTCTTTCTTCACATCTTCGAGCTTACCTTTCAACCCATTTAAAGTATACCTGCTTCTGACCATCAATGCTGAATTTGTAAGATTAAAGATTCTTGACACCCCCGAAGAAGAGTCTCGACACTGAACTACCCTATGGAAATATTTCCATCTGTGAAATAACCCCGAAGAATAAATTTCAACAGTCTATAGGAAAATATTCTAGGTACAGAATATGATCAACGATCAATCCTACAAAGTGACCTTTACACAAATGGATCTCATACTGTAACCTGTAGTTGACGCTCTTGAAGCCTGAAGCACAACAAGACCCATCAACGTATAACAAATTCACACAATCAAATTAGCCAATTGTTCTCTCGGCACCGAAGAACGTCGAGAATGACTAATTTAAATTATGCTAAATTGTTCATAATTGGTTTTGCACTACACAAATCTCACAATGACAAATTCATGAAATTATCCAAACATCATTCAAGAAATTAATGGCGTTACTCATGCATTTTTGGAAGACAATGATATCATCATTAGCGTTCAACACAATAAAGGTTGATCTGACTGGTTGTCCTTCACATCAGTCATCATCTCCAGGAATGGCGAAACAATTGCCTGCATGCAATCCAACAAAAGTGGCTTCTCTGCTACTCCCATCTTTTTCTCCCCGACATTCTTCTCATCCGTTGCTTTCTCCTCTTTGGGCTGAGCTGGAGACAATGACACAAGCCTGACAGAAAGTAATTTAGCGCACCTGAATTCGGTTCTGAGAAAATTGGCGACGCATAACGAATCCGCGTCTCCGATCACAGTCAGCGTCCTCTCCTTCATATCAATAGACAGCGAATCGATTCCTTCAATTTTGGTAACACAATGCAGGGCGACCTTCTTGCATTTATCTCAATACAGGTCCAATGACATCATCGTTTTATTTGCTAAGGCTAAGCTTCTTTTTGAAAAACGTCTGTGCCCAGTCCGCGGGTTGGTTAGATGAGTGATGGTGTTGATATAAAATTTCTCCGCCACACCTTGCTTCAAATGCAAATGGATTTGAAGAACCCAAAATTGAGATCGATCGTAACTTTATACAAGAGTCGTCTCTGGTGCGAATAGATATGAGAAGTCCAGAATAGAACTTGTATAAAACCTCCGATCTCTGATCAAACCCCCTTTTCAAACCTGACTTGGAACATAGACTAATTCATACTGTATCAAATCAGTCCATCCTCGATTTAGCAATGCGCTCAATCACACCTCAATTTGGTCTCAGAATGGATTTCGTTTCTCAAAAGAATCGAATACCTTTCCAACACCTTCGTATACTAATGCTCAGAATCTAATTTTGTACAAACTGACAAAATAAACAGCATTACTTGGGCCCTCTTACCTTTTACGTAGGGTCTCCAAATCTATGTGCAAATCTCTAATCAACAGAGGTTCATTTACACCCAGATGGCAATTTCCATGAATTGCAACGAGTGGCCTTCCACCGATTTTCTTCTTTACACAGCAGACTGTTGAGGAATAAAAAGTCAATCCGCACAGAAACTTACACAATCTCTAACCCAAAAAAAAATAATCTTCTACATTCACATGCACTAATCCTAGGATTACGATTTATGGCTTTCACATTTTCCTGGGCACTCCCGTGAGGGATTAAGCCCAGCTAGGCTCTGATACCATATTAAAATTAAAGAGAGCAGCTATTGCACAAGAATAACACACAAAACAAATATATATTTATTACTCTATGTCAAATCACACGAATACATCACAATATTTATAGTGCTGCTGAGATCCAACTAATTCCACTCTTGGAGGGAGAAGTTGAGAGAATCTCTCAACATCCTCCAGCAGACCAAACCAATCCCTAATCTTTAGTATTCGTCATAAATGGGGCATTATCTCAAACACATTTTAATTTCTTAAATTTTGCAACAAGTTTAATTCTATGGTACTTGGAAATTTGTTTGCTTTTGCAACTTCATTGCATGTTGTCATTTTAATGGTCATTATGCTTATGGATGATTGATATATCTTGTTTCATTGGCAAGTACCCTTATTTGGTGTTGCAAATTTAATTGCATGTTGTTATCTTGGTCTAACATTTGAGTTTTTATATCATCTCATTTACATTCTCCAAAGTAGAACACTAATTGTTTCCTTTTGAAAAAGATAACTTTTCATGTTTTGATTCATAAATCTATTTATCTTGAAAGCATTTACAATATCTTGTGCTAACATTTTCTTGTTTCACTTTTTAAGATTACTTTTGCTTTCCATTTGAAAGCATTTTACTTCATTTAAAAAAATACATTTTCATTTTAAAAAACAATACTTTGAAGGCACTGGTTTTCATACGCTTTATGCTTATTTAAATTATATATTGATGGTTATTGCTCATAACACTTCTTGCTTATAAATCTTAAGAAGTAATTTATTTAACTCTAACAACTCTCCTATAAACTCACATCTTTTAATTTAGTTTTCCATTTAAGGACCACCCCCTATAGCTAACCTAGGAGATAGCTTAAACGGAGAGAGTTGGAATTAGTGTGATAGCCCCTTCTATGAGTTCCTTGCCACCAACCACACCTTGTGGGGTTAAAGACTTTTCTCACTAACTTGTAGGTAGGTGTAGGCGGCAAGTGGTAACAAGGACAATAGGCAGGATACTACTTTCCGTGAGGTAAGGATCACAACTATCATATAGTCTGTTGATCTTCCTAACTTGACCCTCACGAGTTAGTGGTAGAACACATGCATCCCTAACTTGTGCGGGATACCATTTGCCATGAATGGAAAGTATTGTGCCTAACTCAAGTAGTCAACACCTATTATCTAGATGGGTGGGAAATAATCCCAACAAGCCCAGCTTGTGGATATGATGCCAATTTGGGTATACTCTGTCAAGACCAAAGAGAGACAATAGGAAGGATACAACTTATCGTGGAAGGTAAGGATCGCAGACTATCTTATTAATCGACAATAGGAAGGATAAGACTTACCATGCAAGGTAAGAATTACGAACTATTCTATTGTCCAAATTTCTCTCAACCCCAGGAGCTCATAGGCTTAATTCCTCTCCCTGTGAGCTCAAATAGGGGTGGAAGAAAATTGCTCTGTGTCCCCGATCAACCAGGACCCTTGCCCAGGAGGGTCACATCCATCAATCCAAGTTGCTCTTTGAATAACAAGAACGTCCCTTTCAGCAAAGCCTTGGTAAGAATATATGTTATTTGCTCATCTACTGAAGCCTCACCCCTTCAATTCCACAACAAATCAATACCAGAGTCTCATTACTCCCTCTGAGCCATTTCCTATATGTAATGATATCTAATCTCACAATCCTTGGACCGATTGTAAAACACATGATTCTCTAAAAGTCCAATTTTACTCTAATATCACAATATATCATATTCGTGGTTAGCACATGCTCAAGCAGTTCTCCAAGGAGCTTTCACAATCACACTTGCCTCAATAATTTGCTTTCAGTCGTACTCAAATCAAAAAACTTTTGTTTCCAGCTTATGCACGAAATCATGGCAGACCCAAGCTATAGTAGTACCTTGGTGAGCTATTCCTGTCAACAATATCTTCCAGTCTCAGTTGGCATCGGTGTATCCATCAAGTTTCCAGTAGTGTGACTCATCCTATGAAGATAACTCTGCACATATTCATCAACAACCCAAAGAACATATCCAGGCTCTAGCTGGCTCATAAAGCAAAATTTTATCTGACTGTTTGCTCATCATGGGACTTGTTGTCACTAAGATTGTACGACACCGCGACAATGACTCAAGGTGGGGATTGTCACTCTGATCCTCGCCCACTCTGTTCTATTTGTCTTCCAACAACAGGCTATGGGGGGTAGTCCCTATGGAACTGAGGTGATAAAAAACAAGTTGGGAACCAACTTGTTTGGGAGACATAGTTGAGTGGCCTAGCTACTTGGTAAAATTTAACAAGATTAAGGATTCAATTACATTTAGAATTGATACTAGTACCTTATGGAGTCAAACATTCTTGCTTGTTACAAATTAGAGCCAAGTAACCCGATGGACAATTGTTGCTTAGATGATTAATTAAACTATATGAAATGCAAGTCCTAAAATCTATGTGAAATGCAAGGATCTTGGTTACTTTTAAGTTATATGCCTAGTTTAAGTTGAACCTTCCCCTTAACTATTTCGAGATCAGTCTTAGGAGTAGGTTGTGGGATGAAAGCCAATGGGAAACAAGTAGAGGCTTGATTAACGATACCTCCCCCTGTGTTCCAACCACCCAGTGCCTTTGGCGCTAAAGACATCATGGCTCTGACGACTGCAAGGTCACTGTTTTAACCACTAGAAAGTGTTGAATCCCTCAAGTTGAATGAAGAAGGGTTGTCCTAGGAGTTTATCAACCAAGCTTATGCTTGGAGGTAAATTATTAAATGCAATACTAAAACTAGAATACCTTATGCAATGATGATGAGTGAAATTTCTTAATTAGAGATTATCTTAAGTTTCAACGAGTTATGTGCAATCGCACAACTAAGAAAGTGCCAATTAACTTAGTGCCAATAATAAATCAATCCACAATATACTTGACCACCAATGATTATCAACACAAGATGCCAATAACAATTTCTCAAGTTATTCTTATGCCAATTAGATCTCAAATGCCTAAATTGACTTAATTCATCAAGGAGATTAGAACTCAGATGTGTTTGAAGTGCCAAGTTAACAAATTCTCAAATGTGACTCAAGACAAGGAATCCAAAAATGTTGAGTTTTCCTCCAACGAACCCCCCCCAACAAAAGCGTAGCGTGGCCCACGCTGCGCTTTTGCCAGTATGACTGGTTTTCTGAATTTTCAATTTTGACCAAAATTTTTCAAAACACAATATTTGCTCCAAAACTCCTCAAAATTGGTCCAGAGGTGCCTTATGAGGTACGTTATGCCACTAGGGAAGCATCAACAAGAATATCCAAGTTATCCTTCTCATTTTGACTTTTTAGGGTTTCCTTTAGTTTGGCTTGCAATTGTTTGACTTTGACATTGCAAATCTGATTTCTTGCATAGTAGTGGTCAGCCATGTGCTTTTGCATCTTGTTGTCCCTGTTGGCCTTGTCAAGGAGCTTCTCCAAGTGAATGTTGACTTTCTCAAGCCAAAACTTCGTGTTTTCATTAATTTCCATGGCTATTCTTTCTTCAAAACTCAAATCCTCATCTGGTGGATTTTGCTCTCTTTCCTTCTGCAATGCTCTTCTAAGACCCATGGTTCTTGGTCTATTCTTTGTCACCTACTTTCCATGCTTCTCTGACTCTTCAGTGTCAATCGCTGCTTTTCCCTTTACATCATGCATACTAGCCTCAAAATGACTTTTCTCTAAAGACAATTATTTTAGCTTCAGTTGATGGTTTTCTTTCTCTAGGAAGGAAATGATGAAATTATCCCTTGCCAAGTTGTCTTGGAGCTCTTTGATCTGAGCATATTTGTCCTGGATGATCCTCTCTAGGTTTTCATGCTCTTCATTAGCTTCCAAGTCTACTAAGTCAAAATCATGCTCCTCATCATGCATAGATGTCTCATGCTGTGAATGTAATCCCTGCTCTGTTGATGTGGGCTTTGCCCCTTCCTCAATCTGAGGAGCAAACACAAGCCTTTTGCCTCTCTGGTACGTCTTAGTGACCTTAAACTTCCTCCTCACTGAAATGGTGCTAGGTGAGCCAACTTCCACATGTCTAGAAGGGGTTGATGGTGCGGATGGAGCTGATGGAGAACTAGGGCTAGTAGGCTGGCTACTAGAAGACAAAAAGACATATGCCTGCATGAAAGTGTCCCAAATGATGTTCTTCTACTCAAGATAGTGTAAAACAATGATCTTGATCAGGGCATGGTGGAAGAAGATTCTTTCAAGACTACTCTGCTTATGTTGGACCTTTTCTGCCATCTTTGCCAAACTTCTGTAGAGATAATAGGGCAAATTGAGTGGCTTTACCTCTGTGAAATGCATGAGAAGCCTGACATGATACCCATACAGTCTAGAAAATCTTCCCGTATAGGTGAAGTACTTCATGATGATCTTCATGAGTGGTGTGTACTTCTCAAGGAGGTGCCCAACAAGACAAATATTTTTCTTGTGTTATTGATGATGTCTTTTGAGATAGGGTTGATAGTTATGAAGGGCTAGATCTTGGTTCTTAAACCATTTTTCACCATGATTAGGCATGCCTATGACCTCAGCTACTATATCAGTTGATATAGTGAAAGTAACCCCTGCAATTGTCACTTTGCCCCTTTTGAGTTGAGTGGCAAACAACTTGGTCAATGTGGCATTGTATTTGACTTTCTCAACTAGTTGACCAAAAGGAAGACACCATACTGCTTGAAAACAATGCTTGGACAATGGTGTAGGCATCATTTCAAGAGTGGTTAAAGGCTCATGTCTTATCACGTGGCCTCCTTTGTTATAAGATTTCCTCTCCTCCGTTTGGTTGCTTGCAAGGGGAAAAACCCTAATATGACAAAACTGAGGAAGGGGAAAATGGATAGGATGAGTGGGTTAGGGAAGGGGGATGAGAGTAGGAAAATTTATAAAGATGGGCAGGGGTCTTAGGGAGCTTTAGGAAGTGAAATAGAGTGAAATGAGTGAGGGAAATGAGCTAGTAAATTTTAACACAATCCTATCTAGGAAAAATACCCAAATTTGTAGAATTGGGCTAGGGTTAGGGTTTGGGACTTGGGAAATGGAAATGAGGGGATGTGAACGCTGTGGGGGATGGTTTAGAGTGTGAGGAAGGTTAACAAGCCTAGGGGAGAGTGAATTTACGTTGCCAAATCTGAAAAGATGGGTAGCCACTAAAACGCAACATGGAGGTCAATAGAGGGTTTTCACACGAAAACCATGAAATTGAACTGCAAGGAGGGGTTTGCTGAGGTGATACTTGTTCCCTGATGCTAAAAACTGTGATATCCTTTAGAAGCCTCCATAACTTGGTTTTATGCCTCCAAGAGAGAAAACACAACCTTGGGAAGAAAGCGTAGCGTGGAGGGAAAAAAGCGCAACGTGGCTACTTTTGGCACCAAATTTGGAGTGTAATTGACTTGATTTTGCTGAATTTGCTTTTGATGATGGATGGGATCTCTTCTTGAATGAGGTGAATGAAAAAATGAATTGAATTGGCCTTTTATAGCTTGTGGTGGTCACTTTTCTTCATGGTAGTGGGATGCCTCACTACATGTCCTTTTCACTTTGCTTTGTAAACTTGTAACTTTGACACTTTGTATGCAGCTTTAGAGACATAATGAACTTATTACATATTGAAACATGAATTTCATTTGAAATCAAACTTATTGAACAAATTTACCTATTACCACTCCTCCATTTCCGGATTTTATGCATGAAATGACAGATTTAGTGACCTTGAAACCCTAATGACCTAATGGAGACATTGAACTGAATGAAATCATGATGGTGATGACTGAAGTGATAATAATGACCTTACAATGATGGTACACTCAACTGAGTGATGACAAGGACCAGCATGTAAATTTTTGAAAGGAGTGGAAATAGTCCTAGACACACTATCCAGTGACCAATTTTTTACTTGAAGACCTAATGAAATGACAAAAATTTGATTTTGAGACCCTAACAAGACATGATAAGAGCCCATTTGATCACTGGTGATAAGTGTATAGACTGACACTAACAGTGTTGAGAATTTGGAGGGTTGGTGATTAATTCAAATTCTCTTACTTGATAATTACTTGTGAGCTTATTTCTATTACTTATGTCTTCTCTTCTTAACTTATTATGTCTTTCATCAAGTCAATTACCAAAACACAAGAGACACAAATTTAGGCTCTTCAAGCCAGGGCCAAAACCTTCCCCTCTTGGAGAGGAAAACCTGTAAGGAATTTTTCTTATAGATCTTCAAATGACAAGTACCATGACCAAGACTCAGACCCTTGACCTATGAATGCCACCAAGACCTTACCACTGCTTTTTTGTCTGCCTCCAATGCTGATCCTTTATATCTGGACCAACTTACATTGAACTGCACCAACATTAGAGAACTCGGTCTCGAATTTTATTTTCCTTGATATAGTCTTTGTTTATCAAAACACTCCTTGTTGCTTCATATTCACTTGAGATAGATATTACTTTCTTTTGAGTACTGAAGATAGGATGGTAAATCTCAGATTTACTTTCCTTCTATTCTCTTACTTTCTATTCAGATACGCATCACATCAGACTTCAGTCTATTAGCTTAGCAATTCATATTACAGTATATCATATGACTTTCAGATCTGATCCGCAAACCCCTTCACTGGATCCGCACTCTTCTTCAGCACTATCCGCAATCTTATCCCTTTATCTCAGACTTTATTCCGCAATATTTTCTACCTGTAGTATTAGTCCGAAGATCTCAGAAGTTTCCTTGTTCTGAAGTCTGCAATCACAGACAGACTTGTCCGAGTGTCTTCTTACTGATCCACACTTTTAACCCTTGAACGCTGCTCTTTTTAATCTCTCATTTTTTCTAGATCTTATCCCGCTGTAAACTTCAGAATTATTCGAAATCTGTTCTTCAGAGCTGTCCGAAATCCTTGTCCCAAATGAGCCTCAGATCAAAGTATATATAGAGGCTCCTTCTCTGTTATTAGGCCGACCATCCAGCTATCATGTACGCTGACTTTAACACAGTTTGTAGGCTGGATTTAACACAACATCTTGAGCTTATCTTCTAGCATTGTTTGAGGGCTGACTTAAGCTATTCTTTCACTATTTTTATGGCAAGGTCTTGGAGCATTTTCTCTAGACTAGTCATTTCATAAACATGACACTTAATTATACTTATAACTAGAATACAAACCCTAATAGACATCAAGAAGAAGTCTATTGACCTATAACAAAAATCTTGCTCATGAAACCCATGAAGCAAGTACAACAAAAATACATTTTATTATCTTTGTCTTCTTCTTTACATAAATACATAATTACATAGTCAATATGAAGACCGATCCTAGTTACACTTTTCAAAAAACAAAACCTTCCCCTTAACTGTTTCAAGATCAGTCTTAGGAGTAGGTTGTGGGATGGAATCCAATAGAAAGCAAACAAAGAATTGATTAACGATACCTCCCTCTGTGTTCCAACCACCCAATGCCTCTGGCGCTGTAGAGACTGTGGCTCTGACAACTGCAAGGTCATTGTTTTAACCACTAGAAAGTGTTGAATCCCTCAAGCTGAATGAAGAAGGGTTGTCCTAGGAGTCTATCAACCGAGATTATGCTTGGAGGTAAATTATTAAATGCAAGGTTAAAACTAGAATGTCTTATACAATGATGATGAGTGAAATTTCTTAATTAGAGATTATCTTAAGTTTCAATGAGTTATGTGCAATCTCACAACTAAGAAAGTACCAATTAACTTAGTGCCAATAATAAATCAATCCACAATATACTTGACCACCAATGATTATTAACACAAGATGCCAATAACAATTTCTCAAGTTATTCTTATGCCAATTAGATCTCAAGTGCCCAAATTGACTTAATTCATCAACGAGATTAGAACTCAGATGTTTGAGTGTTTGAAGTGCCAAGCTAACAAATTCTCAAATGTGACTCGAGACAAGCAATTGTTAGAGCTTAACAACAACAAACTACTATGAAAGGGATAATTATGATGAAAATAGGACAGCAATAAGAAAATCAATGTAAACCCCAGAAACAAAGCCTATGATAACCATAGATGATCAATGAGATGCCCAACACTTTGCTAATGTAAATTATGAGTTTTAGCCCACTTTAAGATGCAATATTCAATGACATATCAGATCTAAAATGACTTATTACAGTAGTAAGAAAATGTGTGAACAATGATCTATCAACGCTGCTACAAGCGCCAAATTATGCCCAAAACTTAGAATTAGATTTCCAAACTGAAAAAATTGATTTTTAAACCTTTTATATGTGTTAATCAGAAAATATTAGGTCTGATTATTGAGTTACGTAGAGATAGCTAAAAATTAGATCTAGGCTAGATATGCAATTACCCAAGTGGCCAAAAATTTAGGAAAATATTATTCTAAATTTTTTTACTTTTTAGGGCCACTCAGTTGTGATTTAGGGCACTTCAATTCACTGTTATGAAGGCGTTATTACAGCTGTAATAAAACAGAGGTAAAATAAGGGTTTAGAGAGAAAACCCTCATCCCAATGCCTTGAAGAATCACTTGCCCAATTCTGTTAAAAGTTTCCAATGAAGTTGCCACCTGAAAATACAAGCTTTTGAGCCAAAATTTCTGCAAAACGCACCAAGTATTTAGTCCCAAAAAATTCAGAAATGAATAGAGTTCAAATTAGGGATAGAAGAGGTCTAAAGTGGGCAATGCTAGGCCCACTAGGGCTAGTGTTGAGCTAGAGAAGACCTAAGAGGCAAAGGAAGAGGCAGAGGAGGCGGAAGGAGGCCAAGAAGGGTTGACGCTAGAGGGAAAATTGTTGATTTCTGGTAGCATCAGATGTGCTCTAAGTCTCAAAATTTGCAGGGAGGCTTAGGGACATGTATTCCAAAGAACCCAGGAAGCGTTTTTTAAAATTTCACTTATATTATTCTTTATGGAAATAATTAATTATTTTTAATGGGACCCTAAGTCTAAACTTAGGAAATTAAAATAATTAAAGGATATTAATTAAAACAGAGTGTGAATATTCTAGAAAAGACAGAGATCAAGTCAAGTTAATCTTAGCCGTTGATTAACGATTTAATCTCGGCCGTTGAAGTCTCAACGAGAATATTATAAGAAGGGCTTGATGGGGCATCTGGAAAATATATCGAAGACACCAAGAGACCGATAGAGCAAAATCAGAGCAGCACTTTTGTTGGATGTATTACTAGAGCACATTCCTTGCTAAGAAGGATTATTGATTTTTGGTAGCATCAGATGTGCTTTAAGTCTCAAAATTTGCAGGTAGGCTTAGGCACATGTATTCCAAAGAACCCATAAAGCTTTTTTGAAAATTCCACTCAGATTATGTTTTATGGAAATAATTAATTATTTTTAATGGGACCCTAAGTCTAAAGTTAGGAAATTAAAATAATTAAAGGATATTAATTAAAACAGAGTGTGAATCTTCTAGAAAAGACAGAGATCAACTCAAGTTAATATTAGTCGTTGATTAACGATTTAATCTCGGTTGTTGAAGTTTCAACGAGAAGATTATAAGGACTTGATGGGGCATTTGGAAAACACATCAAAGACACCGAAAGACCGATAAAGTCTAGAGATTGAATTTCTCAAGTGAGCAGTGCTTAGGAGAAGCTAGATCGAGAAGACTCTTGCAAAGAGGTGCAGTGATAGATCCGGTTGGAGATTTTCCTGAGTCGAGAATACATCACAGAGGAGACAGAGAGCAGTACGCAGAGAGGCAGCGTAGCAGCTACGCAGAGCCAGCAGAGGCAATGTCGCATCCTTGAGGAGATCTAGATTCAGCTGAGGATCAGTCAGATCTAGAGCCGAAGTGCTGGGGTGTGAGACCAAAAGGGGCCATAGATCAGTATCCAGCTAGCAGAAGAGCCAGCAAGTAGAGGTGATGCAATCCCCATGCAGACTGATGGAGAGACTGCGAAGAGGCAGTGTAGGGCTCATCAACTCAGTGTTTGGTGAGTTTGGATTTTCTAGTGTCAGTGTGAGGTAATCCTCACTAGCTCTCTGTCAGTCAGGTTTTTTGTATGGATGGCCAGTAAGGCATCCCAGATTGTATTCATATCTTCTGCATAATAATACAAACCCTTAGCTGCTACACCGGTTTTTCTGCATTGGGTTTTTCTGGGGACATTAGTCCAAAAATAACGTTGTCGTGTGTCTATTGTTTATTCTTGCTCAACTTGTTTCTGCACTTATTTATTTTCTGTAGTTTTATTTTGTGAAGGATGTAGTGTATGGGTTTCAATATTTACCGTATAACATAGTAAATAATTTGTTCAGTAATTAGCAAATAAAATAATTCTCATAAGTTGTTGCAGTAGGATTCCGGGTAGCGGATTTTTCACATGGAACCAGAGCTTGTTTAGCAGTGTAGAAGGAGCAAGAGAGCAGACCAGAAGGATCCAACTTTGAAAAAGCAGCAGGAGATCAAAGAGTTTCATAAGCATCAGATTGATTTCCCCAGTGATTGTGCAGTCCAAGCGAGGAGGGCTAGATCTGCAAGGAAATCTCCCTCTAAGTGAGCTGACAGAGAGGTAGGATTTTCTAGTTTGCAGTTTGTCAGAGGCAGAAGGAGCAACGCAGTAGATTCAGTGCAGATCAACAAGTTGGTGGGACGCAGTTTTCTTGTAGCAGCAGCTATTGGTGTAGAAAGCATCAGAAGAGAGCAGCAGGAGACATTTTGGGGGATTTCTGACCTCAGAGAGTTTCTTGCCCAAGAAACTGTGATTTCCTATGCAGAAGCAGCATGTTTGGCTTGCTCTAGTAGGGAGTGCGTAGATCCAGCTGCGCAGAGGACTAGAGGCAGCAGGTCGGCATCTGTTTGGGTGAGATGGCAGCCAGTGGGTTGCGTGACCGGGATTGTTTGGAGGGTGCCTCCAAATATGTAGTCTGGAAGACAAGGATCTCCTTCCTTATAGATGAGCATGACCTCAAGACTTTCATTGACAGTACATTGGTTGAACGAGTAGATGTCGCACCATTGAGAGCCTTATGGAAGAACATGGAAAAATCCAAATGGTTGATCCTCGACAGGGTGAAGTATCATATTGTTTCACACATTTCAGGCAAAGGGACAACCAAGTAAATGTGGGATGCATTGGCCCCGCTATATTAGGGGTCTTCCGTGTAGTGGAAGATGTTTTTGGAGGAAAATATGCAAACTACCAGGATGCAGAAGGGAGAACACATTGATCCGTTCCGTGCAAACTTCAGGAGGTCCGAGATCAGCTGGCAGCTATGGGAGCAACTCCTCAGGCCACAGAGATGGTCAAAGTTGCCTTGAATTCCATGTTTGAAGACTATCAGGTCTTTTTCCAGAGCATCTTGGGCAGAGAGAAGTTGTTGGACTGGGAAGGAATGTGGGCAGCTCTTCAGCAGGAAGAGATTAGGAGAGATCTACTCAAGTGCAAACTTTATGGATGTAGTAGCAGTGGGACGAAGCTCAAGGAGGAGGAGGAGGAGAACGCAACCCTTGCATCAAAGGGGCAGCAGAGACAAAAGAAGGAAATCTCAAAGATCAAGTGCTTTCGGTGTGGCAAGATGGGACATCACGCTACACAGTGTCCTCTCAAGAAGAAGGACAAAAATGAGAAGCATGATCTCCAGGCTGCAGCTGCGAAGATCGAAGAGGAGGAATTCGCCATGATTGCCCATATATCGCCAGGGGAGCGTTGGGGTAATCTAGAGTTGTAGTTCAGCAGAACTGCAGTTGGGCAGGATCCTTGAGGATTCCACCTCTCAGATCATCACCTTGCTACGGGAGCCCAAATCAAAAGTAGCAGGATGGACAAGCTTCAGTTGGTGCAGAAGAGTGCAGAAGTGACAGCTCGGTGGCTGGAGAGCGCCAGAGTCTGAGCAGCGCAGAGTAGAGTTGGTAACAGTGTAGGAGGCACATTGCAGAGTCAACAGTAGCGCAACAGCCTCAAAGGGACAATGCAGAGACTAGCAACAGTTAGATCTTCAGTGCAAGATGCATCTTACTGAACACTTAATTCAGATTTGGATGTTTTTTTTGTTGCAGTGAGCAACAGAGTTGCAGTGCAGTGGCAGTTGGCAGCAGTATGCAGGGTCAGCGACAACATAGATACAGTAGCGCAGTGTTGGTGGGAAGCAGTGTCAGACATTATTAGCGCAGAGAGAGATGTTGCAGAATCAGAGCAGTACTTCAATTGGATGAATTATTAGAGCACATTCCTTGCTAAGAAGGATTATTGATTTCTGGTAGCATCGGATGTGCTCTAAGTCTCAAAATTTGCAGGGAGGCTTAGGTGCATGTATTCCAAAGAACCCATAAAGCTTTTTTGAAAATTCCACTCAGATTATGTTTTATGGAAATAATTAATTATTTTTAATGGGATCCTAAGTCTAAAGTTAGGAAATTAAAATAATTAAAGGACATTAATTAAAATAGAGTGTGAATCTTCTAGAAAAGAGAAAGATCAACTCAAGTTAATCTTAGCCGTTGATTAACAATTTAATCTCGGGTGTTGAAGTTTCAACGAGAAGATTATAAGGACTTGATGGGGAATTTGGAAAACACATCAAAGACACCGAGAGACCGATAAAGACTAGAGATTGAATTTCTCAAGTGAGCGGTGCTCAGGAGAAGCTAGATTGATAAGATTCTTGCAGAGAGGGGTAATGATAGATCTAGTTGAAGATTTTCCTGAGTCGGGAATACATCACAGAGGAGACAGAGAGCAGTACGCAGAGAGGCAGTGTAGCAACTATGTAGATCCAACAGAGACAACGTTGTAGCCTTGAGGAGATTCGAGATTTAGCTGAGGATCAGTCAAATCTAGTGTTATAGTGCGGGGGTGTGAGATAGGAAGGGGCCATAGATCGGTATCCAACCAGCAGAAGAGCCAGCAAGCAGAGGTGACGCAGTCCCCATGCAGAGTGACGCAGAGACTGCGCAAAGGCAGCATAGGGCTCATCTGCTCAGAGTTTGGTGAGTTCAGATTTTCTAGTGTCAGTGTGAGGTAATCTTCACTAGATCTTTGTTAGTCATATTCTCTGTGTGGATGGCCAGTAAGGCATTGTAGATTGTATTCATATCATCTTCATAATAATACAAACCAAGGTTACTTGGGAGCGGGAGCGGGAGCGCCATTTTCAGAAGCTCCCGGTCTAGGAGCATTTCGTGGAGCGTTTTTTTTATAATATATATGTTTTTTTATTTTATTTTTATTTTGATGCATATATGTCAACAAAAGCATGTAGAGTGATAAATTAGACATAAAAACATAAAAGCATAGATTGAACTATATAACATCAATCATCTAGAAGTTATAATCTTCTGATCTAGAAGATTATGTTTCTAATCTAGAAGTTAGAAACATTCAACATATTGACTCTTGAGTCTCATGATTCATCAATCTTAAAGTTTGAAGCTTTCAAAATTCAATATATAACATTCATCATCGATTCATTCATCACCATAGTTGTACTTGTAAGCTAAGTGTAACATTTACAACAAAGAATATTTAACATGAAATGAAATGTTATAAAATGAAACGAAATGAAACAACTTTCAAATTTCATGAAGCCTCATATTCATAATTCATAATGAGTTATAAACTTATAACTACCAACTTCAAAGTTTAAAACTTCGAACTTAAATTGTCATATTGTTTACAAAAAATATCAAAATAAATATGAAAGAGTCAAGTTTCAACAGTTATAAAAGGTTAAAAAATACTAGAAACTAGAGAAGACTAGTAAATCTATTTTATCTATTGCTTGGCCTCTTGCCACGAGAAATGTCTAATTTTTGAATTTTGAGCTGATCGTGGTAATGGTGGTCTTCTAAGGCTTGGTCTTAATGCTTGTTGACATTGTCTTCCCTAAATATAATTAAAAAAATGTGAATAATTTCTCTAGAAATGTTAAAGGGAATTTGTAAAGATGTAAGAATGAAGAATAATTTCTCTAGAAACGTTAAAGGTTATTTGTAAAGATGTAAGAATGAATAGAAGATACTTTATGTCGGACAACCACTTAAATATAATGATCCAATAAAATATTTACACAAATTCCCAAGATGTAACCCAGAAGAAAAAGAAAAAGCTCTAACCTGTGGTGTGTCTTGGATGAAATAATGTGCAAATTGTCAACCATAGAAATCTAGATGGTTGTAAAGATTTAAAAATCTTAAAAACGATGGCTTATTAATAAACACTGAACACATATTGAGAAAATCACATGATACATCTAATTTTTGGAACACTTCTAACAGAATATCATCTTAAAAGATACGGTAATATACTGTAATGTTGGGGTCACATTAGGCAGCTTAAACTGGGGATTTGATTTTGATATCATTGTGTAGGAAGCCAAATGCTTTTTTATGTGAAGGTTGCTTAAGAAAAAAAATGGGATCTTGCCTAATAAAATATAATAGAGTTAAAATCTTAGAGCCGTAAGTGAGTCCCCAGGGGGGAGAATGGGATCTGCACTTTAGCTGACTGCTTTGGTATTTGGCATGTCCAACAAGTGGAGAACACGTAGAATGTGTTGCTAAGGAATAAATTAATTTCGTTTAAGGAAATGGGAAATTCAACCTAGAAGGCATATCATTAATTATCCAAAGTTTAAGCAAGTGGATTTTCATCAAATTGTTACCCACTTTGCCATTAAGGTCGTAAAATCTCTAAGAAACAGTAGATGGGAAAATCCACAAGCCCCCATCTCATGCAAGCAATATGGCCATGACCTAAAAGGGTAGAATTATTGATGAAACATCAATAGATATTTCGGTCATCCATCATTGTCTCCAATAAGATGGCATATGTTGGTTGCAAAGGATTGTCAACTTGGTTTCAATGTGAGAAAGGAGTAGGTGTAAGGCATTAACAATAGTGCAAAGAATGATTTCATAATATTTAGGCCCTTTTTACAGTGGAGAGAAATTGTTGCTGAATTAAATACTGAGTTTCAAAGGGTCATATATTCTGCTTATAATAACTACAACACAATGAGTCTTAAAGCTAAGCTTTTGTTTTTATTCCTTAATGAAGATTAGCCTTTACTCATATCTTGACAGTTCTTGCATAAAACAAATATGATGTATGCTTTTCAACTAGTTTGAACAAAATCCATTCCACTTAATGGTAGGAAATTTTGTCTCAAGTTTGTTAAAGGATATACCTTTCCTGGGTTTACAATAAAATAATGGCCATTACCAAATGGAATGATATCATAATATGTTAAAAAATAGTTGATACACAAATTATATTGACAGTATAGTTAGGTTGGCAAATGGAGAGCAAGTAATTTCATTTAGGACCAAGTCTTTAAGCAAAAAAAATGCTCCTGAAAATGCTCCCTCCCTAAAAAAAACGCTCCCTAAAACACTCCTCCCTAAAAACAAACGCTCCCTAAAATGCTCTCTCCCTAAAAAAACGCTCCCTAAACACTCCATAAAACGCTCCCTAAAGCGCTCCCTAAACGCTCCCTAATAACCAGGGAGCATTTTTCCTGTTTAGGGAGCGCGCTCTCGATGCGCTCCCAAAACGCTCGGGAGGCCAGGAGGGGAAGTGGGTTCAGAGGAGGGACGGCGTTTGCCTCCCAACCACAAATACAAACCCTCAGCTATTGCACCGGTTTTCCCACATTGGGTTTTTCCGGGGACATTAGTCCAAAAATAACGGTGTCATGTGTCTATTGTTTATTCTTGCTCAGATCTTGTTTCCGCACTTATTTATTTTCCACATTTTAATTTTGTGAAGGTTGGAGTGTATGGGTTTCAATATTTACTGTAGAACACGGTAAATAATTTGTTCAGAAATTAACAAATAGAAGAATTCCCATCAGTTGTTGCAGTAGGATTCCGAGTAGTAAAATTTTCACAAAAAGGCCCTCTAAGGGCTAGCACTTAGGGTTTAGGGTTGAATGAGGGCCAAAAGGTGTCAAAAGGAAGCCAAGAAGGGAGAGCGAAAGGCAAATAGGGATGCAGGAGGCTGAGGTGAAGAGGAGTGAAAAAAACCCCATGTAGCCCTTAGGGCAGCCATCTAGGTCTTAGGAGGGAGGCCAAGGGTTTCTAAGGCCACATCTAGGCCTCAAACCCTCAGCACGGGGCCAAGGAGGGGAGGTCGAAAGGCCTGAGGGCTAATGCTAGTCCTTGGGGGATGACACAGGCTAGGAGGAGGGCGAAAATGGATAACGTAGGTCCTTAAAGGTTGACGCAAGGCATGGAGAGGGAGATGCTGGCCCTGGAAGGGCTGGATCTGGGCCCGAGAAGGCTGAAAAATGAAACCCCATCTTCTAACTGCAATTTTGCCCAGTTTCTTCAATGCCGGGCCCTACAAAAATTTTGGAGACTAGATAACCTCAAGGTCCTAGATCTAGCTCTCTTCCAGTGCTTTCTCTTGATCTCACCTGCAAAAATGGAGATAACAATACCCAAAACCCCAATATATACAAAAAAATAAAAATAATTTCAAAACCCCAAAAACTTCAGCTGTAAGACAAATGTTAGAAAATAAATTATTTACAAAAATTTATTTTACAAATATATTTACAAAATATACATGTGAAAATGCTTGAAGGAATTTTTGAAATTTTATAAATCTTTAGTGATGGCTAAATGTATTTCGAAAGATAAATAATAAATCATAACCTTAGTGAAGTTAGAACACCATAAAAAATAATTAGAGTCCAAATGTAGTCAGCCTCTATCCAAAGTTCGTGAACTTGGAGTCCAAGAGCCGGGGAACCTGGAAACACTATATATTTCTGAAAATAAATTGTTAGAAACACCCAGTGATTCGGATCACCTAAGATAAACCCACAACTTACCAATAGAATGTTCCTATCACCTACAAATTATAATGAAATAACAATCAAAATATCGATAAAGCACAATATAGGAATGTTTGTACCCAACACATAGCACAAATCATCAGAGTAGAGACACCATGAACTGCACCCCAAAGTCTTTATTTTGATTATTCCAACGTTCCCAGCGGGATAGTAATTTACATAAGCTTTTCCATGTTACATAAGCCAAAACTAGATGGCTTGAGACACAAAATGACTCTCTATTTATAGATAAATCCTCCAAGTGGAAAAATAACGACTATTTGGCTTGATCCTTGTCAAAATAATCTCGACCGGTTATAAATACTTGGTGATCTTTTAATCTTAGCCATTGAAATAATTATTTTTTGAGGAATTTTCGAATTTCTCATTTAATGCCTATTTTATTAGCTCAAAATTAATTATTTTGAGCTAATTTTCTAAAAAAATGATTTTGACTTCACCACCAAGGTTCAAGGGTCCAATTTTTTCTTGAAATATCCAATATTCCCTTGGTGGAGGACCTCCAAAAATTAATTCTTTTGATACCCACGAATTTTTCCACTTGGAGAATTTAATTTCTTTAAGACATTTAATTTGACACTAATTAATTAATTTTCTGGCTTTGGATTCATTTTATTTTTGCCAAAAAAGTTAATTAATTGACATTTGAGGGGATTTAATAAATTTTCACCCTCTAATAGTTTGACCATGGTGTCTAAGTACGAGGGACCATGTATTAAAATATTTTTTACATAAGATTTTTACAAATTAACTCTCAATAGGGGAATACCCGTTCAACTTAGACCCTCAAATTACATACTCCATTCTGCGCCACAATATGATCTAGTAGACCAAGTGATTTGTAATAAAATAATTTAGTCAACTAGCTTAAATTATTCTTAAATCACTTTTACATAAGAGTCGACTAAAATGCTAGGACTCACGTAAGACTTTGACGAATAATTCCACCCTAGCTTTGGGGTGAGGTTGGAGGGAAAAACTCTGCCGACCATCCGTGTTTAGAAACACAGATGAATTAGTAAGACAAAAAACCTCCTAGGATGAAACTTTCGCCAGAATAATAGGCTTACCTATGTTGTTACATACACTCACGGTCTTACTAGCATCATTTACATTACAAAATTGCAGAGTGGGTTTACAATGACACATAATGTTGACGACTGATGATCTTCTACTTTGAAGAAAAAATAGGTTCATTTGCTTCCTCAGAATTTTGACAAAAAGTGTGCAATAGGACCCAGCAAATCTGAATCTGAAGAGGAGTCTCTCTCAACCGCTTTAGTGTAATCCACCATGCCAAGAATGCTTTCCTTAACAAGGAAGTCCTCATCATATTTCTGTTACACTTCTAACCTTAAGTTGATTACTAGGGCTTTGAGGTCAACTCCCTTTGGCACTGAATGACCTTGTCATAAATAAGTTGTTAGTGTATATAGCTAAATAACAAAAAACATACCTTCAATCTAGAAGAGAGGTTGGAGTCCACATCAGATGGTCGTTAATCCAAGTATGCCAAGACCAAAGGGCTTGCTCATGTTCATATGGGACTTGGTTCTATCTGTAATCGTGAATCTTATCCTATGTTCCTCAAAGATCTGAGGTAGCTCTACATACGCTTCTTCCTTAATAACATCATGGAGGAAGCCAACTTCACGAACATTTGATAATGGAGTATCTAACAATAGGAGCTACAATGCTTTGAGGAGGTTCCAAGTACACTTCTTCATACATCTCATAATAGTGCATCGGGAAATGGAAGTCAATATCTCATCATAAACCTCTTTTGTTGAGAGCATATTCCTTATGAAGAATAATTGGACATTGTAACATCATGGTTCTTGTGTAAAAGACATACAACCTTTGGCATATCTTTCTCTCAAAATATCTTCGCTGTTACATGATAGTCTACTCCCTCTGAATAGGAAGTCTCTTTAATCATAGTCGTTAATCAAGGAGACTACAATCCTTCCTTTAAGATCTTGAGCTCTTGAGCTCTTGACCATTTCATAAGACATGGGATGGCATCATGGCTCTACATCATCCTTAATATTTAATATAGAAGGTTTGATCCTCACATTTATTAGATGTACTTGCGACCCAAGAACAAGAGCAAGAACATTAATAGCAAAGTAAATAAGCATAATGAAAGTTTACCTGGTGATGAGGTAGGACTATCTATCTTTTCTTAGATGTAAGAGTGGCTCCTCCATTCACTTGCACCAACTCCCTCTTGGAGTTAACCCTTCCTGCACTATTTTTTAACTTGATGATCCTTAAGATGGATCATATCCTCATACAAGAAATTAGTGAAATACATAAAATACTCATGCAGGAAGAATCACCAATAACCAAAAAATATAATTTATCAAGAACAATGACACAAAGATATGACATAAGTATAGAAGGTACTTATCTTCCATGTAGATTGTAGGAGGCTCTTAGCTCCCTCTTTATCTTGTCTCCATCTTAGCCAAGGGGTGTCACTGAGATCAATCATATGTCAATGTTGTCTTCAAGAGAGATGTATCCTCATAAATACTACCTGTATCATTTATCTTCTTTCATCGACTACCAAGTCCAACCATCAAGGTATATGATGACCACGTGATCTGCAACATACCCTACTCCTAAAGTTTCTCTGAATCTATTGAGGGCTTCTCATTTATCATGTCAAATTAGGAAGATTCACAGTAGGGTTTCTCTGAATTTTCATTAGAGGAAATTTCAGCCTAAAAGTGCCCATGAATTTTTTTTGTATTTTCCATGTCATAATATGTAAACCAATCAAAATGCTTTAAATTTAAAAAGAGGTACATGAAAATATTTTGGAGGGAAAAGAACAAAAACTACTTTTTTTTAATTGTATTTTTGACTTATCTCCTTATATGTTTACTCAAATTTCAAGTGTAGACACTCGTTGGATGCAAAATTAAATTCCACATTCAACGAGTATGCATTATGCATACTTTTGAGAAGACCCACTTTGATAAAAATTGCAGATATATTAAAAAAGCATGTTTCAACACATTTTTTAATGTATCTGTAACTTTTATCAATGTGGGTATTCTCAAAAGTATGCATTATGGGTACTCGTTGGATGTGAAATTTAATTCCACATCTAATGAGTGTCTAAACGTGAAATTTGAGTAAACCTATAAGGAGATAAGTCGAAAATACAATTAAAAGAAGTAGTTTTCCTCTTTTCCCTCCAAAATTCATAACTCTTATTTTATTATTTTTCCTTAGGAGGCCACTTTTAGGCTGAAATTTCCTCTAATGTCAAGTACTTGAATAACTGAATGGCATCTCACTATTCATATGAATGATTTTGAATCACATTAGGCCTTTTTCTTGCTTGTAAAAAGGTCTCCCTAGTGTTTCCTTTAAATCCTAGCTTCTTTTAGGTCTTTGCCGTCTTCATCCATTACACTTTGCTTGATCGATCATAGGTGCCTTCATGGGGGTGATCTTTCAATGAATTTTCTTCAGCCGAAATCTGATACCATGTTATTTTTTCTTAGGGCTAGATTGTTCTTTGCTTTATATAATTGCATTTACAAACTTTTCATCATTTATAACATCATAACATATTTAACAATTATGTAGAAAGAAAAATAACATCAACAATGCAATAGAACAGAAGGAACAACAAAAGAAAAGCATGCACAATAGAGACACCATGATTTAGGTCAGAGACCAGGGCAAAACCCCCCAAGGGGGAAAATCCATAAAATTTTTCTTCTATTAGATATTCATCAATTATTTAGTTGACATACAAAGTACAATGAGAAGCATCAAATACCTAGGGCCAGCCCAGGTCAGTTCATAACTTCGTTTATGAATTGAATGAGACAAGTCCCAGAGAGATGTCATCATAAAACTGTCACATCCATAAAATCACTGTCACATTTGTCATCTATTCAGTCACCAAGAGTATGTTATTGTCATGAAAACATTGTATGTCTATTATCAAGGCATTGTCATGTTAATCATCAGAATATTGTCATGTTGCTGTAACATATCAAATTTCTGTCATGTCATTATGTCATGTGAAAATTTCAAATCTGAAATAAAACTACAGTTATAGATTTATTTCTCCTACTTATTTTCACAATAAGTTATTTACGAAGCCCTTCCATTAAATTTCGAAATAAATACCACTGCAGTTATCACTCAAGTACATATAGATAAAATAACAGGAAAAATACAAGCACAAGAATCAATCACAATGACAGTTATTTTTGGACAATTTTCCCTGGAAAAACCCAAATGTGGGAAAAACGGTGTAGCAGATGAGGGTTTATAACTTTATATATTAATATTTAGCAGTAAATTCTTTACAAGGAAATATTGGCAGAAATAACTGAGAAACTTCTTGAGATACACTTGAGATAATTCTTCTTTGGACCTCCGGAGAATTTCCGAAACCTGAGGGACTCATTGGCCCTCCCTGCATCACTCTACGTCACTCCTGCATGCCTCTCTGCACAGAGCCAGTGTGAGACTGCGTCACTACTGCGTGAGGTCTCTGTGTTGCTCCCGAGTGCTGCCTCTCTGCCCTTCTGTGACCTTCTCTCCTCGAGCCCTGACATTGTTGATGCCCTCTACTTCCTCCACCCTACAAATCTCCCTCTGAAATCGAATTCTATTCCTTCAGAATCGACCTCCCTTGGGTTACTGAATGTTTGCTCGACTTGTCTTCCAAATGGCCCTCAAGTCTTCTTTTATAATTTTTTCATTGACAAACCAACGACCCAGATTAGAAGTCTAATCAATGGCTAAGATTAATCTTGACTTGATCTTCGTTCTCTAGAAGATTCACACTTTGTTTTATTAATACCCATTAATTATTTAATTTCCCTAAGTTTAGACTTAGGATCCTCATTAAAATAATTAATTATTTCAATAAAACATAAATGAGTGGAATTTCCACAAACGATTTCCGGGTTCTCTAGAATGCTGGTGTCCAAGCCTCCTCACAAATTTTGAGACTTAGATCACTTTTCGTTGCTACAAAATCAACACTCCCTCTCAGCAAGGAAAGTGTTCTAACAATTTTCCTGTTGCATATTGTTCTGATTTTGAAGCATCCTCTGCACTGCTGATGCCTAGCTGCTGTTGCCCCTCATCTGCTGCGCTGTTGCCTTCTGTACTGTTTCTCATGACACTGCCACTGTCACTACCTCATCTGTACTGCGACTCCCTCTCAATTCTCCATCTGTCCATTTCTGATACTGAAATGGATTCTTGATCATCCCCATCTTCTCTCTGAAGTAGATAAACTTTGTCTTTCCTAAAGCTTTAGTGAGGATGTCCGCCACCTGTTCTCCTGTCGGAGTGTACTGCAACTGTACAGCTCCCCGTTGGACACAGTCTCTGATGAAATGACACCTGATGTCAATGTGCTTCGACCGATCATGAAACACAGGATTTCCAGAGAGCTTAATGCAATTCTAATTATCACATAGAATGTTAGTCGCTTCCATCTTTTCCTTGAGTAGATTCACAAGCAGCTTCCTAAGCCATATGGCCTCACATGAAGTAGTGCTTGCTGCCATATATTCTGCCTCAGCTGAGCTTAGAGCCGCAAATTTCTGTCTCCTGCTGCACCAGGAAGTCATTCTTGATCCAACATTGAAACAGTACCCACTGGTACTTTTCTGATCTACTGGGCTTCCAGCCTAATCTGCGTCAGTGAATCCACTCAATATGATGTCCTTGCTTGGGTGTATCTCAATGCAAGCTCAACTGTTCCCTGCAGATATCTGAGAACATGCTTGGATGCTGCCCAATGTGCCCTCATTGGTTCCACCATGAACTGACTAAGGGTGTTGACATCATAACAAATGTCTGGCCTAGTGTTGACTAGATACATCAGGGACCCTATGAGCTACCTATACAAGGTAGGATCAGCCTCATCATCTTTGGACGTATCAATCTTCTTCCAACTGGTGATCATTGGAGTAGCCATGGGTCTAAAATCCTGCATCTTGAATCTCTTCAAGATTTTTGTAGCATATCTCCCATGACCAAGGAAGATCTCACCCTTCTGTTGCCAAACTTCCAACCCCATAAAATAATGCATCAGCCCCAGATCCTTCATGTTGAATTCTGCAGCAAAATTCTCCTTGCAGTCCTTGATGAGCCTAGATGATCTTGTTAGGAATAGATCATCAATGTTCAACACTAGTATCAGAGGCTCATCCCCTACTCTCATATAGTAGAGATTGGGATTTGTGTCACTCTTGATGAATACCATCTTCTGCAAGTAGCCATCAATTCGACAATACCAAGCTCTAGGGGCTTGCTTAAGTCGATACAAGGCTTTCTTAAGCCTACACACATGAGTCTTCTGCTCATGCATCTCAAAGCCCTCTGGTTGTTCGATATATACTTCTTCTTCTATCACCCCATTCAAGAATGTTGTCTTGACATCGATCTGGTGAATCTCCCACCACATCTGCACAACAAGGGATATCACGGATCTAATAGAAGTATATCTGGCTACTGGGGAGAAGGTCTCTTCATAGTCTATCCCTTCCTTTTGAGCATACCCCTTTGCCACAAACCTGGCTTTATATTTTTCTACGCTGCCATCTGCAGCGTATTTGATCTTGTAGATCCATCTCGAACCCACAAATGATTTGTCTTGAGGCTTACGAACCACTTCCTAGACATCATTTGTCATGATGGAACTGTACTCTTCCACCAATGCATCTACCCACACCTGATGCTGAGATGCCTCTTGAAAACTAGAGGGTTCCCCAACCAGGGCTACCAAGGCTTGGTATCTATCCGGTTGCCTGCGCTGCCTCTTCTCATTTCTAGGGGCTTCGACAAACTCCTCTACGTTCCTCAGAATTTGTCGTAATTCCCTGCTAGTCCTACCACTGGTAGTGGGTGGATCTATCTGCTCCCCCTCCTGCAAATCTTCGGGAGATGAATCCCTTGGATCCTTGCGCCTCTGTGCTGGCCTGGAGAGGGTTGCGTAACCCCAAACTAGGTGACACAGTCCCTATGCTGCCCTGGATGGCCTTTGCATAACCCTGGAGGTCTCCTGCTAGCTCAATGCTGCCCTTTCTGGGCCTGCATAGCGGCTGAAGCTCTTTGCGCTGTGCAACTACTATGTAGCTGCTGTCGCTGCCCTTGCGCCTCTGCATTGCCCCTGGTTTCTGCCTCTCTGCCTCTTTCTGATTCTTGGCACTGGGATTAGATCATCCCCATAGCGAATACTACCACTCTCCGCAGCTAAAACACTTCTGAAAATTCTTTGCAAACTCGCCCTAGAATTTAAGCTTAGTCTCAGTGCTCTGCCTCCATGTGTGTGTACTCCAACTAACCCCAAGCCTTTCCTTTATACTTTCTCGTTGGGAAACAAACAGCCATGATCTAATCTTGAATCGATGGCTAAGATTAAAAGAAAGCTTGATCCATGTGACTTGAGTCAATTCCATCACATGTTTTAATTAATTACCTTCTATATTTTAATTTTCCTAAGTTAGACTTAGGGTCCTTAATTAAAAGTATTAATTATTATCTCCCAAACTGGATGGAATTTCCCAAATCCATTTCTGGGTTTTGGAGATCTCATGTACTCTAGTCCCTCCACAAATTTTGGGAGCAAGAGGACATCCCGATGCTACCACAACACTTAAAAAAACTCAACACTCCCTCTTAGCAAGGAATGTGCTCTAGTACAACACTGCTTCACCCCAAAGCTCTGTACTGATCTCTGGTGTGGGTCTTTGCACTGATGCTGGACCTGCTGCCCTTCATCACTGTGCTGTTGCTGCCATTCTGTACTGATGCCCATGACGCTGCCACCGCCACTGCCACATTTGTACTGCAGCTCCCTCTTAATCTGTTGCACCGTGCTGCCAACTGTTGCATTGCAACTTCAGTTGCTGAGAGAAACAACTGAAACCCCTGCCCAATCTTTGACAGACAAGTCAGTCAGGCTGCATCCTCATCAATGAAGCTCCATAGGCTGTTGTGATGACATCTGAAGGATGATGCACAACTACAGCTGTGCACTATGTAAGCAGACTCCCTCTGTGCTGCTGAAGCCACATCAACCCCTGCACTGAAATCCCCTATGCTGCTGCTGCACTGTGCTGTCCTCTTGAAGCCTCTACGCTGCTGCAGCTCTGCACTACGTAAGTCACCTTGCACTCCGCTGCTGAAGTCACATCAGCCCCTGCGCTGTGCTGCTACGTTGCTGCTACATCTGTACTGCGCTGCTACCTTCAGCCTTCAGCTCCGCCTCTGCTACATCAGCGATTCTTTGCACCAACTGCTCGACTTGTCCTGCTACTGTCTTAAGGCTCCCGTATCTCGGATGTGATCCAAGAGATGACTTGCTCAAGGATCCCACCACTGCTCTGTAGCTGCTCTACAGATCCATGTCACCCCACTTTCGTGGTTCATGAGCGCTCATGGCTACGTCATCTTTTGAACCATTGTTTGCCACAACAGCCTTGGAAGTAGAAGCTTCCTTGTCCTTCTTCCTCTGAGGACAATTGTTGGCGAAATGTCCTAGTTCGCCGCATTGGAAACACTTGATCTTGGATAGATCACGCTTCTTATTACCTTGCTGCCTCTTTGACTTGACCCCGTGTTATACTACCTCTTGGTGAATCGGCAGAGTTCTTCTTGACGAAAGATTGCCCACATACTGTCCCAATTGGGAAGGTCTGCTCTGCCCAAGACACTTTGGACAAAAGTTTCCCAGTCCTTTGTGACTGCATTGAGTGCAGTACTCACCATCACATCATCATCCACCTTTGCTCCCATGGAAGACAACTGATCTTTGATCGCCTGTAATCTGAAGAGGAAGGGCTTGACTTCTTCTCCCTTGGCCATCATGAATGACCGCAGCTGATTCTCCAGAAGCATTCTTCTCTGGACAGATTTTCCCTCATATAGGGCAGTTAAGGCTTTCCACATCTCCTGAGATGTTTTCTTGTCGGCTATGTGTTGAACTATATGATCCTTAACCCCATCCATTATGAAGCGTTTGGCATGCGTCGCAGCGTCCTCATGCTTTGCTAGGAGAGCAACATCGGTTGGCATGGCCAAGAATTTTTCTGCATGGCCCCTTAGACCGTATGCCTCCATGACTACCAGGATTTTGGCCTTCCAGATTGCAAATTTGGACAGACCATCCAACCTATCCTGATCACGTAGTCCGTGAGGTGCCATCTGCTCAGCAAATTTGTCGGAACTCCTCTTCTCTATGCTAGAGATTTGGATATAGGGTCCTTGGTGAAACAGGCACCCTCTGCTCCTTCTGACCACTGACCTCCTCTCTTGGAAGTCTGCCAAATCAATTGAATCAGATCTCTTCGATCCTTTGATCGATCTGCAGATTTCTTTGGCTGGAAACCCTCTGAGAAGTTGTTCTCCTCCCGCTCTTTGTCAACTAGTGCTTAGGCTAAATTATGAATCTTTAGAAATTTAACCCCACCAACAACTTCTGAAGCTCTGCAGCACTACTTCCGGCACTCTGAATCAGCAACGGCTTCAGATCTACATCACCCTTGCTGGCCTCTGCGTGAGCAGACATGTTGGAAATATTGTCATTGATGGCAAAGGAGCACAAAGGAGCAGCACCTGAATTATCGAAAAGGGAAAGGTAGCAAAGGCAGCTAAGAAGCAAGGCAGACAAGGAGCAAAGGCAGCAAAGAAGCAGAGGCAACAGAGGCAACAAATGCAACAAAGGAAGCTAAGGCAGACAAGGCAGTAATAAGTAAGGCGTGCAGCAATGTAGTGAGTAAGGCGTGCAACAAGAGTAATATTCCCAAGTCGGAGTGAATAACGAATAGAAGAACAAGCTCAGGAGAGATCAATGCGTTTAGAAACTGAATAAAGCTCAGGAAGGATAGCGGAGATGCAAAGTAGCTGTGGTTGCAGAGAGAAGAAAAATCGACTAAGGCAGAGAAGACTTAGAAGAATTCCAAGGGAGGCGAGCGAAAGGTCAGGATTAGATAGCAGAAGTGAAGGCGAGAGATGAATAGATGAGATTACACTGTAAGATGTGTCGGGAAGGACAATCAGATTTGCAAGCAACAGCGAGGACCGTAGATCTGGTGCAGATCAACGGTGACAATCACATCGCAACCGTGAACATATCGCACATCACAGGGTACGGTGTTTACGGTTAGGACTTCGCAAGTTAAGATATTTAACATGCAATGCGAAGTGGATCAGCAAGGAGACTAGCGTGGACCGTCGGATCCAACGAAGACCAACAATGAAGATCGAAAGTGCAAATCGCAAAGTTTAGTGCTTAAGTGTTAAGGCCGTCGCAGGGTAAGTTATTTTGTGTGTGATGCGAAGTGGAGAGGGGACATGTGTTGGCACGACAGGGTAAGAAGTGAGGACCGTTAGATTGTATGGCAGATCAACGATGGGCGGCGAATCGCGAGTTCGCACATCGCAAATGTTAGCGGACAGCGCTAAGGCTTCGCAAGGTATGTTAATTAGTTTGTGATGCGATAAGGTTAGAAAGATGCGATGTGGTGAAAGGGAAGAGCCACGTGTCGGCACTGTGCATTAGCGCACATTGTAGATTTCATGTTTTATGCTTGAGGTTCGCACAATAAGTTAAGTTGGATGCGATGCGATGCGATCACATATCGCACAAGATAGGAGATACGTTATTGCTAAATGTTAATAGTTGCGGGCAAGCACAGTGCGATGTATTGTGATTGGTCAAGTGTTGTGGGACCCAATAACCCTTGTTCTGCGTTCTGTTATAAAAATATGCGTTGTTTGAATGGTAACGTATGTATGTGGAATAAACTAAGATATTGTAATCTGCTGCGTTAAAAGGGAGTTTATGTGGGCCATACCCCACAGGTCACAAAGAAAAGACCTGAACGCATAACAAAGGACCAGGAGCCTGTGCAGAATAGTGTTGCGACAGTGAGTCAAACGAAAAGGCTGAACGCGGAAGAAAAGACTCTGGTAACAAAAGAAACGTCTAAACACAGCAAGAAAAAGCTCGGGTAAGAAAAATGACTCGAAGCTCGTGTAGAACAGTGCAACAACATGGGTTGAGTCGGGCAAAAAGGAGGTCATGCAGCACGGTTGGAATATAATTACAGAAACATAAAAGACAAAGGAACAACAAGCAGAAGAGGACAAACAAACAACAAATCTAAGAAGCTGAAAGGGCTGAATGAAATATTTGAATGTAACTGTAAATGTATTATTTATTTTATATTGTTTGTGATGCAAAGGCAAGTCTCCCAGGCAAAGAAAAACTCCATTTGATACTGTAATAATTGTATATAGTTGTAACATCCTGAATATGGTGAGCGAGGAAATGAGTGGGTGGAAGGCAAGAGTCATGCCTGTTCACTTCATATTCCCATATAGAATGCAAACAATCATGAAGTGATCTCTATAAATGATGTTATTGTGATATGTATAGAGAGGTTAGAGTGTGGAAGAATGAGAGAGAGCAGATAGATATGATGTGCAAATCCAAAGCTGATATGAAGCAAATTTGAAGGCTGGAAGGGCAACATTGAAGAAGGAGAAAAATAGAGCTGATATCCAGGTAAATCAACATATGATTTTATTGTAGTGTGAGGGAGTTGGTGCTTCCATATCAAGTTGTAGCTTGATAGATGTCTAGTTGTAGCTGGTTGAGGTAGGAGCCTCCTGTGGGTTGTAGCCTGTAGAAAATAGATGGGAGTTGGAGCTTCCTTGCAAGTTGTAGCTTGCAGAATTTGGGGTAGTAGCCTCCTGTAGGTTGAAGCCTATTGAAAATCAGTTGTGAGAGGGAGTTGCAGCTTGCCTTTGCATCACAACAATAATAAGATGTGGTTTTCTCCCTTTATGGGTTTCCACTTATATCTGCTATCTATGTGCTTGATGATTAAGTGTTGATGTGATGCTTTAATCTGTTTAATTACTTGTTGTCCACACATTATGTTTGTTGATCCATTATGTATTAATCTGTTTATGAAATGAAGGTGTAAATGAGTTGAATGAAAAAGTTTTAAAGGTCCATGAATGTATTAAAATGATTCACCCCACCCCCCTCAGTTTAACTAAGGGTTCATCAATTGGTATCAGAGCGGGTTCCTTCTGTATTAGTTTAACCACTGGAAGGAGATCCTAGGCCCCCAAAATGGCTAGCCTGGAAAGATGCTCAACAAATAAAGCCCCATTGTTTATTGGTACAAACTATGCCTTTTGGAAAATAAGAATGAAGACATACATAATGTCGCTAGGAATAGAAGTTTGGGCTGTTGTGGAAGAAGGATATGCTCCAAAGGATACTGAGAAAGAGAAAGAAGCCAAGGAAAATTTCATAGCTAATGCAAAAGCCATGAATGCACTCTTGAGCAGTCTGTGTGAAACATAATTTATCAAAGTAATGCACAGTGAGATTGCCAAGGATATTTGGGATACTTTAGAAAATATCCATGAGGGAGATAAAAAGGTGAAGATGGCCAAATTGCAAGCCTATAGAGCTCAGTTTGAAAATGTAAAAATGAATGAAGATGAAGATGTAGCTAGTTTCTTCTTAAAGGTTGTAGAAGATGTGAATAACATGAAAGCTCGAGGAGAAACCATTAAAGAATGTGTAATTGTACAAAAGATATTGAGATCTTTACCATCCAGGTTTAACCCTAAGGTTTCTGCCATGAAGAAACAACAAACTGGGAAACACCGACCATGAACCAATTGCTTGGAAACTTGATGACCTATGAGATGAGACTTCCAAAAGGTTCGTAAAATATGAGGGAGGCAGCCTTTAAGGCAAATAAGTGCAGAGAAGAGAAGGTACATGCTCCTGCTCTGATGAAGAAGAGCCCAAATTTGTCAGAATATTAGAGAAAAGAACAGGGAAGTATAAAGGTAAACTTCCATTTAAGTGCTTTAACTGTGGAAGAGTGGGGCACTATGGATCTAAATGTCCTCATAAGAAAATGGAGAATCAGTCAAGAGGGAAAGAGAAAACAAATTTCAGCAATAGGCCGAAAGGGAACAGATTTAATAGAAGAACATTTTATGCCCAACAAGACAACAGTGCTTCTGAGAGCTTGGATGAATCCCCCAATGAAGAAGGAACATCAGAATTCATCTTGATGGCCAAGGAAGAGCTTGAGGAAGATATCCGGGAATTTTAAGAAGGTGAGGTAGATCTTGAGGGGGAGCTAATTAGTGCCCTGGAGGAAATAGACAGGATTAAACTTAAGAGTAAGAAACAGAAAGAGATTCTTCTGAAATATGCAAAGACTGAACCAGATTTAGAAGATATTATTAAATTGAAGATTGAACTAGAAGAATCAAGGGAAATAGAGAATATTCTGAGAAAATAAATAAAGGAGAAAAATCAGGAGCGAGAAAAACTAGAAGAAGAAGTGGTAAGCCTGAGGAAGAAATTAGAAAAGGCCCAAATTGAATTAACTATGAATATTTTTCAAATGAAAAGCTCTGGACATTTGGAAAAAATTTTAAATGCTCAAAGACCTCCTCATATAAAGGCTGGGATAGGCTATGAAGGAGAAACCAGCAAATCCAAGGCAGAAGATAACAAGAATATCATTTTTGTAAAAGCTGTAAAGGATAATGAAGGAGAAAAAAGGGAATCAACAGAATTAGAATCCAACAAAACCATGATATATAATGAAACAAACAGAAACAAGCAACAACCTCAAGTGACAAAGAAAGAAATGAAGAATCAGTCAACTGCAAAAGGCTCATACGCTCCTAACGATGAATGGAACAAATTTGGAAGATGTCAAAGGAGGTTCCTTCCCCCTGTAAGAAGCATCACCTGCTTTGTCTGCCACAAACCTGGACATATTGCGACATACTGTAAGACAAACCAAATCCAATCCAACCAGCAAAAGATGCAACAAACAAAAAGACTACCTCAAACAACTCTCTCTGTCAGAGACAGATACTACTTCTATGGGTATTGTTTTTGTTGTAAAGGGTTCGGTCATAAAGCCATGGAGTGTAGAATGTATATTGTAACAACCCATTCTCAAGTTATACATGATGATATTAGTGTGTGTATGATATATGCATTTGATAGCTACACCTGCCTATCTCACACACATCGCACTAGTACACCTAACTACTAATATCAAGATTACCTGAGTTAGAGATTAATATTAAGATTTCAGATTGATATTCATATTAACTAAGTATAAATTATATGAAAAGGACTAATAAAAAGAAAATAAACTTAAGTTAATTAAAATATATATAAAGTTAATTAAATATTCCAACATAAGAATCAATCATAAAGGTACTCAAAATTTAAGTCGTATACCCCTAAACAAATTTGATAACCGTAGATCACATCTCCTCTTTAATATCAATCACATCTCCATAAGTAACATTTGTACCTTCATTTATGAAGATCAAATCTTGATGGAGAAAAGGTGGTGGGGGAGGATGTATGGCGGTGGAGAAAGTTATATAAGGAGGATGATACGAAGGTGAAAGGGATCGGTCTTTTGAAATTCTGCATGATTACCAAGTGATATTATGGAGGGAGAGGATTTGTGCTGAAAGAGAGCCTCTGGGTTCTTGGAATTCTGGGCACGGAGGCAGAGGAGACATCCTCTGGGTCTAGGATTGTTCCTAGATTGGTTGGGAGGATTTGATTGTTTCGGTAAACTGTTCACAGCATCACAAGGAGAACCACCATTAAGTCATCTGCTCTATTCTAGGTATTTCTCTATGTATAGACTAGTTCCTTATGAAAGATTAAAATTTCACTGCTGATCTTCATTTAATCGTATTACTGCTGAAATATATATATATATATATATATGCTTAGATTTTATTCATGGAAAGGATGATAGCTGTAGCAGTGATTACACTGTTGGTCGAATTAACACTAATTCTATCTCTAGCAAAACTCCGAAATTTAGTGGAAAAGTTAGGATATTTCCAACGTGAGTTCTTACATATGGTATCAGAGGCAGGTTCAAACTCTCGGACCTGTTAGTTAAGATGATGTTAAACTTGCTTGAGTCTTCTGAGTCTTCTGTCTTAACTATGGAAGATAATAGACAGATTTTAAGTTAACCCCTGTGGCCAATAACATAAGTACCAAAGCTATTCCTGAGTATCTACAATCTACTTCAGCAACTGTGCTATAAGCCATTCAGAACAGTAATATGCTCAACATTCATTTTAAGGAACACTATCATTCTGGTTTATATTTATTACTATAGTAAAATCTCTTCTACAGATAGACCAGATTTACAATAACATAGTTCTAGCAATATTCAACCACTTTATTAACTGTTTTAACAAACTTCCAGAGGTCAGAAATGATAAGGAGTAAACTCAGCCATATGATATCAGTGCTCTGTCCCTTTTATCGACAATAAACTCAGACCAGCAAAGAACAGTGGATATGGTGTGTAACCCTCTTAGCACGTCCGACGGCATACATCGCAGCTTTTTATTCATATTCTCTTTCGGGTTCATTGTCTTCTTTTTCCCGTTTGAAGTCTCCTTGCTAGAGACCCTACATCTCTGATCTCTGCCGCAGGAAAATCTTTCCCTTCTACAGATGAGTTTAATGCTAAAGCTTCCAAAGATGTATCATACGGTTTTTCAATAATTCCATCATAGGATTAAAAAAAAAAACATTTCATCTTCTTTATGGTTTATAGACGAATGTTCCTGAATCATTGAATTGGATGTTGCTAATGAAAGCTCCAGAGAGAATATTTTAGAGGGTTCAGACTCCAAAAGCAAAGCATCAAATCCGCCATTCAATCCTTTTGTTCCACTATTAAAACTGCAAACAAATCCTAACATTTAAATTAGTTTAAAATTAATTTCAGCATCTGGAAATCAAAACCTTAATCGGAATTGAAGAGTAAAATATTTTTCATCAGAAATATTTGTGGTAAAATGCCTGAAGCTAGGTTAAAGCGAAACTCAGTACTAGCATGAAAAGTAGTAATAAGTAATAGCAAGGCAAGAACAACACTACTCGCCACCCTACGCTTACACTTTTTTCGGGCTGCAAGCTCAACTTTTCGTCGGCAGAAGGGAAATATGGCTTGTATCTGTACCACGAAGGTTGGAAAGAAATGAGCTACGATTTGCATCTCCGCAAGCTCTCGAGCGTTCCCGTGCTCTTCATTCTTGGAAATGGTGGTAGCTACAAACCGGTTTCTTACGACTGGAGTAAACCTCCACCGTTGACATAGGACCCTGAGGCCAGTAGCAGATATACAGCGGAATGAGTGTCGATCACTTAAATGGCCTATGCAGGTTGGGACCAACTTTGCCAACGTAAGAAAATTTAAGGAAAACACCTGGACAACAAATCGCCATCTGGGTTAAATGGGATTCGTTGTCGAAAACTCACAATCGACGTTGCCACCGATTAAAATATGCGCTCCACTATAACATTAACCCATCGTTTCAAAAATGATTTCGGACTTTAAAATTTGCGGAAATAGCTGACTTTAACCCTTAGTAAAATGCGGCGTATAAATCTTTTATATACCAAAAATCCGTTTGTTATGATAATACAATGGTTCAGATTTATTAAAATTCACTTACTCCAATGACCGTGATTAATATATATGTTATGTTAAAGCCGCCGATCTGGTGGTAAATATTTTAACATATATACGTTGAATGACTGTGATTAATATATATATTATGTTAAAGCTGCCGATCTGGTGGTAAATATTTTAACTTATATATACGTTGAATGACCGTGATTAATATATATGTTATGTTAAAGTCGCCGATCTGGTGGTAAATATTTTTAACATATGTACGTTGAACGAAAAGGTAGCACAGAGGGTAGAGGCCGAGGTTTGATCTCGCGACCTCTCTCTCATCAGTGCGCTCCTCCACCAACGAGCCATATTCATTAGGAGTGGTGCAAATCAAAACACGGGGTCGAGGTCCGGGTTTGAACTCGTGACCTCCCCCTCTATACCAAAACACCTTCTAGTATAAAATGTTACGGTGTATCGGATTAATTAAAAGTTACTGCATTTAATTCGAAATGATATTGGTGCGACTTTTTCAACTGTCGTGGCCGGCGTCGACAGCCTGATTGGCCTCATGACTTGATTGCAAATAGTTGAAAGTTGGAATTTTATATATATTTATATTATATTTCATTTATTTTTAATTAAAATTATATGGCATATAATTTAATTAAATTAAACAAAGTTATGGCATATTAGAGTTGAAGCGTATGTTTTATTGGCATCTAAATTAAGGTGACAAACCTTATAATATGACATTAAAAAAGGATCGAATGATAGCATTGTATGCGGTGGTAGTATGTGCATTGTGATGCATTAAAACTATAGTTAAATTTGGAAAAGTTTAAATTTATCTAACTAGATGATTCACGTGGGGTTGGGATTAAATAACTTTTGCATATGGAAAGTTATGAGTTAAGCTTTTATATATATATATATATATATGATGTAAAAGTTTAAATGCTTTCACGATTGAAAGGATATAATAAAGTATTTTGTTTATAAGCATATTAATTACTTATAAAAATGTGGGAATCAAACTAAATAAAAATTGATTAACACTATTTATAAATTAATTTAGAGTTTGATTTTATACAAAACAATTGAAATTTTACTCTCATTTATTTTGTTATGCAGACAGGGAGAGTCACAAGGGTGAACAAAATCCATATTCAAGTATTAGTTATAGTCATAAGTAGCTAAAAATCAATAAATCCTTTCTATAACTGCATCTAGGACTAAAACATTCTAGACAAATTTTACAAACCAACACTTTGATCTATGAAAACCCCTGCATTTCACTCTAGAGTTAGTACGCATAAAATACCCTACATAGGACAAGGAGGTTGCGTTGCCACCCTCCTTGACCTCGGTACAAGTAAAACCAGCCTACAGGTAAAATAGCAAAAGAACTATACTCGTATGCAAGCTCAAATCTTACGAAAATTATATTCTGTCAGTCTGAAAATTTACCCACTTCTCACAAATTTATTATGTATTTCAGGAAAAGTCACAATGTTTAACACGTACCAAAGGCGACAGCGCCAACGAAATGCATCGCCGCTACCTCCACCTTCACCATCACCATCGACACCATCAAGATCGCCGTTAGCGCCTATTGCTCCACCCGATCTCACTACTGTGATAAGCTCATTAGAAGCCATTTTGGAAACATTAAAAGGGTCGCAGTCGACCAGGAACAAGGAGGAATGACGTCATCCAGAGGAAAGACATTTAGAAAAGCATAAGGATTATGATGACAAACCTCATAGAGAAGATATTTCACGGGAACTGCAAAAGATTAAACTCCCGGAATTCTCTGGAGGACGAGCTAGAGAACATGCCGAAGCATGGTTGGAAGGGATGATTAGATGCTTCGCATTAAGAGAATATTCTTCAACTTCTAAAACAAAGATTACTGTATTCCAACTCAGGGGGAATGCTCTGATTTGGTGGGGGAATATAGAAAAACAACTGCATCTCACATTAGATGTCATTCCTTGGGAGTTGTTTGTGGACCGATTCTGTGCGAAATACTTACCACCTTTCTTTCAAGAACAGCAAGCCGGAGCCTTCCATACTCTAACCCAAGGTGGTAAAACCGTGGAAGAATACGACATAAAGTTCATGGAACTTGTAAAATGTGTTCCTTATCTAGACACGGATGAACGCCAGGCCGAGCGTTTCGTATTTGGATTAAATCCTCGAATCAGGGCCATGGTAAGAATGTGGAAGCCTTCGACAGTGGCAGAGGCAGTTGAATGTGCTCTTTATGCAGAAGAACATTTGGGGATTAAAAGGGATTTCAGGCCAGCTGAACCAATACCGCAGGCATTTACAGGAAAGACTCCTCGAAATTTCTTCCAAGGAAATAACTCGAGACCACCTCCTTATGGTAACAGGTTGACCCCAAGAGGAGCGGGGGCAGGAGCTCCCAAGAACATAAATGCAATAGCTTCTGAATCCTCAAACATCAGTCCTTGGAGATCTCGAGGGACTGGTAGTCGGGGAAGGAATGGGAGAGGAAGTAGCACCAGGGGACAGAGCTTTTGGTCTGGAATTTCTCAGTCAAACGCAAAAGGACCAACTCGGGTGGACTGTTGGGGGTGTGGAGGACCTCATCTTCGACGTGATTGTCTGGAGAACTCTCGGCGAACAGGAAAAGAACCATCATCAGATGCCCAAAGCAATCATAGAATCCATGCTGTCGTCAACAACAACCAAGCAGCAGATCAATCCACAGTAGTGGAATCTTTAGGTACAATCAACGGAATAAAACTCAAAATCTTATTTGACACTGGAGCTACTGATAGTTTTATTTCATCTTATGCATTGAATAAATGTGGGCTGGTAGCCTGCAAACAGGACGATTTTAGACAGATAGAAATGGCTTTGGGAGACCTTCAATCAGTAGAATTAAGTGTTGAGGATTGCAAAGTTGATCTAGGAGTCTATTTGACCAAACTAAAAGTATATGTCACGGCCCTAGGAACTTACGACCTGGTGATAGGAATGGATTGGGTTAGGAGTCTCATCGAAAGAAGGCATATTGTTCCGGGAAAACAATACTTTGCATGAATGATGAGGGATAGACAATCCAAATTCAAGGTATTAATAGAAAGTGCATTCTGCGTTTCATCTCATCCATGCAAATGAAGCAGAAGTATGAAAGTTGCCAAGTGCGTGTGGCAGAAAGTAAGAAGAGAAAGGGCTCTTAGATCAAGATTCATTTCCGTCGTGGTATCTTCCTGACTGCTTCAAAGGAATTGCTACCAGATCGCTCTAAGAGGAGCTAGACCTCTCCATTGAACTGAAACGTGGTACAGAA
>CM076583.1:14597039-14727784 GCA_034641835.2 Pinus albicaulis
AGATGAAAAAATCGCGATATTATCGCGATAATTTGAAATTATCGCGAGTTTTTCAGCCAAACGATAATATCGGCGATAATTTGAAACGATAATTTGAAATTATCGTTATCGCGATATTATCGCGATAATTTCGAAATTATCGCGATTCGAATTGAATTTATCGTGGGTGCCTCCAACAGCGCGGTTATATGCCGATTTTTGGGTTTTTTTTTTTCATTTTACTTTGACAGCGTGGGTTATGAGAGCCAAGGAGGGAAGGAGGTGATTTACAAGCCCAAGATTGGACAAAAGTGAAGAATTTCTTGCAAGCCAAGCGAACAAAAATTGAATTTGGACCAAGTGTCTCCGACAAAACGTTTTTCCAGGTATGGGCATCAAATTTGACCCATTTTTTTTTGTTTTTTTCTTGTTCTTCCATGGGTTTCTATTACCCATGTATTTTTCATCATTTGTGATTGCATTTGGTTGTGTTTTTTTGTTTTTGTTTTTGTTTTATTGAGAGGAGAGGGTTTATTTTGGTCAAAAATGCAAAAAATTGTTTGTTAAATTTTGTTTTTTATATTTCTTCTTGTGCTCTTAGGTTCTTCCCATTATTTTTGCTTGTGTTTCAACATGTATTTTTTCCTATTATTATTGCATTCAGTTGAGGGTTTTTTTTTGTGAAAAAAATAAAAATGTTGCATGTAAAATTGTAATTTTTTTATTTTATTTTTTAACTGGCAATTTTTCTTGTGCCCTAGGTTCAAATTTCAACATTCAAAGTTCAAAGTTTCCAACATGCCAAGGAAATTAGATCCTTTCTAGGAATTTGGTGAACCTGATGGGGGGTTTGACCGATTAAACTTGACTTGCAAATTATGTGGTCAACACATGGCAGGGGGGGTATACAGGTTGAAATACCACCTGGCACAAATTCCTGGGCATGAAATAGGCCCTTGCATTAAAACCAATCCAGAAATAATCAGAAGAGCCATGAACTCATTGGAAGAAATGGAAGCCGCTAAAGTCAGCAAAGCAGCTCTGAAGAGTCAAATATCAGGGTTTGGAGTTGAGCGTGAGAGTGGTAGTGGCTCTTCAGCATCAGCCTCTTCTACAGGCAGCCCCGCAGTTGCCTCCTCATTTTTTGTTCCTAGAACCACTCTCGGGGCACAGCCATCTATCTCCTCCCTTATTAAAAAAAAGGAGAAGGAAGAAGCTGATAAGTTGTTGGGCAAACTGTTTCTTTGGAGTGATATTCCTTTCAATGTTGCCAGGAACAATCCATTTTATCAGGCTGCGATTGATGCTATCGCTGTTGTTGGCCCAGGATACAAAGCCCCTACATATCATGACCTTAAAAGGCGCATTCTGCAAAATGAGAAAGCTGACTGCACCAAGAGATTGGAAGACTTAAGGGCATCATGGGAAGTCACAGGATGCATTGTGATGTCAGATGGTTGGACTGATCAAAGGGGTAGGACCCTTCTTAACTTCTTGGTCAGTTGTCCCAAGGGGACAATGTTTATAAAATCTGTTGATGCATCTGCACATGTCAAAGATGCAAGATTATTATGTGATTTATTAGATGTGTTCATTATGGAGGTTGGGCCCCAAAATGTTGTCCAAATCATAACGGACAACGCTGCAAACTATGTTTTAGCTGGCAAGATGCTTATGGAGAGGTATCCAAGCATATTTTGGACACCTTGTGCTGCACATTGCCTAGATTTGATGTTGGAGGACATCGGAAAGCTTGATTTTGTCAAAGATATTGTAGAATCATCAAAGAGAATCACAAAATTTATATATAACCATGGATCTGTGCTTCATTTGATGAGGACATTCACCAACAATAAGGAGTTGGTGCGGCCTGCTATTACATGATTTGCCACTACTTTCATCTCTCTTCAATCCCTCTTGAATTCTAAGTGGGATTTGAAGAGAATGTTTCTTTCAGATGAGTGGCGTGCTTTGACTATCAGCCGCAAATCAGAGGGACAGGCCATCTATAGGTTGGTGTCATATCAGGAAGATTTCTGGGTTGGAGTGGAAGAGGTGTGCAGCATTAGTGAACCTTTGGTAAAGGTTCTTAGATTGGTGGATGGAGAGAAGCCCGCAATGGGCTACTTGTATGAGGCCATGGATAGGGCCAAAGAAGCTGTTCGCAGCTATTATGATGATAAGGGTGATGATGGGTTTTAGAGACAACTTCTTTTATGGGAAGTGATTGATGATCGATGGAACAACACACTCCATCGTCCCATTCATGCTGCAGGGCTCTTCCTGAACCCCGCATTTGCTTATTCATGTGGTTTTGTATTTGATGCTGAGGTCATGGATGGCTTTTTCACTTGTGTTCAGAAGATGGTGCCAAGTCCATCAAAACGTGCAGAGATATCCAAAGAGATGGAGGTATACAGAATGGCAGGTGGCACCTTGAGCTTCGACATGGCTGTCCAGGATAGGACTGCTAAAATGCCAAGTAAGATTTTCATTATTTTAAAAATTTTCTTATGTTTGTAACTTTATAAATTATAAGTTTATCTTATTTGTTGTAACTTGTAACTTGTAGATGCATGGTGGAGGAGCTACGGTGGCAGAATACCAAAACTCCAAAAATTTGCCATTAGAATACTCAGCCAAACATGTAGCGCTTCACGATGCGAGCGCAACTGGAGTGTATTTGAAAAAATACACACCAAAAGGCGCAACAGGTAAAACACTTAACATATTCAAATTTCGAACTGATTTTTTGAATTCATTAAATATTTTTTTTTAAATATTTAATTTATTAATTTATGACCCTTGTACGGGTTGGAGGGTCAGCGGCTCAATGACATGGTTTACGTCTACTACAATCTTAGATTGTGGGTGAGACAACTTGAGAGGACCCCTGATGTGGAGGCCATCTCTTTAGATGCGATTGACACCACTGCTGAATGGAGGGTTGAGGCTGAGAGGCTTGTCATGGAGTCAGCCCCTGATTGGATAGAGGAGGAGGTAGTGGAGGGGGAGGACGAGGAGGAGGAGGAGGAGGAGCAGGAGGAGGAGGTGACACCACCTACCACTACTACCGGTAGAGGACGTGGTCGGCCTCCTTTAGCTCCTAGTGGTTCAGGTTCCCGTTCCGGTTCTGGTGCTTCATTTCTTTCTTCTAGAGCACGACAGAGCCCATTGCCAGTCCCGCCAGCGTCTTCATCTAGAGAGAAAGGCAAAGCTATTGTATTTTCTCGCAAGAGGGGCAGAGGAAATCAATAGTATAGGACCATAGGTTATATGGTCACTGGTGCATTGACATTCCTTTGTATATGATTGTTGACATTATGACTCATGATATGAGATACATTATTATATTTTTTGTTGATATTTTGAGGCTGAGTTGACTCTTGAGACTCAGGACTTAGTATTCAGGACAGGATTCAGTTTTATGTGTGATGTAGCACTAGACATGATATTACACATCTTTTATATTAGTTTTTTTTTTCATATTTATGTGTCAATGCATTTATTTTATGCTGTAGATGCTTTAGATATTAAAAAAATTGAAAAAAAATGAATATTTTTGTATGTGCCGATTTTTTCCCGATAATTACGATTTTTTCCGATTTTTTCCCCTCGCCGATAATATCCCGATAACGATTTTTTCATCTTTGGTTCTTACTATATGACATTCACTGATGACTTCTCCCGCAAAACCTGGATATACTTCTTGAAGAAAAAGGATGAGGCTTTCATGTGGTTTCGTACCTTTAAAGCCTTGGTGGAAAATATGACAGGGAAGAAGATAAAGATTTTAAGGACCGACAATGGCACTGAATATGAGTCAAATGAGTTCAAGGACTTTTGCAGAGAAGCTGGCATTAAGAGGGAGACCACTACTGCCTATACTCCTGAGCAAAATGGCGTTGCTGAACGAAAGAACAGGACCATTGTGGAAGCTGCCCGTGCCATGCTATGTGACCAGGGTCTATCGAAATTTCTGTGGGGAGAAGCTGCAAATACTGTTGTATACATTCAAAACCGATGCCCTCATTCCACTCTGGACTCCAAAACTCCCGAAGAGGTTTTGTAAATTTTAGTAGATGTTCTATGCTTGGAGCAACTTTACTTTTCTCACAGCAATCATACAAATAGTTAAGTAAAATGCAAATAGAACATATAAGTGGATCTTATAGAAGACAAATCAGAAACAGGAAAAATGTGGTGGTGCGTTACGGCGATCAACAGGATGCTTCAACCAGCAAAGTCTCCTTGGTCAGCCAACCCAGAATGTGTCACAACAGTCCTCCAATCAGCAAACGAGTCAACCCAAGTCAACTCCAAAAAAGTCAACGATGTCCTGAAAAAGTCAACGCAGGGCAGCAAGCTAAAAGTCAACGCAGCAGCAGATTGGTCAACCCTTTGACCTCGATTTCTGTGCCAAATAGTACGGCCTTCCAAAATCAAACTTCCCACAAATTTTCAGCCCAATTGGACCATGCGTTGACCAAAGTCAACGCTGGTCAAACTTTCTGCAAAACCCTAACTGCAGAAAATCATCCTTCAGCTCAGCCGTACAGTTTTGTCCTTCTTCTCCTTCACACGTGTGGGCTGAACTCGTCCTCCAAGGAGCTCGTACTATCTCAGATGAGAGAAGATGTGAGTTGTGTTGTGATGAAATGCTCTCCAACTTTGCCTGTATTTATATCCATCATTGGGGTGTGTGACACATCTGCTGGGGGTGTGAAACCTTAAGGCCGACCTGCACATATAATTTATTATGAATAATAAATTCAAAATAAATGTTCTGCTCATCGGATTAAGACATATTATATATGGATTTTACACCTCTCCGAAAAAGGAATCCAACAAACATATTAGCCTCTTAATCTGAGCATCATAACATGGAGTTTGGACCTAGTTGTCCAAATTTAACACTCCCTCTCAACTAGGGAGAACTCCATCCATCAGTGCAATCAAACATCGTGCGTCATCCCGCCGTAACTTGCTTTACTGGCCTCTTTATTTCAGAACAGAAGTGGGTCAGTCACAAAGACATCATCCCTCGACTGACATAATCAGTCCAGAGGTTCAAAACCTCTATCAAACTCATGAAGAGTATCCAACCAACCCAAAGTTGGTTCATCTGACCCGAAGTCAGGCAGATGTCCCAGACCTCACTAAACTTGATCCCAGATCAAGTGGTTGAACCGTGCCATCCTAGATAGAGAGTACGGCAATCTCTGATGCGTCCATCAGTCTTTGCTAATAGTCTCTAGCTTTTCCCACCTCATTGGCCAAATGAGAGGTACTTCCCATGAGCCCTGAACTCAATGGGTAGGATGCATACGGGGCACAGATAAATGAGAGGCGAACCAGCTCAATAATCACAAGGGTGGGGCAGAAGCATTATGAGTGCTTATAGCTCCGAGAAGCTATCCCCAAAGCCCCCTAGAGCTCCCAGAGCTCATCGTCCAACGAGACCCACATCATAGGGTCTTTCCACGACACCAAGACTCTCACGGAAGGTTAGGAACTTGACCTTTCCCAGGGGCTTAGTGAGAATATCCGCGACCTGCTCATCAGTTCCTATATGATCGAGCCTTACGGCGCCTCGCTGTACCATATCCCGGATAAAGTGGTACTTGATATCAATATGCTTGGATCGGTCGTGGAACACAGGATTCTCAGTCATACGAATCCCACTCTGATTATCACAGAGTATCACAATGGTATCTAGCACATGTCCAAACAGCTCACTAAAGAGCTTCCGCAACCAAACTGCTTCACAACAGGCCATACTAGCAGCAATGTATTCGGCCTCCGCGGTGCTCAAAGCCACAGACTTCTGCTTCCTGCTCATCCATGAGATCGAAGCAGAACCAAGATTGAAGCAGCATCCCGATGTGCTCTTACGATCCACCACACTGCCAGCCCAATCGGCATCAGTATATCCACGGAGTGTCACACTCCCGGCAGTGTATCTTAGCCCATGGTTTATCGTGCCCCGAAGATATCTCAGAAGATTCTTGGCACCAACCCAGTGAAAGTGATGAGGCTCAACCATCTGTTGACTCAAAGTGTTCACTGCAAAACATATATCTGGTCGGGTGTTCACTAAAAACATCAAAGCTCCTATGAGTTGACGATACTCAGTAGGATTGGCCAAGATAGGCCCAGCAGCGCTGCCACTCAACTTCTTGAAGTTGAGTTCCATCGGTGTTGACACGGACTTGCAGTCCACCATACCAAATCTCTCTAGAAGTTTCACAATGTATTTTCCTTGAGAAAGGAAAATCTCTCAAGGTCTCTGCCAGACCTCCAGGCCTAGGAAGTAGTGCATCAGTCCTAGGTCCTTCATCTCGAACTCAGCAGCGAGCTCCCTCTTACATTGATGAATGAGAGGGTCAGCACCTGTCAGGAAGAGGTCGTCCACATACAGCACTAGAATGAGAGGCTTCTCCCGCACAACCTTGAAGTAAAGGTTCGGATCAGCATTACTTCGAGTGAAGCCCAGCTTCATCAAGTAACTATCCATCCTCTCGTACCAAGCTCTGGGTGCTTGCTTTAACCCATAGAGGGCTTTCTTCAACCTGCAGACATGAGTGTCTCGATCTTGAACTTCAAATCCCAGAGGTTGTTCTACATACACCTCTTCTTTTATTGCACCATGCAGAAAAGCGGTCTTGACATCCATCTGATGAAGACTCCATCCTTGCGTAGCAGCAAGGGCTATGATTGATCGAATGGTGGTATATCGTGCCACGGGTGCAAATATGTCATCATAGTCTATTCCTTCCTTTTGAGAGAAGCCACGGGCAACAAATCTTGCCTTGAACTTTTCAGCACTCCCATCAGATCCATGTTTGATCTTGTAGAGCCATTTTGCGGTGACAACTGATTTGTCCTTAGGTCTCGGGACCACATCCCAGACATCATTCTTCATTATGGACTCATATTCTTCGTGCATAGCATCCTTCCAAACTTGATGCTTTACGGCTTCCTCAAAAGATCCAGGTTCAGATTGTACAATAGTACTCATGGCAGCTAGATATCCTTGGTATCTACACGGCTTCTTGCTTTCTCGGAATGTCCCCCTTGGGGCAGCATGACCCTCAGCATCTTCGAGGGTGTCCCTGAGCCATGATGGTCTCTTTCCCAGTGAAGGAGATGGATCAATAGGGTCCATTGGTCCTTCAATATCAGGCATTGTCTCATCTTGCGGTTCTTCCAGATTTCCAGGCCTTTCTTCATGATTTTCTCCAGATCTTGGAAGATCTACTACTTTCTTCAGGGAAGCATCTTCATCAAAAGTGACATCATGGCTTATCTCTACTTCCCTTTGACCAGGTACATAGACTCTATATGCCTTAGAAGTCTCATTGTAGCCCACAAACATTCCTTTCTTCCCAGTAGCATCCAGCTTACTTCTCTTTTCTTTCGGCACATGAAAATAGACAAGACATCCAAAAATTCTAAAATGTGAGACATCAGGTTTCTTACCAGAGAAAACCTCTTCGGGAGTTTTGGAGTCCAGAGCGGAATGAGGGCATCGGTTTTGAATGTACACGGCAGTATTTGCAGCTTCTCCCCACAGAAACTTTGGTAGACCCTGGTCACATAGCATGGCACGGGCAGCTTCCACAATAGTCCTATTCTTGCGTTCGGCAACACCATTCTGCTCAGGAGTATATGCAGTGGTAGTCTCCCTCTTAATGCCAGCTTCTCTGCAAAAGTCTTTGAACTCATTTGACTCATATTCAGTGCCATTGTCAGTCCTCAAAATCTTGATCTTCTTTCCGGTCATATTTTCCACCAAGGCTTTAAAGGTACGGAACCACATGAAAGCCTCATCCTTCTTCTTCAAGAAGTATATCCAGGTTTTGCGAGAGAAGTCATCAGTAAATGTCATATAGTAAGAACATCCCCCCAGGGATGTTACGGGTAACATACCAGAAAGATCAGAATGGACCAATTGCAATATATCGGATGTCTTTGTGACACTTGAGGGGAAAGGTCCCCTTGTATGTTTCCCTTCAGCACAGCCCTTACATACACCTTCATGATTATTTCCAAAATCAGGCATCCCTGTCACCACCTTCCTTGCTTCGGGAAGGGCCTTGTAATGAAGGTGTCCAAATCTTCGATGCCATAGTTCGGTTTGTCGGATAGTATCACAAGTCATAGCTCCCAACGGGCTCCCTCCAACGTGGTAGAGTGTACCAACTCTAAAACCAATTGAGATAGCTTCCTTGAAGCTCTCCTTCCACATGAGCACCTTTCCATCAGAGAAAGTTACATTGAATCCTTTGTCTTCCATGGCAGATACAGACACAAGGTTCTTCTTTAGTTTAGGTACATAGAGTACATCTTGCAAACGTAGGACTTGTCCTTGAGACAAGTGAAGGGTCACAGTCCCTGTCCCTTTCACAGGATTAGTGGCATTATCCCCAAGGATAATTTCTAGATTAGTATCCCTTTCAACCATGTCAGAAAGTGCTTCCTTGAATCTGGTGATGTGTCTTGAAGCACCACTATCGATTAGCCAGACATCCATAGTGTCGGGCGAAGATGCAGCTGAGAGAGCAGATACAAGAATATACTCATTTCTTTTATCAACAACATTAGACTCCTCATACCTGGTATTTCTAGACTTTTTAGAAGGTTGATTGTTTCCACCAAAGTGAGCCTTCCTCTTTCCTTTGGATTTGTCACTTCTTCGATTCTCATTCCTTCGGTTGTTGTTGTTATCATCACTATCGGGAGAATCCTTCTTGAAGGGGCATTCTCTAGCATAGTGACCAGGCCTATGGCAGGTGAAACATTTACCCTTCTTCTTTTGAGTCCTCGTTCTTCCTTTGTCCTTTGAACCACCAGAGTTCTTCTTTCGGGTATGAGCACTATAGGCAGCATTTCTGTCATTATCGAATTCCTTCATCCTTGTTTCTTCTTGCATACATCTAGACAGAAGCTCATCAAAGTTAGGAATGGTATTATTGTTGAGAATGGTAGTTGTGAATACTTGCCATTCATATGGGAGTCCTTCAAGTGCGGTGAGAACCATCTCACGATCAGCTATTGTCTCCCCAATAGCTAGCAGATTGTTCCTTCTTTCGGTCAATTTCAGAAAGAAAGTTTGAATAGACTCATCCCGGCCCTTCTTCATATTCTTCAACTTGTTCTTGAGGAATAGCACTTGGTTCACATTGTTTACCTTGAACATGAGGATCAATTTGTCATACATCTCCTTGGATGTGCCTAGTTCAGATATATAGGCAACGAGACTCTTATGTATGGATTCCCTGATCAACAGCTTTGCTCTGATTTCTCCCTTCTTATACTTGTTTCTAACAGCAGCGGTAGCATTGGATGGAGGTTCTTGAATCTTACCCGTCACATGATCCAAGAGATCATGATCTTCCAATTTGAGATCTAATATCATCTTCCAGGCATGGAAGTCATCCCTTCCAGTCAGCTTGTCATTCTCCTTGAATTCAAGACTAGTGGAACCCATTTATTCCGGTGGTGATTGCTAAAGATAGAGTTTGTCTTCACCTCAGCTCTGATACCATGTAAATTTTAGTAGATGTTCTATGCTTGGAGCAACTTTACTTTTCTCACAGCAATCATACAAATAGTTAAGTAAAATGCAAATAGAACATATAAGTGGATCTTATAGAAGACAAATTAGAAACAAGAAAAATGTGGTGGTGCGTTACGGCGATCAACAGGATGCTTCAACCAGCAAAGTCTCCTTGGTCAGCCAACCCAGAATGTGTCACAACAGTCCTCCAATCAGCAAACGAGTCAACCCAAGTCAACTCCAAAAAAGTCAACGTTGTCCAGAAAAAGTCAACGCAGGGCAACAAGCTAAAAGTCAACGCAGCAGCAGATTGGTCAACCCTTTGACCTCGATTTATGTGCCAAACAGTACGGCCTTCCAAAATCGAACTTCTCACCAAATTTCAGCCCAATTGGACCATGCGTTGACCAAAGTCAACGCTGGTCAAACTTTCTACAAAACCCTAACTGCAGAAATTTGTCCTTCAGCTCAGCCGTACAAATTTGTCCTTCTTCTCCCGCTTCCAAAAAAGTCCCCGCTTCGTGCAACATTTCTCAAGACACATCACTGGGTTCAAGGAAGCACTTTCTGACATGGTTGAGAAGGATACTAAGCTGGAAATTATCCTTGGAGATAATGCCACATATCCCGTGAAAGGGACAGGCACTGTGACCCTCCACTTGTCTCAAGGACAAGTCCTACATTTGCAGGATGTACTCTATGTACCAAAATTGAAGAAGAACCTTATGTCTATATCAGCCATGGAAGACAAAGGTTTCAATGTGGCATTCACTGATGGAAAGGTGTGCATGTGGAAGAAGAATCTCAAGGAAGCTATCGTGATTGGTTTTAGAGTTGGAACACTCTACCAGGTTGGAGGAAGTCCACTGGGAGCTATGACATGTGATACTATCAAACAAAGTTTGAACTATGGTACGGAGAGTTTGGACTGGTGACACAGGCCCTTCACGAGAAGCGCAAGGGATGGGTGGCAAGGGGATCCCCAACATTGAAATAATCATATAATGTATGAGAGTTTATGCCGAAGAAAGCATACAAAGAGGACCTTTCCCCTCAAAGCATAAGAGAAAGACATACGATATTTACCCCTGGTCATTAAGTCTATACCGGTATGCTACCGTGACATCTGGGAGGATGTTCTTACTATATGACATTCACTAGCCAGCTTCTCTCGCAAGACCTAGATATATTTCTTGAAGAAGAAGGACGAAGCATTCAAATGGTTTTGTACCTTCAAGGCCTCGGTGGAAAATCAAACAGGAAAGAAGATCAAGATTTTGAGGACCGATAATGGCATCGAATATGGGTCAAATGAGTTCAATGACTTTTGCAGAGGTGCTGGCATTAAGAGGGAGACCACAGCCGTGTATACTCTTGAGCAAAATGGCGTTGTTGAAAGAAAGAATAGGACTATTGTCGAAGCTGCCGTTGCCATGCTATGTGACCGGAGGTCTACGAAGTTTTTGTGGGAAAAGCTACGAATACTCATGTCGAGGCTAAGCAAGCGCTTTCATTCAGCTCTTTGGACTCCAAAACTCTCGAAGAGGTTTTGACTGGTAAGAAACCTGACGTCTCACATTTTAGAATTTTTGGATGTCCTGTTTATTTTCATGTGCCAAAAGAAAAGAGAAGTAAGTTGGATGCTTCTGGGAAGAAAGGAATATTTGTGGGCTACAACAAAACTTCTAAGGCCTATAGAGTCTATGTACCTGGTCAAAGGGAAGTAGAGATATGCCATGATGTCACTTTTGACGAAGATGCTTCCCTGAAGAAAGTAGTAGATCTTTCGAGATCTGAGGAAAATCATGAAGCAAGGCCTGGAAATCAAGAAGAACTGCAGGATGAGACAATGCCTGATGTTGAAGGACCAATGGACCCAATCGATCCATCTCCTTCACTGAGAAAGAGACCATCATGGCTCAGAGACACTCTCGAAGATGCCGAGGGACATGCTGCCCCGAGGGGGACATTCCGAGAAAGCAAGAAGCCGTGTAGATACCAAGGGTATCTAGCTGCCATGAGTACTATTGTACAATCTGAACCTAGATCTTTTGAGGAAGCCGTAAAGCATCAAGTTTGGAAAGATGCTATGCACGAAGAATATGAGTCCATAATGAAGAATGATGTCTGGGATGTGGTCCCGAGACCGAAGGACAAATCTGTTGTCACCGCGAAATGGCTCTACAAGATCAAACATGGATCTGATGGGAGTGCTGAAAAGTTCAAGGCAAGATTTGTTGCCGTGGCTTCTCTCAAAAGGAAGGAATAGACTATGATGACATATTTGCACCTGTGGCACGATATACCACCATTCGATCAATCATAGCCCTTGCTGCTACGCAAGGATGGAGTCTTCATCAGATGGATGTCAAGACCGCTTTTCTGCATGGTGCAATAAAAGAAGAGGTGTGTGTAGAACAACCTCTGGGATTTGAAATCCCGGGATCGGGACACCATGTACGCGAGTTGAAGAAAACCCTGCGCGGGTTTGAAGCAAGCACCGAGCTTCCTTGGAGAGATGAATGGCTACTTGATGAAGGTGAGCTTCCTCGAAGCCAATGCGCCGAGTCCGAACCTTTACTTCAAGGTTGTCCGGGGGGAAGCCTCTCGTTGCGGTGGCATGTGTTAGAGCGACCTCTTCACCGGCAGTGGCAGCCTCTCATTCATCAATGCAATAGGAGCTCGCTGTTGAGTTCGAGATGAAGGACGTAGGACTAGTGCACTGTTCCTGAGCACAGAGTGCGGCAGAGACACAGCGAGATTTTCTTTTCAGAGAAAATATATTGTGAAGCACGGAAATACTATCGATGGAGATATTTGTAAGTCCGTGTTAAACACACAGGTGGAACTCAACTTCAAGAAGTTGAGTGGCAACGCTGCTGGGCCCGTATTGGCAAATCCTACTAAGTATCGTCAACTCGTGGGGGCTCTGATGTTCTTAGTGAACACTCGTCCAGATATATGTTTTGCAGTGAACACTTTGAGTCAACAGATGGTTGAGCCTCATCACTTTCACTGGGTTGGTGCCAAGAATCTTCTGAGATATCTTCGGGGCACGATAAACCATGGGCTGAGATACACTGCCGGGAGTGTGATACTCCGTGGATATACTGATGCCGATTGGGCTGGCAGTGTGGTGGATTGTAAGAGCACATCGGGATGCTGCTTCAATCTTGGTTCTGCTTCGATCTCATGGATGAGCAAGAAGCAGAAGTCGGTGGCTTTGAGCACCGCGGAGGCCGAATACATTGCTGCTAGTATGGCCTGTTGTGAAGCAGTTTGGTTGCGGAAGCTCTTTAGTGAGTTGTTTGGACATGTGCTAGATACCACTGTGATACTCTGTGATAATCAAAGTGGGATTCGTATGACTGAGAATCCTGTGTTCCACGACCGATCCAAGCATATTGATATCAGGTACCACTTTATCCGGGATATGGTACAGCGAGGCGCCGTAAGGCTCGATCATATAGGAACTGATGAGCAGGTCGCGGATATTCTCACTAAGCCCCTGGGGAAGGTCAAGTTCCTAACCTTTCGTGAGAGTCTTGGTATCGTGGAATGACCCTATGATGTGGGTCCTGTTGGACGATGAGCTCTGGGAGCTCTGGGGGGCTTTGGGGATAGCTTCTCGGAGCTATAAGCACTCATAATGCTTCTGCCCCACCGTTGTGATTATTGAACTGGTTCGCCTCTCATTTATCTGTGCCCCGTATGCATCCTACCCATTGAGTTCAGGGCTCATGGGAAGTACCTCTCATTTGGCCAATGAGGTGGGAAAAGCTAGAGACTAGTAGCAAAGACTGATGGACGCATCAAAGATTGCCGTACTCTCTATCTAGGATGGCACGGTCCTACCACTTGATCTGGGATCAAGTCTAGTGAGGTCTCGAACCTCTGCCTGACTTTGGGTCAGATGAACCAACTTCGAGTTGGTTGGAGACTCTTTGTGAGTCCGATAGAGGTTTTGACCTCTGGGCTGAATCTGTCAGTCGGGAATGATGTCTTTGTGACTGACCCACTACTGTTCTAAAATAAAGAGGCCAACAAAGCAAGTTACGGCGGGATGACGCACGAGGTTTGATTGCACTGGTGGAAGGAGTTCTCCCTAGTTGAGAGGGAGTGTTAAATTTGGACAACTAGGTCCAAACTCCATCTTGTGATGCTCAGATGAAGATTCCAATTTTTGTATTGGATTCCTCTTTCAGAGAGGTGTAAAATCGATCTAAAATTGATTTTAATCTGATGAGCAAAACATTTATTTTGAATTTATTATTTATAATAAATTTAAGTGCAGGTCGGCCTTAAGGTTTTTACCCCCAGCAGATGTGTCACACACCTCTCATGATTGGTATTTATAGGGTCAACGTTGGAGCATTTTTCCACTCATCTCATCACACATCTCCTCCTCTTATACGAGCATCTGAGAAGCAGCTTCATCTCACACATGGGAAAGAAGGTCGGAGTTTACCGCAGCAAGAAGGACGAAATTCACTGCAACCAGAAATCTGCGGTTAGGGTTTCTGGGGAAGTTTGACCAATGTTGACTTTGGTCAATGCATGGTCCGATTGGGCTGAATTTTGGAGGAGACTTCGATCTAAGGAGGCCATACTCTTTGGCACATAAATCGAGGTCAAAGGTTGACCAGAAGTTGAGCTGCGTTAACTTTTAGTGCTGCTGCCCTGCGTTACTTTTCTGTGCAGCGTTGACTTTTCTGAGGTTGACTTCTGAGTTGACCATGTGACTGTTTTGAGGATTGTTGTGACACATGCTGGGTTGGCTAACCGCGAAGTCTTTGTTGGTTGAAGCATCCTGTTGACCACCGTAACGCACCATCACCTTTATCTGTTTCTGACTTGTCTTCTAAAGGATCATTGGTCTGTTCTATCTGCATTTTACTTGTAAAGTCATGTGATTGCTGTTGATAAAAGTAAAGTTGCATCAAGCATAGAACATCTACAAAATCTTACACAAACTAAATCAAAGATGTGAGGTTTCTAGTAGAATTGATTAGAAGGAATTACTTATCAAAGATGACTCAATTCCAAGATGTAAACAAGCATATAAGTATATGAGCAATATTCAATGATGTGTTCAAAATATAGATCAGTGCTTTAAAGTAAATGACAAGTGCTTGCTCAAAAATGAAATTCAAGATACAATGACAATAATCACACAAAGGAAGTGTTAGACCAAGATTAACATATAAGCATCACTTGCAATAAATGAAAAAATACTTGTAAGAGAGTGCTCAAGTAACTAAGGATAGTGACACTAAATATTCACGAGCTAAATAACCACCAAAGTAACAAGTACATGAGATAGAAAAATTGCGAGAAAAGTTGTGATGAGAAGGTGCTCTTGGTTTATTTTATTAATAGAATTCTAAAACTATTTTCAATTTAACTCCTGTCCCCAGACCTCACCCTCGCTCGAAATTTGGGTCTCACAGTGAGGATTCAATAGGGGTGGAGGGTCCCTAATGTCTATACAACCAACTTAAGTTGGAGGCTAATTTAGAGATGCAAGTCTAGTATGCAAAGTGAAATGCCTAAATGATATGAAAGTGAGTTTGCAAGTGCTATGTAAAAGATGGAGATGATTCAATTAAATATGCTTCATAGTTAGAAAAATAACTCAAGTTGCCATAAATTGAAAGTGTTATGCTTCTTTACTTGTAGTATATTGTGAAACTTATCCAAATGAGGAATAGATCACAAAACATAAGTAAGTGATGGCAAATGAGATTGCAAATTAAGAAATTAAAGGACTATGCGATTTGTGTTACTTCCCAATTAGAGCATGCATATGTGATGTGAAAGAAAATGGAAATGTCAAGACCACTAAGTCAATCCATCTACAAATTTTCTCCTTTGAAATGGAGAGATAGGGATGCCAATGGGTAAAACTCACGCTCCCACAATAAAAACAGAAATTGTATTAATTTTACAAGATGGAAATGACCATGAGGCCATTTCTAAACCAAGGAAAGTATTTACAAATAAAATTGAGACCATAGACTTTTCCTCGATGAGAATTTCTATAAACTCAAAAGAATTCAAACTTTACAAAAGGAGAAGAAAAGCTAAGCCTCTTCAATTCCCACAACCAAAGAAGAGAGATTTATCTACCTCATTTGAAATTCAGAGTCCAAAGGTGCTACAACAACTTGTTAGTAATTTCTTGTAGTTGTCCACTCAAGCTGTCACAAGAAAAAGTTCGGAAAGAGGGCTACAAAACCAATCAAATATTAGACAGATAAAATTACAAAATATTGCACAACAATTTACACAGGGCTAAGCGAAAAAGTTCGAGTAAACTCTCCTCTTTGCTTAGTCATCTTCAAACTCTTAGATAGCAAATCAAAGCAATGAAGTATAATGTTTCAAAAGATATTCAAATTTAGAAGTATTCGGCTTGTATACAAGCTATGTCCCAAAACTCCTGCAAAACCACTCTGTAAGATAAGACAACGAAGGTTCAAAGAACAAATGAGAGCTCCTTTGAGAATGTATCAAGGGTGGGTTGGTCTCTCCAAAGACTTCCCCCAACACTTGATTCTTTGATCCCAACAAGATGTTCCCTCTACAAAACGTCAATCAAGAATTGGTTCCATATAGATCTAACAATAAACAATGATAAGAAACTCTTGAGATTTATTTGAAACCAACTAAAGCATTCTATACCTAGAGCATACTCCTAAATCAAGATAGCTCTACATTAACAAATCTACAAGAGCATATGGAAACAAATTAGATCAATGCATGAGTAAAAGGAATTATACCAATGATCAACAATTCATCACACTCAAAAAGGAGGAACACCTCATGAATGAAACCCCAAAGTTTTTATTCATATTTCTAAAAGTGTACAAGGCAGCAGCGCTTTCGCAAGCACAATAGCTAGTAAAACCCTGATTACAATGAGAGCCCAATGCTCATTTAAATAGAAAAATGGGAGCCAATCCCAATGATCAATCTGTCACATAAGTCACACATAATTTTCAGTCCCAGTGATAAGCTGAGCTCCAAATGGCAACGTATTAGACTAAGGAGGATTAGCGTATCAGTTAACTGGTTGAGTGCATTATCCTATAGAATCTGCATTGTACATGTGTGAAAAAAAGTGGAGATGAGATGAGACATCTTCCTCCAAACCTGTGTTTAATTTTCTGTCACATACACTCGTCTTTTCTTGAGCCACGTGTGGACTAAAGTCCTCTTCACGTGATATTGTAGCAAGCTTAATTGGACGCTGCGTTGAATGTAGTGGCTTCCGTGTTCCCTTAGGCTGATTGCCTCTAATTGCTACATATTCCTTTGTGAAAATTCCAGCGTGCTATTTTTTGCTACCAGGTGTGAGTATGAGTGGAGCTAAGGGGGAGTTTAACTCCCATATAATTCGTGGCAGCCCCTTGCTATTCAACACATCTATTTTTAACTGTCAACTAGCTGCTAGATATGCCCGCGTATTAGCTTTAACTTGTTGCTACGTATTTCACCAACTTATATGTTAATCTAAGCTTTTAATTCTAATTGGTTGTGTAGATATCAGTTGGAGACAAGTGAAATTAAGTAGGGGACAAGAACTGTCCCATGTGGCAGTCTTGTCCCCACTCATCCTTTAACAATTCCGTGAAACACTTTCAAACTGATTTTCACCTTTTGAGTGGGTAATTCGAGCCCCTTTTGACTTATGTTGACTTGGCCCACTCATGGTGATAAAGTGGTTACCATGTCATTCACTTTGTCCCCCTCTAATTTTAATGTGTACCAACATGTTGAAATAAATCACATTATTTGAACTTTAGCCATATAATATTTCAACATTGCCTCTTTAACTCAACATGGGAACCTTTGTCTCCCTTTTTTCTTTTGAGTTGTGGTTCATGTGGTGGGCCCCACCTGGTTGCCACATCATCTTTGACCCTCACTGAATCTGCCATGTCAAAATTTGACTCATTTTGACTTTGGAAAATTTTCTGAATTTTTCCAATTATTGAATTTTTTCTCATTTTTGCCACTGACATTAGGAAAATTGGCTTTTGAGGGACTATAAGTCGTTTTTTGACCCCCAAAGTGGGTCTTAGGATAATGCTGGATCTCTGAGGATGAATTTCGACTGGTCACATGCCCAAGTCATTTCCTAAGGCCACTTATTTATATCATTACAAAGAAATTAATTAAAAAATTCCGTTTTGCGGGAAATTTTTAATTATTAAAAAATCCTATTTAGACCTAGTCAAATTCCGCGAAATTTCAGAGATGACCTAGCATGGTAATATACATTAACTCTAGACACTAAGATGCGTTAGGGGCTCAAATTTCAAGCTGCCACCCCGGCTTTGGGGTAATGCAATGAGTGAAAAAACCTAGAAAATTATTCACCGCTAAAAAGAAGGAATAATTAACCAAGTAAAAAAAACACTCCAAGGTGTACTCGCTTGCTGATCAAGTCCCAACATCCCAGGCTTGTTACATGGCTTTATTCATCATGCTAGTGACACTTATACAATATTCCCGTAGGGCTGCGGAATCTGAGGACTGAAGAAGAAAATGATAAGAAGAAGAAGTAGAGTTTAAAAACTCTGTTGAACTGATGATATATGACGGTACAAATGTCTTTTGGTTCATCCTTTGGCATTGAGTCTTCTCATTATCATCAGGTGCCACTCGAGTGGTCAACACGACCCAAAGGTATCGGTCTTAGAATATAGTGCAAACTCAGCAAAGAGGAATTAAATGGAGTTCTCATAGCATATGAAATGAAACTTGATGAAGAAGAGGGTACTTCGCATCTAGAAACTGCGTTCGCTGAATCTAAGAAAACCAATAAGGACAAACAACCTTCAAAGGCAAATACCTGCACCTGCAAGTGTGAAGAAAAGGAAGATGATGAAGAAGGTCTTTCAGATGGAGAATATGCTTACTTTACGAGAAAACTAAAAATTGGTAAGAGAAAATTCAAAGGTAAACTTCCATTGATATGTTTCGATTGTGGTGAGGTTGGCCATTTCGCAGCAAAATGCCTGAACAGAAGTGATGGAAATTCAAAAGGAAAGAAAGGCTTTAAGAAATTATACAAGCAAGGCAAGAAGAAAGGATTCAAAAGGAACTTTCTCTCTAAAGAAGATATCTCATCGTCCGATGAAGACAGTGACAACGAAGAAGAAGCCAATGAGAGAGTATTGTTTATGGCCAAGCACAATAAACAAGAGGTATCAAACAACGAAGAAGAAGGGTTGACCATAGAAGAATTTTCTAAGGAGGCAATCAAGCTTATGAAAGAGCTTGAGGCTGAGAAGATTCGTTCCAATACTCTTGAAGAACAAGTTCAAGGTCTCAAAATTGCAGTTGAAGAACACAAATGTATTGAAGAGTCACTTCAAAAGAAGTTGGAAGAAAGCAACCAAGAAAGGGAAGCATTAGAAGCCGAAGTAGTCTCGCTGCGTAAGGAAGTGAAGAAACAAAAATCTATCCAAAACTATGCCAACAACTCAAGGGTATTGGAAGAACTCATCAACAATCAACGATCTACAACAAAAACTGTCAATATGAAGAAGAGAAAAGCAGACTCTTCAACAAAACTCAATGAACCTGAAGGGATATTCACTGTTGCTGTAGACTTCATTGACAAGATTCCAAGAGCAACCAAAATATACTCCCCACAAAATATCATCCAAGCATCAACATATTTCTATGTATTATTCATAAAAGATTCACAAGAAGCACTGAAGGTAAAAACTAAAGAGAATGTCGGCGTATCCTAGGAATCAAGCAATCTCCAAAGAGATACATCAAATCTGAACCTCCCAATTTTTCAATTAAAACATCAATAGATTTGAACATTTAATAAAGAACATTGAATGTTACAAATGCTCAAACTTTGGACACATAAACAGAAAGATCCACACTGAAAATCCTCCAGAAGAATCTTCGAAGCCACAAAACGAACAAACCTGGAAGAAGAAGAACACTGATAATTGTGCTCTCGCTCTCAAGGCTCAAAACAACAAAGATGTGTGGTATGTTGATAGCGGTTGCTCAATGCATATGACTGGAGATAGAAAGAAATTTGTATCTCTAAAAGAGAAGAAAGATGGAACCATGTCCTTTGGAAATGATGGATCTTCAAATGTTATAGGATCAGGTACCGTCACTCTCGGAAGAAAAGATGCTCTAGCCAAGAAAGTTCTATTGGTTGAAAACATGAATCACAATCTGCTCAGTGTTGGACAAACGTGTGATCAAGGACACACTGTGAAAAATCCTAAATCTGAATTCCTACTGCAACAAATTTGAATTACTTCTCCTATTATTTTCATAACTATTTCATTACAGTGAAATATCGAAGTAATTACTGAAGCAGTATACACAAATAATGTTGCGGAATAAATCTAAGTGTTTGAAACAATCTGAACAAAATACAATGAAAAACATCCACATTTGACACAGTTATTTTTGGACTAAGAACCCGGAAAAAAAACGAACTCGGGAAAACCGGTGCAGTAGATCTGAAGGTTTTATATTATTAAGCAGCAGAATCTTGAGTACAACTAGGGTGCCAATACCCAACTCACCCTTAAGAGAAATCTAGACAACGAATGTAATTGTGAGATATACCTCACTCTGCAAGTCTCCGACTGATCTAAACAGCGCTGGTGAAGCCCCTCTCTGCCTCTGTAACAACCCGTTCCTAAGTTATACACATGATATTAGCGTGTGTACGGTATAGGCATTTGATAGCTACACCTGCCTATCTCACACACATCGCACTAGTACACCTAACTACTAATATCAAGATTACCTGAGTTAGAAATTAATATTAAGGTTTCAGATTAATATTCATATTAATTTAGTATAAAGTATATAAAAATGATTAATAAAAAGAAAATAAACTTGAGTTAATTAAAATATATATATATAGTTAATTTATATTCCAACATAAGCTTTACTTATAAAAATACTTAAAAATCAAGTCGTATACCCCTAAACAAATTTAATAACCATAAGATCACCTCTCCTCTTTAATAGCAATCACATCTCCTTAAATGACATTCGTACCTTCCTTTAAGAAGATCTTATCTTGATGGAAAAGAGGCGGTGGGGTAGGATGTATGGCGGTGGAGAAATTTATATAAGGAAGTTTATTCGAAGGAGGGAGGGGTCTTTGAACTTCGGCTGATTACCAAGTGATATTATGATAAGAAAGGATCTGTGCTGAAAGGGAGTCTCTGTTTTTCTTGGAAATCTGGGCACGGGGGCAGAGGAGACATCCTCTGGGTCTGGGATTGTTCCTGGATTGGCTGGGAGGATTTGATTGTTTCGGTGAACTGTTCAACTGTCCACAGCATCACAGGAGGAGAACAACCATTAAATCATCAGCTTTATTCCAGGTATTTTCCCATGTATAGATTAGTTCCTTATGAAAAAATGAAATTTCATTGCTGATCTGCATAAAATCATATTACTGCTGACCTATATTTATATATGTTTAGATTCATTCATGCTGAAAGGATGTGTTAGAAGGTATTCATTAAAAGGATGATAGCTGTAGCAGTGATTACCCTGTTGGTCGAATTAGCTAAGTCCTTCTCTGGCAAAACTCTGAAATTAAGTGTAAAAGTTAGGAATGATTAAAAGAGGGACTCTACACATGGTATCAGAGCACAGTGTCAGACACTTTGGACCTTATGGGCTCTGCATATGTTTCTGTGTGATTCTGTGCTATAAGTAGTAGTAAAATCCATAGAATATCTAAATATATACATATATATATTACACTGGTAAATGTTCCTCACAACCGCTTGAAGAATTTGGGATAAGTAAAACTAAAGATCAGCATTCCATCCACTAGATTATAATAAATTCAGCATAAATTTTTTTTAGACAATAACCCATCTAGGCCATTATCTCTACCACTTCCTTTACCTTCCACAGCCCCAGAATCAATAACAGAGTCTTCTGTATGTACTGGATCAGCCTCCAAATTGGAAACCAGATTTTCTGCAGGCTTTACAGCCACGAAATATTTTCTGCTCTCTACAGGGGCAATCTCTGCATCATTTACACGCTGAGCAGCCTCGACTTCCAAAGAAACTGCCTCCTCTGCCAAAGCCATTACCTTTGCAACATCTTCATCTGCTTGTGCTGCCTTCATTTCTGCCATTATTGCTTTTTCATTCAGAAACTCTGCCCTTGCTTGCACCTCCAGCTTTGACTTCCGGATGCGTAGAAAGTTGGCCTCACAATTTGCAAGCATAGCTTTGCATTTCCTCAACTCGTCCTGAGCAATCAATAGTGCAACCTTAGCCTTATTAAGAGCCTCTTGTGCCTCTATTAGGAAAACGCTAATATGCCGTCAATATATCCCATTGAATGCCAGTTAGAGAGTTTTGAAAGAGTGAATGGACCATTCACTCCGCCATCCGTGCGCTTAAACTCCCAACATGCCTCATCAAAGGAAATTATCAGATGGCTGCTGGCTTCTCTACTTGCATCTTGGATACAAACCTCTCTCTCCAGTAGGACAGTAATCGAGGAAATGTTACTGTCATTTTCTACAGAACACTCTTTCTGTGAATTTGAAAAGAGACTTGTAGACAACACCAACAGTCATATGTGCCTTTGACTGCATTTATGATGTGGCAGAGCAGGGAAAAGCATGGCTTTGAGATCCATTGTCTGACCAATACCCCTGTGGTAACATTTGACTAGATAAAGAAGATAAATTTTGGACATAATTAGTCTAAATCGAAGTTGTGTTCTGCCCACTTGCAAAATAGAAAAGGGATTTCAATTATACAGGTTCACTCTCCTCAATTATGTAGCAGTGCAAATCCATCCAACGATCCACACTGGCAGCAATGCTGGCCGAGTTACTCACAGGTTTTCACTCTACCCACAGCAAGCCCCTTCAACGACGCAGTAAGGGCTCTGTGAATACACGATACCCAATATCTCCACATTTTGTAAAAAATGGCTTCATTTTCAGCTCCCAGAAATGCAAAGCATTAATACTACAATAGGCTCCAATGCCTATAACTCTTTTCTTGCTCAACAACCTTGGAGTCCTCCGCTCAACAAAAGCATTAGAAAATCTGACATTACGTGCAAATTTCACCTGAAAAAAGCCTTGGCTTTCACGAATTAGATTTAATTTCCACTGTGGTTCCGCTTCATGTGACCTCAACCATTCTCCAAGTCCTGAACCGGCTGAGAGGGAGCCCCTGCAATTTTGCTGGAGGGATTTCAATTTGCAAACAAGAAAAAAAAACGCTGGACTTGGGCTCGTAGTGATTGTCGTTGCGATTGTTGCATATCATTAAAGTCTGCGCCACGACAATAACTTGTCGACTCACTAAACTGAGTTTTCAGATCAGTTGGACAGCAAAGGACACTGTTTCCTCTCCAGGATTGAAATCCCTCTAAAAATAAATTCAACCATAGCTTAATTACGACTAGGCAAAGTTGCCATCTGGTTTTCACGGGGGTTCGTTGTCAAAATTCCGAAATTTGTTGTGTAGCGGAGATAGAGCCACGCTCAAGTCATGCCACTGCTTAAAAATGCCGATAGAATGGATCTCGTGGGTAGCGGTCATTCGAAACTTCATTCAAATCGCCAGCCAATGCGCCGTTATCTCATGTCGTGGGTTGGGATGCTGAAAATTATATATATATATATATATATATATATATATATATATGTATGTATACACGATGCTAATTGTATTAAATTTTAAAAATCAAACAAATATGCATATCCAAAGTTTCAAAAGGTTCGATTAAACTAGTCGTAATCTGTGTTTAAATCTACATATTAAAAGTGCACAGGCCACATCGCATATAATATACGCAAATTATATAGAATGGGCGGGGTCGGGTTTGAACCCCAGACCTCTGCCCCACAAACCATCGCTTAACCCAAACGCTTAAAACGTTTAACCCAAGCAATACGACTTATGCATTTTGATATATATATATATATAAACTTTTGGTTTTAGTTTTAATACTTTTGTATTTTATATACATTATTACATAGAATATAATATTTATAAATTCAAAATATGGTGACCTTATTAAAGTGTTATTCCTACGCTACTATTAAATGTTGCAATATGTATGAGTAGGCATTATGAAAAAGGTTATGAAGTAGATGTGATATCTCATCTCTTCTCCGAAATTAAATTAATTTGATTGTTTTATTTATTTAAATATCTTGGAGTGGCGAAAATATATATATAAAAAGGTATAAGATAGTATTATTAGCATAGGATTACTAGGATTTGATAATCTAAATTACTATGATTTAGGGTTAAATGTGCACTTATATCTCTAAGTGTCTTCGAAATTAAATATATGTTAAAATAAAAAATAAAATAAATAAATAAATTTTACGCATAAAACAACCTCTCTGTAACTATATTTAGGCTCAGATTCACTTAGAAAATAATAAGAAATACATCATTATCTATCAAAAACCCTGCATTGTTCACTCTAGAGTTAGTACGCATAAATTACCCTGCATAGGACAAGGAAGTCGCGTTGCCCCCTCCTTGACCGCGGTACCAGTAAGACCTGCCTGCAGGTAAAATAGCAAACGAACTATACCCGTATGCCAGCTCAAATCTTACGAAAATTATATTTTGTCAGTCTAAAAATTTACCCACTCCTCATGAATTTATATTATATATTTCAGGAAAAATTACCATGTTTAACACGTACAAAGGCGGCAGCGCCAGCGAAATGCATCGCCGCCACCTCCACCTTCACCATCGCCATCACCACCATCAAGATCGCCATCAGCACCTGTTGCTCCGCCCGATATCACTACTGTGATGAGCTCATTAGAAGCCATTTTGGAAACCTTAAAAGGGTCGCAGTCGACCAGGAACAAGGAGGAACGACGTCATTCACAGGAAAGACATTCAGAAAAGCCGAAGGATTTTGATGACAAACCTCACAGAGAAGATATTTCATAGGAACTGCAAAAGATTAAACTCCCGGAATTCTCTGGAGGAAGAGCTGGAGAACATGCCGAAGCACGGTTGGAAGGGATGATCAGATGCTTCGCATTAAGAGAATATTTTTCAACTTCTAAAACAAAGATCGTTGTATTCCAACTCAGAGGGAATGCTCTGATTTGGTGGGGAAATATGGAAAAACAACTGCATTTTACTTCAGATACCGTTCCTTGGAAGTTGTTTGTGGACCGATTTTGTGCGAAATACTTACCGCCTTTCTTTCAAGAGCAGCAAGCCGGAGCCTTCCATACTCTAACCCAAGGTGGTAAAACCATGGAAGAATACGAGATAAAGTTCATGGAACTTGCGAAATATGTTTATTATCTAGACACGGATGAACGTCAGGCCGAGCATTTCGTATTTGGATTAAATCCTCGAATCAGGGCCATGGTAAGAATGTGGAAGCCACCGACGGTGGCAGAGGCGGTTGAATGTGCTCATTATGCAGAAGAACATCTGGGGATTAAAAAGGATTTCAGGCCAGCTGAACCAATAGAGCAGGCATTTACAGGAAGAACTCCCCGAAATTTCTTCCGAGGAAATAACTCGAGACCACCTCCTTATGGTAACAGGTTTACCCCAAGGGGAGCAGAGGCAGGAGCTCCCAGGACCATAAACGCAATAGCTTCCGAGTCCTCAAACATCAGTGCTTGGAGGTCTCAAGGGACTGGTAATCCGGGAAGGAATGGGAGAGAAAGCGGCACCAGGGGATAGAGTTCTTGGTCGGGGATTTCTCAGTCAAACGCAAAAGGACCAACCCGAGTGGACTGTTGGGGGTGTGGAGGACCTCATCTTCGACATGATTGTCCGGAGAACTCTTGGCGAACAAGAAAAGAACCAACATCAGATGCCCAAAGAAATCATAGAATCCATGCTGTCGTCAACAACAACCAAGCAGCACATCAATCCACTGTAGTGAAATCTTCAGGTACAATCAATGGAATAAAACTCAAAATCTTATTTGACGCTGGAGCTACTGATAGTTTTATTTCATCTTATGCATTGAATAAATGTGGGTTGGCAGCCTGCAAGCAGGACAATTTTAGACAGATAGAAATGGCTTTGGGAGACCTTCAATCGGTAGAATTAAGTGTGGAGGATTGCAAGGTTGATCTAGGAGTCTGTTCGACCAAACTAAAAGTATATGTCATGGCCCTAGGTACTTACGACCTAGTGATAGGAATGGATTGGTTAGAGTCTCATCGAGCATGGGTAGATTGTTCCGGGAAAACAATACTTTGCTTAAATGATGTGGGTGAGACAATCCAAGTTCAAGGTATTAAGAGAAAAGTATCCTTGCGTTTCATCTCAGCCATGCAAATGAAGCGGTGCTTAAGGAAGGGTTGTCAAGTGTATGCAGTTCAAGAGGTAAGCAAAGAAAAAGGGCCTTCCTTAGATCAGTACCCGATTCTATCAGAATTTCCAGATGTTTTTCCAAAGGAATTACCTGAACTGCCTCCTCGGAGAGAGCTAGACCTCACCATTGAACTGAAACCTGGTACGGAACCTATATCTAAAACTCCTTACCAAATGACTGCCCCGGAACTTCAAGAATTGCAAATACAGTTGAAAGAACTGTTAGATGTAGGGCACATTCAACCAAGTGTTTCACCATGGGGTGTTCCTGTAATCTTTGTCAAGAAGAAAGATGATTCATTACGACTGTGTGTGGACTATCGAGATTTGAACCGGGCCACAGTAAAGAATAGGTATCCAATGCCTCGCATTGATGACATTTTTGATCAAATGAAAGGAGCTACAGTATTTTCAAAGATCGATCTACGATCGGGTTATCATCAACTTAGGATTAACGAAAGTGATATTTCGAAGACTGCATTCCGAACTCGTTTCGGGCATTATGAATTCATTGTGGTGCCATTCGGGTTGACCAATGCACCTGCAGTCTTCATGAACCTTATGAATAGCGTTCTCCGCAAATATCTCAACAAATTTGTACAAGTTTTCCTAGACGATATTCTCACTTACTCTAGGAATGAGAAGGAGCATGAAGAGCATCTTCGGATAGTGTTATCTTGTCTCAGAGAGCACAAGTTATATGGAAAATTATCCAAATGCGCTTTCTTTCAGAAGGAAATCCATTACTTAGGTCATATCATATCTGGCGAAAGAATCTCTGTAGATCCTGAAAAGGTAAATACAATCAGGGAGTGGCCGATACCTAAGAATGCACATGAAGTGCGTAGCTTTATGGGTTTAGCAGGTTACTACCGAAGGTTTGTGGAAGGATTCTCAAAAATTGCAAAGCCGATCACCAACCTCTAGCGCAAGGGTGTTAAGTATGAATGGACTGAGGAATGTGATAAAGCTTTTTCTGAGCTTAAACGATTATTGACTAGTGCACCAATTTTGCGAGTATCGGATATGGATAAAGATTTTAGTGTGTGTACCGACGCATCTAAGCAAGGGTTAGGCGCAGTGTTAATGCAGGAAGGAGGCGTAATAGCATATGCTTCGAGAAAATTAAAAACCCATGAAGAAATTTATGCTACGCATGATTTGGAGTTAGCCGCGGTGGTCTTAGCTTTAAAGATGTAGAGACATTACTTGGTAAGGAGAAACTTTGTGCTTAAAAGTGACCACCAAAGTTTGCAGTATTTGTTCACCCAGAGAGACTTAAATGCAAGACAAAGACGATGGAGTGAACTCCTAAGCGAATACGATTTTGTGATTTCATATATAAAAGGAAAGGAGAATGTTGTAGCAAATGCTTTAAGTAGAAGACCTCGAATATTCTCCCTCGTACCTATCAGGGTGAACTTAAGAGATCAAGTGCGTGCACATCTTGTAAGAGATAGTTGGTACTTAAAAGTAAGGTCGAGGCTCGAGAGTAACCATTCACAAAAACCTAAATTCGAAGGATATGATCTGGAAGAGGACGTAATTCTATGATTTCACGGAAGGATGTATATACCAGATAGTGGGGATCTCCGAAACACCATCTTGAAGGAAGCACACCGGGCAGTATATTGTGCACATCCTGGGGTAAAGAAGATGTATGCTGACACTAAGAGACGCTTCTTCTGGTTAGGCATAAAAAACGACATTGTCCAATTTGTCGCTAGGTGTCTTGAATGTCAGCAGGTAAAAGCTGATCATCGTCACCCAGCAAGTCTCTTACAACCTCACGACATCTCTATGACCAAATGGGAGATAATTTCTATGGATTTTATCGTTGGGTTGTCTCTTACGCAACAAAAGCATAATGCCATTCTGGTTGTGGTGGATAGATTAACAAAAAAAACCCATTTCATCTCAATAAGAGATACTTATGAAGTAACTGATGTAGCTCGGGTATTCATAAATGAAATCATTAGATTTCATGGAGTACCTAAGAAAATCATATCCGACAGAGATCTTCGGTTCACATCAAGGTTCTGGAATTGTATGCAGTCGGCCTTGGAAACTCAGTTAAATTTGAGTACAGCATATCATCCTGAGACCGATGGACAGACAGAAAGGGTAAATCAAGTACTCGAGGATATGCTAAGGATGTATGTTATGGAACAACAGTTACACTGGGAAAATTACTTACCCTTGGTAGAATTTGCTTACAACAATAGCTATCACAGTTCAATCGGGATGCCGCCATTTGACGCATTATACGGAAGACCCTGCAGAACGTCGTTGAGTTGGGACAGGTTAGAAGATCGAATAATCGTCGGACCATACTTGATCCAAGAGATGGAGGATCAGGTAAAACTGATTAGACAACGATTAAAAGAGGCTCAGGATAGACAAAAAAGTTATGCGGACACTCACAAGACAGATAGAAGCTATGTAGTAGGAGATCAAGTTTTCATCCGTATTAGGCCAAATAAGAGCACCATTCGGTTTGGGCAGGGGACAAAATTATCCCCCCGGTTTATAAGACCGTTTGAAGTCCTGGAAAAAGTTGGACCTGTTGCTTATCGTCTTGCACTGCCACCCCACCTACACAAAATTCATAAAGTATTCCATGTATCTGCCTTACGACACTATATTGCTGATAAATCTCATGACCTTCAATGGAAGGAACTGCAGGTATCGGACGAGGGAACCCTAATGGTCGAACCATTACGTATTCTGGAACGTAGGGTTCGACAGCTCAGGAACCGCCGGATAGACCAAGTTAAAGTCCAGTGGGACAAGTATAGTCCTGGATCAGCGACTTGGGAGGATGCTGAGACTTTCTGCCAGAATTACCCCAGCTTATGCTAAATTTTGAGAATTGAAAATTTTAATGTATATGACTGCTCTATTTTGATACTTCAAATTTTGAAATACTACATAAAGATAAGTTTTTACTTTGCTGGTACATGGATACCCATAAAGATAGAATACTACTTCACTCTAGTGATACATGATATATGTTGTCTGTTTAAATTTACTGGTGCATGGATACCGATATGTGATATGTCATTTAAATTAACATTGCAAGAATATGAAATCATAGATTAAACATTATAGATGACACTATCTATTGATGAATTTCATTACATTTCAAATATGATTAAAAGAAAGAAAATAGAAGAGTAAGTACATTTTGAATATGAAAAGTGAAACATATTGGTATACAAATTGAAAATGGTTAAAACAAATGCATCATAGATAGAACATGTATGAACTAAACAGAAGCAGTATCTGAAATGAGAAATTTTATTGGACATATTGATACTTACGTGAACAAAAAAAAAAAATTATATATAAGTTCTAGGATCAATATCATAAATATCAAAGTATTTTGAATATGTAGAGATTGTTATATGGGTAACAATTGGTTATGAACAATATATATGCATATGTTGTAATATGTGTACGAGTGTTTACATTGCAGATTATGTACCAGTGATTACCATGCAGAAAAATAGATTACTGAAGCAATCTACGTGATGACAGATTTCCAAGAACATTTGAGACTCTCTGAGATCCCACGATAAGGTGTTGACCCTGGTCCTACTGAGAGGGGTGGAGGTGTTGCCCACCGTTTATCCTCCAATACCTGGAGTCATGGGAGAACTGTGCGAGTCACGCTCCCCTAGACGTGTGATGATGACTGCCGGATGCCTACAAGCACGTCAGGTCGACATAATCGACACTGATATCCTTAAGGTCTATGAATGGATCAGTAACACTGATGCCATGGCATATTCCTATAGAGGACAGATAGGATGGGAGTGGAAGAGATTAAAAAGGATAGGATGATTTTAGAATAGTTTGGAAATTTCGATGAGATGGGAAGTAACAATTAAATTACCAATACATACTTATTCAAACAAAAATTCAAATCTTAAAATTTCAAGCATTCTACAATCACCCTAATCCCTAAAACACAATATTGATATGGGTACATGAAACCCTGAACTTCGGGACGAATTTTTTTTGAAGGGAGGGAGTATGTAACAACCCGTTCCCGAGTTATACAGATGATATTAGCATGTGTACGGTATAGGCATTTGATAGCTACACCTGCCTATCTCGCACACATCTCACTAGTACACCTAACTACTAATATCAAGATTACCTGAGTTAGAAATTAATATTAAAGTTTCATATTAATATTCATATTAATTTAGTATAAAGTATATAAAAATGACTAATAAAAAGAAAATAAACTTGAGTTAATTAAAATATATATATATATATATATATATTCCAACATAAGCTTTACTCATAAAAATACTTAAAAATCAAGTCGTATACCCCTAAACAAATTTAATAACCATAAGATCACCTCTCCTCTTTAATAGCAATCACATCTCCTTAAATGACATTCGTACCTTCCTTTAAGAAGATCTTATCTTGATGGAGAAGAGGCGGTGGGGTAGGATGTATGGCGGTGGATAAATTTATATAAGGAAGTTGATTCGAAGGAGGGAAGGGTCTTTGAACTTCGGTTGATTACCAAGTGATATTATGATAAGGAAGGATCTGTGTTTAAAGGGAGTCTCTGTTTTTCTTGGAAATCTGAGCACGGGGGCAGAGGAGACATCCTCTGGGTCTGAGATTATTCTTGGATTGGCTGGGAGGATTTGATTGTTTCGGTGAACTGTTCAACTGTCCACAACATCACAGGAGGAGAACCACCATTAAATCATCAGCTTTATTCCAGGTATTTTCCCATGTATAGATTAGTTCCTTCTGAAAAATTGAAATTTCATTGCTGATCTGCATAAAATCGTATTACTGCTGACTTATATTTATATATGTTTAGATTCATTCATGCTGAAAGGATGTCTTAGAAGGTATTCATTAAAAGGATGATAGCTATAGCAGTGATTACCCTGTTGGTCGAGTTAGCTAAGTCCCTCTCTGGCAAAACTCTGAAATTAAGTGTAAAAGTTAGGAATGATTAAAAGAGGGTCTCTACAGCCTCTGCATGAGTGCCTACGCTGGAACTGCGTAAGCTTGCATGGGCAAGCCTGAGAAACTGCGTCACCTCTCTCTGCAACTGATCAAGCTATTCTGAGACTGGATTTTGGCCCTCCTGGCTCAGAAACCCTGCCTCTAGCTATCTTCAGACTGACTCTGGAAGACACTGTGCTATTTTTGCGTGATTCCCTTCAGAAAATTGTGTTGTCTCTCTCTGCGTAAATGTTGCCTTTCTCTGTAATGTACTCCTAGTCCTCCTGACCAGTTACTGCTTCTGCCCCTCTGTGAATCTGATCACTGAATCAAAATCACTTAGCAAACCCTGCCCTAGTGATTCAATTCTGACCAAAAGTTGTGTCTCCTCACACAAACTTGAAAATGCCAAATGCTCAATGTGCTCAAATGTGATTTCCATAGGCCCCTCACCCTCCTTATATTCTTCCGTTGACCCTTCAACAACCAAGATTAAATCATAATTAAGGGCTAAGATTAACTTGGAGGTGATCCATGACTTTATCTAGAAGATTCACACTTAGTTTAATTAATACCCTTTTAATTAATCAATTTCCCTAAGTTTGGACTTCGGAAAACATTAAAAATGATTAATTAATTTAATTAAACCATCTCTAAGTGGAATTTTCCAAAACTATTTCTGGGTTTTATGGAATACATGTGTCCTAGCCTATATACAAAGTTTCAAGGCTAGAGCACATCCGATGCTACCATAAATCAGCACTCCCTTTTAACGAGGAAAGTGCTCTAACAAAACAACTCAATGTGCTGTTGTTCTGACTTCTGGAACATCTACTGCTGTGCTGTTGATGCTGCTCACCAACAATGCACAAGAAAATGCTGCATATGTATTGTTAGCTGACTCTACATACTGCTGCCAACTGCCACTGTACTGCAACTCCTTCCGAATTCTGCAACTATGCTGCTGCACTGCATGAGCACTGCTCTGCACTGTGTGAGCACTACTCTGCACTGCGCTGTTGCTGCTACTCATCTACTGCTGCTGCTGCACTTCTGCACCGTTGCTACTTGCAACAGAAAAATATTCGAAATTGGACAAGTAAATCTGCAATTGAATAAGACTGACTAATGCTAGCTTCTGCACTAGCTCTTTGAAAATACTGCGTTGTTGCTGCTCTGCACTACGTGAGCACCACACTGTACTGCGCTGCACCAGAGTGCACTGCGCTGTTGCTGCTCAACTGTTGATGCTGCTGCTCCCTCTCAGCGCTGATCAGGCTCTAGTACTACTAGCCACTGCATTGTCTTCTCATCTTCCACTGCAACTGTCCATCCTGCTATTGTCTTTAGGCTGCCGTAGCTCACATGTGATCCAAGAGTCCGAAAATACTCTAGGATCCTGCCACTTGTAGATTCTGGATCTACAACTCCAAGTCGACCCATTTCTCTCCTTTCGGAATATGAGCTAACATAGCACAGTCTCCTTGTGCCTCAATCTTGGCAGCTCCTGCTTGAGGATCTTACTTCTCCTCTTTATCCTTTTTCTTAAGAGGACACTGTGTGACATAATGTCCCATTTCCCCACACCTGAAGCACTTGATCTTGGACAGATCTTTCTTCTTCTGCTTTTGTTGCCCCTTTGATGCAAGGGTAGTGTTATCTTCTTCCTCCTTCTTGACTTTCGAAGCGCTGTTGCCATCCTCCATATGGATTTTGAGGAGGTCTCTCCTCAGCTCTTCTTGCTGCAGGGTTGCCCACATCGCTTCCCATCCTGGAAGCCTTTCTCTACCCAGAATGCTCTGGACAAAGACCTGATAGTCTTCTGAAACAAAGTTCAAAGTGAGCCTTACCATCTCTGAGTCTCTAGGTGCAGACCCCACTGTTGACAGCTGGTCTCGGGTATCCTGAATATGAGACATGAAGGAGTCAAAACGCTCTCCCTTCTTCATCCTAGTATTACGCATCTTCTCCTCCAAATACATCTTCCGCTACTCAAAAGATCCTTGGTATAGCTTTTCCAACCCTACCCACATTTCTCTAGCAGTGCCCTTCGCTGCTATGTGAGATACGATGTGATCCTTCACACCATCTAGGATCAAACGTTTGGCTCTTGCCATGTTCTTCTTGAAGGCCTCTCAGATGTGCTGCATCAAGTGGCTCTGTAACTGCGTTGTCAATGAGGGCCTTTAGATCATGCTCATCAAGGAGAAATTGAATCCTTGATTTCCAAATAACATAGTTGGAGGCACCCTCCAATCTATATTGGTCGTGCAATCTGTTGCTAGCCATCTCCTCAACTGCCGATTTCTTCCTCTAACCCTCTACTCAGCTAGAGTTACGCACTCCTTGTGGAGTAAGTCACTGCTTTTGCTATTGCACGAGAGAAACTGAGCTTCTTTGAGTAAGAAACTCTCTAAGGTCAAGAAATCCCCCAACCTGTGTTTTTCAGAATTTTTTTGATGCTTATGCACCATCATTTATCATATGCAAGATCAAATACCCCTTCAAACCTACACCGTCTGTTCTTCAGAACTGAAAAAATTCTACCCTCTCACAATCCTCTCGTGAGGGAGCCTTTTTTCTCGCATTGAATTGCCCTCCGGCCTGACAACAGAATCTTTGGAGTGGCCCATCGTCAAGCATACAGATCCCGCCTCTCCGATCTACCGGGTTCACTCTTGTTTCTCCTGCACTTCAGCTTCAATAAGCTTTGATACCATGTGAAAAATCCTAAATCTGGATTCCTACTGCAACAAATCTGAATTACTTCTCCTATTATTTTTCATAATTATTTCATTATAGTGAAATATCGAAGTAATTACTAAAGCAGTCTACACAAATAATGCTGCAGAATAAATCTAAGTACTGAAACAAACTAAACAAAATACAATGAAAAACATCCACATTTGACACAGTTATTTTTGGACTAAGTCCCCGGAAAAACCCAACTCGGGAAAACCGGTGCAGCAGATCCGAGAGTTTTATATTATTAAGAAGCAGAATCTTGAGTACAACTAGGGTGCCAATATCCGGCTCACCCTTCAGAGAAATCTAGACAACAAATGTAATTGTGAGATATACCTCACTCTGCAAGTCCCCGATTGATCTAAACAGCGCTAGTGAAGCCCCTCTTTGCCTCTGCGTGAGTGCCTACGCTAGAACTGCGTAAGCCTGCGTGGGCAAGCTTGAGAAACTGCGTCACCTCTCTCTGCAATTGATCAAGCTGATCTGAGACTGAGTTTTGGCCCTCCTGGCTCAGAAACCCCAGCCTCTAGCTATCTCCAGACTGACTCTAGAAGGCACTGCGTCACTTCTGCATGATTACCTTCAAGGACTGCGTTACCCCTTCAAAAAACTGCGCTGCCTCTCTTTGCGTCACTGCTGCTTCTCTCTGATATGCACTCTTGGTCCTCCTGACTAGTTTATGCTTCTGCCCCTCTCTAAATCTGATTATTGAATCAAAATCACTTAGCAAACCCTGCCCTAGTGATTCGATTCTGACCAAAAGCTGTGTCTCCTCACACAAACTCGAAAATGCCAAATGTTCAATGTGCTTAATGTGATTTCCATAGGCCCCTCACCTTCCTTCTTATATTCTTCCGTTGACCCTTCAATGGCCAAGATTAAAACTCAAGGGCTAAGATTAACTTGGAGGTGATCCATGACTTTATCTAGAAGATTCACACTTGATTTAATTAATACCCTTTAATTAATCAGTTTCCCGAAGTTTAGACTTAGGAAAACATTAAAAAACAATTAATTAATTTAATTAAATCATCTCTAAGTGGAATTTTCCAAAACCATTTTTGGGTATAATGGAATACATGTGTCATGTTGACCCTTTGGAGTGACACTGATGACCAATGAGATATAACCATGCCCCGGATGAACGAGGGGGACACTTGTACCATCAGATATCATTAGATATCATCAGTTCAACAAAAATTTTAAGCTCTACTTCTACCTCTCTCATCATATTTCTCTTGTACCCAGATTCCACGCTCTACGGGAAATTGTAATAAGTGATGCTAGTAATGATGAGTTTTGAGTCATTATTGAGTCTTTCACAAGCCTAGGTAGCTTGGGACCTTGCCAACAAGTGAGTATTACTCTGGGAGGTTTTTGTTCACTTGGTTAATTATCATCTCCATACCAGGAGTTAATAATTAATTGAGTTTTTTCCTCCAATTTTACCCCAAATCCGGAGTATGGCTTGATGGTAAGGCCTTGGGTGAGTCCTAGTGTCTAGAGTCAATGTATATTACAATACTAGATCACACAAAAAATTTCGTGGAATTTGGTTAGGTCTAAGTAGTGATTTTTAAATTTTTTAGATTTCCCGCAAGTCGAAAATTGCAATAAAAATTGTAATTGAATTGTAATAAGTATTGCCTAGAGAAGTTGTATGGTGTATGAGTAATCAAAATTACACCTCTCACCCTTAACTTTCTACTTTGAAGGGTTAAAAATGTGTTTTGAACCCTCGAAACCCACTTTTCCTAAGTTTAGTGGGAAATCTGACAATTAATTAAGCTAGAAATTAAATAAATGGAGAAAAATAAATATCCATACATGCTAAATGAGGTGAAAATGAGGTGGAAAATTATGGAGGAGTTAAAGTGAAGTCTCAAAGTGATTTGGACTCCTAAAATCAAGGAAAAGACATGTGCTCAAATAAAATTGAATTTCCAGCATTAAATAAGAGCTGCTTACTTGGAAATTCGAATTTGGGAAGTTAGTGCATATTTGGGAAGATTTGGGAAAATATTTGGTGGATATTTTTGTGGAAACTTGTCTCCACATGGTTTACCACCCATATACACTTGTCATTCCATTACAAAATTCGAATTTGACACATAAGGGAAGAAAAAATGATGTCCACTTGCCAGAATCCGATTTTTACATTTGGCAATGGAGCTCCACATATCAAATTCGAATTTATTTTTACATTTGGCAATAGAGCTCCACATATCAAATTCGAATTTGTCTTGAGACCTCCTCCCTCTCACAACTTGGCATATGGTTCTTCATTGGGATTTGTTCCCAACTTTCTATATAATGGAGCCATGGGCTCTCATATTGTATCATTGGATACGAGTTGTTGTGCTTGCTGAAGTGGGGCTAGTTTGTAAACTTCTCAAGAAAATCAATAAAAAGACTTTGGGGGTCCATTCATGGGTGTTGTTCCTTTGGAGCATGGTGCATTTGGAGCTATTGGTATAATCTTTTCTATGCTTTGAGTTATTTCATTTTCCATGTATTCTTGTGAATTTTCTAGTGCACAGCTATCTTGTATTAGCATTTGATTTGAAAGTAGGCTCTAGAGATTGAAAGTTCTAGTTTATTTTCAAATAAATTTTTAAAAGTTTCAATTCATTGTTTGTTTATCTAAATCTTCATGGATTAATGTGCGACTTGAGTATTGTAGAAGAATTCTTTTTGGATCAAGTGTGAGGGGAAGTCTTTGGGATACCAACCCACTCTTGAAGCACCTTCAAAGGAACTCTCATTTGTTATTTGGATTTTCATAGTTTATTTTACGAAAAAGTGTCTTGCAGGGATTCGTTTGGACATAGTATGTATGCATGCAATCATTTAAAAATATTTTACTTCTCATTGTTCGTCATTGGATCATATTTTGCTATTTAAAGAGCTTAAGCATGGCTAAACAAAGAGGAGAGTTTACTCATCCTCTTTGGCTTAGCCCTTTGTAGATTATTATGCAATATTTTGTGATTTTCGTTGTCTAACACTTGGTTGGTTTTTTGCAATCTTCCTTTTCTAACTTGTTTTCTTGTAGCAACATGTGGGATTCACCTTCAAGAAACTACTAACAAATTGTTGCAGGACTTTTGAGCTCTAACGTCAAACGAGGAGGACTCTCTCTTTTTCCTTTGGTCGTGGGCAGTTAAGGAGCTTTCTTGAGGAAGGCCAAGTTCCTTCTGTGGCTTCTTCTCTCTCTCTTGGCCGTGAGCATTGAGAAGGCTTAGCCTCTCTTCTTCACTTGTACAAATATGATTTCTATTGTCTTTATATTGCAGAAATTTCTCATCAAGGATAAGTCTAAAACCTCAAGTTTCATTTGTAAAGGTTTTCCTTGAGCTTGTAGGAGGCTTCATAGTCTCTTACCTCTAACAACCAATAAAATTTGTGATTTTGGGAGTGTGGGTTTTACCCATTGGCATCCCAATCTCTCCACTTTTGGAGAGGACTTGTGGCGTGATTTGTTGATCTCTTTAAATTGCATGCATATCATTTACTTGGTCAATTAACACAACCATGCATTTCATTCATTTCACTAGCTATTCACTTTGATTTTCTACAAGTTTTAAGAGCATTTACTTTCATAGCAAATTCATATCTTTTTTTAATATGTAAACATCTTTACTTGAGCTTATTTAGCTTGAAATCATACTTCAAATTTGCTTATGCTTCACCATTGAGCACACTCTACAATCTTAAGTTGGATGCATCAAGTAAAATTACATTTTATTTCATGACAAGCAAATATATTTCAAGTTGAAGTTGAATTTTCATTTTCATGCTAATTTACATTTAGAACTTACATGCCCCAAGCATCACTAAAATTTACCTCCAATGTAAGTTGGTTGAATAAACATTTTAAGGACCCTCTACCTCTATGGACTCCTCACTGTGAGATCCAAATATTTGGGCAAGGGTGAGGTCTGAGGATTAGAGTTCAATTGTAACTTTGCTTTAGAACTAATTAACAAAATAAACCAAGAACACTATCTCATCACATTTACTTGCAAATTTCTCAAATTTTTTGCTATCTTGATGGTTTAAAGTTTCACATGCAAATATTATCTCAAGAAGCACTTTGGATGCGAGCATTTTAATTCCTTAAATTTTGCAACAAGTTTAATTCTATGGTACGTGGAAATTTGCTTACTTTTGCAACTTCATTGCATGTTGTCATTTTAATGGTATTATGCTTATGGATGATTGATATATCTTGTTTCATTGGAAAATACCCTTATTTGGTGTTTCAAATTTAATTGCATGTTGTTAACTTGGTCTAACATTTGAGTTTTTCTATAATTTCATTTACATTCTCCAAAGTAGGACACTAATTGTTTTCTTTTGAGCAAGATAGTTTCTCATGCTTTGATTCATAAATATATTTATCTTGAAAGCATTTACAATATCTTGTGCTAACATTTTCTTGTTTCACTTTTTAGGATTATTGTTGTTTTCCATTTGAAAGCATTTTACTTCATTTAAGCAAATACAATTTCATTTCAAAGAGTAATACTTTGAAGGCACTGGTTTTCATATGCTTTATGTTTATTTAAATTATGTATTGATGGTTATTGCTCATATCACTTTTTGCTTATAAATCTTAAGAAGTAATCTATTTAACTCTAACAACTCTCCTAGAAACTCACATCTTTTAACTTAGTTTTCCATTTAGGGACCACCCCTCATAACTAACCTAGGAGATAGCTTAAACGGAGAGAGTCGGGATTAGTGTGAGAGCCCCTTCTCTAAGTTCCTTGCCACCAACCACACCTTGTGAAGTTAAAGGTTTTTCCCACTAACTGTAAGTAGGTGTAGGTGGCAGGCAATAACATGTCCTAGCCTATATACAAAGTTACAAGGCTAGAGCACATCTGATGCTACCACAAATTGTCACACACAATGCTATTCAACACCACAAAATGTGAAATCAGGAAAGGTAGGTATGGTAAAATTGTGGCTATAGCAAGTCGAGCTCCAATCGACATATATGTTCTGGATGAAGCAACTAAAGCATGTCTACTATTTAAAGAAGATGAAAGCTGGTTATGGCACAAACGAATGGGTCACATAAACTTTGACAATCTTGTCAGGATAAGCAAAAAGGAAGCAGTATGAGAAATGCCGAAAATCTCAAAACCTTCCAACACACTATGTGAGGCTTGTCGGCACAGCAAGCAGACAAAAGTTGAATTTAAAACAAAAGAACACTTTGCATCATATCCATTGGAATTGATACATACTGATATATGTGGTCCTGTGAGAACAAAAGGCTTAGATGGAGAATTATATTTCATGTTAATGATAGATGACTATACCAAGATTACAGCCGTTAATTTCCTAAAGAAAAAATCTAAAGCATTTGATTGCTTTAAGATCTACAAGGATTTGGTCGAAAATGAAACTGATTTGAAAATAAAGTGTTTAAGATCAAATAATAGCGGAGAATTCACTTCCAAATTATTTCAGCAATACTGTGACAAAAATGGAATAAAAAGACAATTTTCAATAGCACGAACACCTCAACAAAATGGAGTTGCTGAAAGAAAGAACAGAACCATAGTGGAAATGGATAGAACAATGCTGAAGGACTCAAAATTGGATGAAATATTCTAGGTTCAAGCAATTGATATGGCAGTCTTCATTATCAACCGAAGTCTTCTCAGAAATAATTGCAACAAGATCTCATATGGATTATGGAAAGGAAAACCAGCTAATGTAAAATATTTCAGAATCTTCGGAAGCAAATGTTATATCAAAAGAGAAGATCAAAAGTTGGAATCACGTGTTGACGAAGATATCTTTGTTGGTTACTCACGCAAAATAAAGGCCTATAAATGCTATAATCTAAGATGAAAACAGATAGTGGAGAGCATAAATGTTACATTTGATGAAGATAGTGTTCTAACGAATAATGATCTAGAATCTCTGAAACTTGAGACAGAGGCTGAAAAAGACACACAGAAAATTCTAGAACAAGAAGCAACTGTCAACCAGGAAGAAGTAAATAATGATCATCAAGTTATACAGGAACAACAACAAGAAGCTCCTCCAAAGAGAACAAAAAAATGGATTCAAAAGAACCATCCATCAAATCAAATCATTGGTGACATAAATGAAGGTCGATAGCTTCATTCATCACAACAAGCTCACATTGTTTTTCTAGCAACCTTTGAGCCTAGTAGTTTTGAGGAAGCCATCCAGAATGAACATTGGGTAGCAGCTATGAATGAATAATTGGATCAAATCGAGAAGAATAACACCTGGGAATTAGTTCCACAACCAAAAGATAAAAATGTCATTGGGACTAAATGGGTGTTCAGGAACAAATTGAATGAAGATGGACAGGTTACCAGAAACAAAGCAAGATTGGTTTGAAAAGGCTATGCACAAGTGGAAGGAATTGATTTCGACGAAACATTTGCATCAGTTGCCAGAATGGAAGCCATCCAGATGTTTTTCGTCTATGCATGTTCAAGAAAAATCAAAGTCTACCGAATGGATGTGTTGTGCTATACAACAACCCCCCCATTTATTCTTATAAATGGGGACCCTATAGAAATAAATAAGAAGTCTATTTTTAGTTTTCAAACAAAAAACTTAGAAAATAAATGTTTTCTTTTAAGTTTTCCGCTTTATTTCTTGAGTGCATCGCAAAACGCATAGCTTACAACTTAAAAAAGACTCACAATCCTTTAAGTTATGTGATTTGCGAAGTGCGATAACCTTTTTCGAAGTTATGTTTTAAAAAGCTTGAAAAAAACTTCAATTATCGTTATAAACTCTTTATCGCATCGCACCTTATTTTAACAAATCAACTCATAAAGTAATTATATATAAGTGCGACTGCGCGGACCCGACGAGCCAACAAAGCATCAAAGATAAATCTTTAAAGTCCTTTTAGCGCGACTGCTTGACTTTTGAATGCGCATTTCGCATTTCGCATAACTTAGCCATAAAACAAATCTATTATCGCATAAAAGTTGTGACTTGCGGTATGCGCATATCGCATCTCGCAACATTTATGGGTAAACATTATAAACAATAAAATTTATATATGGCGATATGCGAATTCACAGCATTTAATTTCTCGAGCATGCGAAATGGCTTATGTCGTATCAAAACGAAGTTCGAGATCTAACGGCTTTAAGTTGATTGATATATATTTTGTGTGAAGGTGCAAGAGATCTGACTTTGGAATTATTATCGATGATTGTTGATTTATTTGAAAATATTCATATCTATTCACGCATGTTTGATATAAACAATGGATTTGACTCTCTATTCTCTATATTTTTAATGCTCTCCCTATTTACTTGAAATCAGGAAACCATTTAACGAATTAAGGAAGATTGAAATAGCAAGAAGGGCAAAGAGATTTCTCAAGTGCTCCTTCCTGAAGACTTAGAGATGTCTCCCTTAGTTTCAGATACTACCTGCAACAAGGAATGCGGAAGTTCCTCATGGGAAACAATGTATAAATTGTTTGAAGATGAAAAATCAAGAGTAATAACCAAAATCTCTACAATAGGCACGACATCTACTTCAGACGCGACCTACTTTGATGTTGCATGTTCATTCGTCCAAGACCAAAAATTCTCCCTTACACAGACATGGTTAAGTGGGTAATTGACCACTTAAGCATAGATGGCAGGAAATTTAAAGATTCAAAGGGAGAAGATATAGGGTCATTCGGGGCGGAATATTTAAAAGCAATGTACCATCTACCCTCCCCACAGCAGAAGTATGACAAATCTTTTCTGCAAAGCTTTAGAGCAGAGCATCCAGATCTTATGAAAGTCATCAAAGAATGGAAGGAAGACCTGGGAAAGTTGAAGCGAGATAAACTCGGTATGTACCCAATTGCCCAAATTCCTTCCCCTTAATGTTATGCTGCCGGTATGTTGTGTAGATTGTTTGCCAAACCTGATACCACTAGGTTTTCAATAGAATGGGTTCCATTGATTGATGCAATCGTCAATTCATCAATTTTGAATTGGGCAAACATCCTATCTGATAGTCTAGCCAAACACATCACTGAATATAGGAATAAAAGGAGTGTTTCATCTAGAGAAACACCTCCCTTTTATATGTCTTCCTATGTCATGGACGTCATCTGTTTTACTTCTAGTTTTCCTACCATGGGATGAAAATGGACTACCCAAGACGCTACCCCAATCCACATTTATCACAGAGACCTTTGGGATTCAAATTTCCACTTACATTTCTATAAAATTTGTTATGGAGTCATATTGCCTATGCATCAAATGATATTCAATAAAAAGGCCCCTAGGGTTTCTGAAAAGGCGAGCGCAGATATTCTTTCTGTGGCTACGTGGTTTTCAGAGGAGAATTTTACATATGTCAGAGTATTCGGGAGTTATGCTTCTCCCCACGTCTTACCTTATTATGTTCCTGATAAATTGCTTGCACGAGAGATAGCTTACCAGCTTGTTAATGGACCGTATCACTAAACAGCTGAAAGATGCTAAGAAGGCCATTTGGCCTAATTTCCCTGTATAGTGTGGCACTTTTGCACTGTATGATATTGGCCATACCTACAAGGAAGTTTCCAAGATTAATCTACTGAAATTGGCAGAAATTCCAAAAAGGCTATATGATCCAAATGATGTAATTAAAAATTACACTACAGAGCTTAAAATGAAGCCTTTTGTAAAGAAAGTAGACAGGTTTGATGATCTCTTCCAAGGCGTGGAAAATTTTTCAGATATGACCAAATTTGTATCCAGCGAATTGAGTCAAGATGATTTGGAAGCATTCCAAGTATATAGAAATAAGAGATTGCAGAGAGTTCCTCTCAATTTGTTAACTATTGAAGATGTCAACAGACCTACTCCAAGTATCAGCTTGGATAATGAAGCAAAGGACATCTCGGAGGATGAATCAGGTCAATCACAGCATCAATCTCACAATTCAGATCGCTCTGAAAATGAATCCAAATCCAGAAAGGATAGCCCAAAAAAGATAATTGATCAAGTAATCCAAGAGATAGAGATGCATGAGCGAAAAGAAAGTAATGGAACAAAGTCAACTTCTCAAGAAATTCAGCACAGTCATGACACACTAGATCAGTCTAAAAAGTCACAAACAAAAAAGTTTAGTAGTGAATGGGAAAAGTTTTCTAAAGCAATAAAAACTCCTAAAGCTAATCCCAATACTGATCAAATATCTAGTTTTCAGACACCTGAACATTCCCAGAAGATGGTGAAAACTGTTAATCCACTACAACAAGTTCCAGAAACTCGTGATCGAGAGATCATACCGGCCTATCCTACAGAATAGATAGTTTTACAAATTGAAGAAATTCCTTCACTGGAAATTTTCTACAGTCCTAGCTATAAAGTTGTAGTTAAGAGGAACAAAAAGAGAACTGATGAAATAGTCTCAAACCTCACAAATGAATCAGTTGATGTACTATGGAAGGATTCCTTAGATGTGTAGAAATTTCTGAATCTTAATTCTTATGCAGAAATTATTACTGTTAATCTGGTTAAGCTTCTCATACTTATACAAGTTATCCACTGAATAAATTCAGGTTAACATCAAAGCAAAACACATAACAGATCTCTACCAATTCAGATCTAGAATTAGCACATGCACACATTGACAAAGTGACACAGATATTTTTGGACAAACTGTCCCCAGAAAAACCCAAGGTGGGAAAACCGGTCTCTGGCTGCTGGACGGCTCTATTATTAAGAATATTTCTGAATACACAACTCTGGGTTCCAGATCTAGAAAACCCTACAAAGAAAACTCTAGATCTGCAACACCTGGCTGATCTAAGACCACAATACTAACTGATCCACACCCTCAAACGGAATTTACAGAACTCAGCCAAATCTAGGCCTAGAAACCCCAGATCTGCCCCTGAAAGACACTCCGTCAGCCTCTGAAGCCCCTGCTAGGCTCTGCGTCAGCCTTGGAAGGCCTCCAAATGCTCAGCGTTGTCACTGGAAGGGACTGCGTTACCCCAGACTGGCTGACGCTGTCACTACGCTGCCCCTAAGGGACTCTGCATAACCCCTGAAGGGCTTCCTGAAAATCACGCTGTCCTTGCTGCTGCTACTGCTGCCGTCTGCTGCTGTCGTCTGCTGATGTTGTTGCTGTTGCTGCTGCCTTCCTCTACGTTGTCTTTGTTGATCTATTCTCTGCTTCTTGTGTATTCTAGACCCCGGGATCAGATCATCCCCTTGGTCTAAATTCCCCTCTCTGCAACTGAAACACTTCTGAGAATTCTTAGCAACCCCGCCCTAGAATCTCAGCGTAGCTTCAGTGCTCTGCCTCTGTGTGTCTTACAAATGACGCCAAGCCTTTCCTTTATACTTTTCTCGTTGACAAATCAACAGCCAAGATTAAATCTTCAATCAATGGCTAAGATTAAAAGAAATCTTGATTCGTGTGACTTAAGACAATTTCATCACATGTTTAATTAAAATCACTTTAATTATTTAAGTTCCCTAAGTTTTAACTTAGGAAATACTCTTTAAATAATTAATTAATTTAATATCTCCTATACTAGATGAAATTTCTCAAATCCATTTCTGGGTCTTGTAGATCAAGTGTACTCTAGTCCTTCCTCAAAATTTGGGACCTAGAGCACAATTGATGCTACCCCAAACAAACAAAATATCAACACTCCCTCTTAGCATCAAGGGTGTGCTCTAGCAATACATCACACTTATGCATTACATGATTTTGGGCATTGGTTCTGTGCTGCTGAAGCTTGGCCTCCTGCCACTCAACTCTGCACCGCTGCTGCCATTTTTTCTTGTTGCCCATGACTCTGCCACTGCCACTGCAACCTCTGTACTACAGCTCCCTCTCAATATGTTGCATCTGTGTTGCTCATAGCATTGCCACTGCTGATCTGCTACACTGCAACTTTAGTTGTTGAGAGTAACAACTGAATCTCCTGCCCAATCTTTGACAGACAAGTCAGATGGGCTGCATCCTCATCAATGAAGCTCCATAGGCTACAGATCTGTGATGGCATCTAAAGAAAAATGCACAGCTACAACTCTGCTAGCGTAATCAGACTCCCTCTGCACTATTGAAGTCACATCAGCTCCTTGTGCTGAAATCTATCACGTTGCTGTTGCACTGTGCTGTCCCTCTGAAGCTCTCTGCGCTACTGCAGCTCTGCACTGCGTAAGCAGTACTGCACTGCGCTACTGAAGTCACATCAGCCTCTGCGCTGCTACTGCTTCTACGATGCTGCTGCTATGCTCTGCGCTACTCCTCCCAGCCTCCAGATCTGCCTCTGCTTATGCCTCATTTGTGATCTATGCACCCAATGCTCCACTTGTCCCGCTACTATCTTAAGGCTACCGTAGCTCGCTTGTGATCAAAGAGATGCGCTGCTCAAGGATCCCGCCTTTCTTCCATGTAGCTCCTCTACATATCCATGTCACCCCACTTTCGTGGTTCATGAGCTCCCATGGCCATGTCATCTTCGGCCATCTGCTCAGCAAATTTGTCGAAGCTCCTCCTCTCTATACTAGAGATCTGGATCTAGGGTCCTTTACGAACTGGGAACCCTTTGCTCCCTCTGACAACTGATTTCCCTTCTTGGAAATCTACCAAATCAACAACGATTTAGTTTTCTTTGATCCTCTGATCAATCTGCAAGTTTCCTTGGCTAGAAAATCTCTGAGAAGCTGATCGCCTCCCAATATTTGTCACTTGTGCTAAGGCTAAAAATCTAAAAACTTTAGATATTTAACCCCACCAGCTCTTCTGAATTTTTGCAGCTTTTCTGCAGTCTTTTCTAGATCTGACAAATTCAGATCTGAATCACACTAGCTGGCTTCAAACCCAACCAGTGATGTTTCCGAGTTGCCTCTGCACAATAATTGTGTGAGCTTGCTAGGACACAGCGCTGGACAGCGTCACCCTTCCCTCTGCGTGAATCTTCTCCTAAAAACTGCGCTGTCTCTTCAGATCTGCTTTTCTACTGCCTTTCCAGCTGCTTTCTGCAGCTAGATCCTTTAGATTCTTCAGCTGGTGTCTCTTTTAGATCTGCAATTGCTTCGATACCATGTAGAAATTTTTGAATCTTAATTCTTATGCCGAAATTATTACTGTTAATCCAGTTAAGCTTCTCCTACTTATACAAGTTATCAACTGAATAAATTCAAGTTAACATCAAAGAAAAACACATAACAGATCTCTACCAATTCAGATCTAGAATTAGCACATGCACACATTGACAAACTGACACAGATATTTTTGGACAAATTGTCCCCGGAAAAACCCAAAGTGGGAAAACCGGTCTCTGGCTGCTGGACGGCTCTATTATTAAGAATATTTCTGAATACACAACTCTGGGTTCCAGATCTGGAAAATCCTATAGAGAAAACTCTAGATCTGCAGCACCTAGCTGATCTAAGACCACAATACTGACTGATCCACACCCTCAAACGGGATTTACAGAACTCAGCCAGATCTAGGCCTAGGATCCCCATAATTTCCCTTGAAAGACACTGCATCAGCCTCTGAAGCCCCTGTTGGGCTCTGCATCAGCCTTGGAAGGCCTTCAAATGCTCAGCATTGTCATTAGAAAGGACTGCATTACCCCAGACTGGGTGACGCTGTCACTATGCTACCCCTAAGGGTCTCTGCGTAACCCCTGAAGGCTTCCTAAAAATCACGCTATCCTTGCTGTTGCTGCCGTCTGTTGCTGTCGTCTGCTACTGCTGCTGCCTTCCTTTGCGTTGTCTTTGCTGATATCTTCTCTGCTTCTTGTGTATTCTAGACCTCGGGATCAGATCATCCCCTTGGTCTAAATTCTCCTCTCTGCAACTGAAACACTTCTGAGAATTCTTAGCAACCCTGCGCTAGAATCTCAGCTTAGCTTTAGTGCTCCGCCTCTGTGTGTCTTACAAATGACCCCAATCCTTTCCTTTATACTTTTCTCGTTGACAAATCAACGGCCAAGATTAAATCTTTAATCAATGGCTAAGATTAAAAGAAAGCTTGATCCGTGTGACTTAAGACAATTTCATCACGTGTTTAATTAAATTCACTTTAATTATTTAAGTTCCCTAAGTTTTAACTTAGGAAATACACTTTAAATAATTAATTAATTTAATATCTCCTAAACCAGATGAAATTTCCCAAATCCATTTCTGAGTCTTGTAGATCAAGTGTACTCTAGTCCTTCCTCAGAATTTGGGACCTAGAGCACAATTGATGCTACCCCAAATACACAAAATCTCAACAAGATGACCCTACAGAACATCTAACTAAATTATCACAGTATGCAGGGGCATATGCTACTGCCACCATTGATAAATCTACTGAAGTTTGAGTGTTGTTGAGGCAAAAGGAAGCCAGAGTACAAGAACTAGAGAGTTTTTTAAATGAAGAAAAATCCAATTCCAGTGAACAAATCAAAGCAAAGATGGTCCAATTTCAAAAGGATTTTGAAAGCCTTAAATTACAGCATCAAACAGAGATCAATGAGAAACAAGCACAACTGGAAATAGCAATGACCAGGATACAGAGCCAACCGTAACCAAAGCAATTCATAAAAGAAGTATTGGATGTAAATGCTAAGTTAAAGAAAGAACAGGAAGTATTTTGTCATCAAGCTTCTATGATTGACTCTTATTGTGACTCGAATAAAATACTGATCCAGCAGATAGCTATCCAGAAACTTGAATGTGAAAGACTTGAAAAGAAGATCAATGAACACATTCAATGGCAAGCATTAGACTCAGGAAAAGAAGTTGATCTACCTCAAGTAGATAAATTTCATAAGGAGATTTTATTTAGAGATTGGGAAGCACAAATCAAGCAAGCAGAGAAAGCAGCAGCGAAAACATCTAAGTTATCAAATGAAATAATTGAATCTATATGTGAGCAGCTGGTAAAAGCAGAACTTCTCAAAGAGAACACATCTGAAGTGTTTTTAGAAGCAAAACAGATAGAAGCACAGTGGAAGCATAAAGAAGACACACATGATGAAGTAATTAAGAAGGTAATTAAATTTGATCAAGAAAATTATTGGAATTTTCTGATCAAACCTTATCATCAGTATCAGATTCTGCAATCCTTAACAGATTCAACAAAAAGATCGCAACCCATACTTTCAAACGTAGTATTTAAGGGACAGGTCAGAGCAAGGATTTCGCAGCTAGCTCAGCTCAAACCTATGATAGATATTTGTCAACTTCGTGACCAACTCCAGAAGAAAGGGCGGAATTCATAAATCAAAATTGTTATTTTCTTTTCTTAGATTGTAGTTTAAGTTAGTCCTACGAAGATGGTTGTTTGAAACCTCCTCTATATCTTTGTAATAATCTATTTTTAGAACATAGTTAGTATTAGTATTTAAACCCCTTTCATGCATTTAGAGAAGGGTCCAGAAATTTGTCAAAAACATTTGCAAAGAATGCACTATTCTAAGTTTGTGAATGCTTTGATGAATTAATGGAACACATCTGTTATCTTTTAACAATTAAAGTTGTTTAACTGATGTTACACTACTATACTCTTTAAATTGCTTGAAAGTGAGAAGGAGCAGATCAATTACTGTCAGTTTACATGATTAGGACTTCGTACATATAGTAGTTTTATTCACTTGTATTAAGTCTTGCTTTATAGATTGATAGTCATATTTTATTGCATTATATATTTGAAACATTATTATAGATGAATGTAACAGGCACTTCTGTTCTAATATTTGTCTGTAGTTTCTTATTGAATGTATAATCACACATGAATGCGATGTATTTTTCAAAATTCTTCTAGTCAAACTATTTTGTTAGAAGAATCATTTTACATAATTTTCATCTCTTTCAACTGTTAAATAATCTATATTACTAACAGTTGAAGGATATCTTTTTAGATCGCATAAAGGAAGAAACATCTCGGGTATATAGTAGAATAAATAGTTTAAATAGATGCATAAGATAGATTAAAATCATTTCCATTTGCATGCCATATAATCACACACCCTCAAAATCATCCTTATTGGGAAACTAGTCCCATTATCCCCAGTCGAAGCTACTACACCAAACGGAAAAGGAGCTGCTTTAAGGTCCGAACCGGGTGGTTTTCCCCAATGTTTCAGCAACGGAATTCCGAGGCCTCAACAAGATGTTAAGTCCGCATTTCTCAATGGCGAATTAGAAGAAGTTAACATCGAACAAACTAAAGGTTTTCTACTATTAGAAAAAGAAAACTATGTTTGCAGGTTAAAGAAGGCTCTATATGGTCTCAAGCAGGCTCCCAGAGCATGGTATACTCATCTTGATGGATATCTACGTCAACAAAAGTTCAAGAAAGGTATTGTTGATAGCAATCTTTATGTGCAAATAGATAAATATAATTTAACAATCATTGAGGTATATGTGGATGATATAATCTTTGGTAGGAATGATGATCGACTAAGTAAGAACTTTGCTACAAAGATGCAAAGTGAGTTCGAGATGTCTTTACTTGGTGAGCTGACATACTTCTTAGGGCTTCAAATATCTCAGCGAGAGAAAGGAATATTTATATGTCAAGCCAAGTACATCAAGGAAATGCTCAAGAAATTCAAAATGGAAGGTTGCAAACCTGTCCTTACTCCAATGGTAACATGTTGCAAATTGAGCATAAACGACTCATCTAAGGATGTGGATCAGAGGTTGTACAAATCTATGATTGGTAGTCTTCTATATGTAACAGCCTCCCCGCCAGATGTTATGCAAGCAGTTGGACAAGTAGCAAGATTCCAAGCAGCACCAAAAGAATCACATATTATTGTCGTTAAAAGAATTCTTCGATATCTAAAGGGCACAACAGAATATGGCTTGTGGTATCCCAAGGGTAACAATCTCATTATTCAAGCCTTTACAGATGCAGATTGGGCAGGAAGCGTTGATGATCGTAAGAGTACTAGTGGAGCAACATTCTATCTAGGTGGTTGTCTCGTATCATGGTTGAGCAAAAAGCAAACCTTGATCTCATTATCTACAGTGGAAGCAGAATACATTGCAGCGGCAGCTTGTTGTACTCAAGTCCTTTTGATGAAACAAACTTTGCAAGATCTTCAAGTAGAATTCAGTAAGCCTATTCTCATATTTTGTGATAACACCAGTGCCATCAGCATCTCCAAGAATCATGTCATGCATTCAAAAACAAAACACATTCCGATCAAATATCATTTTGCTTTAGAACAAGTCGCTGAAAAGAATATAAAACTTTAATATGTTGGTATAAAAGAACAAATCGTTGATATCTTCACTAAACCTATACCTCGTGAAGCATTTGAATATCTTCGCCAGAAGCTTGGGATTCTCCCAAGTTCTCATTATATTTTCCTTATTCATAAAATAAAGGGGGAGTGGAAGTGTGTACAGGTCCGCAGGATGGTTGTGTGTCAGGGGGAGTTACCCTTTGCCATTGATGTCAAAGGGGGAGAGAATGTTGTAGAAAGAGGTGTCATGATCGCAGGGGGAGTACTTGTGTTGCCATCAATGCCAAAGGGGGAGATTGTTGATCAGTGGTTGTCATTGATGTCAACCCAAACAGCACCAGGGGCTACCCCGATATTTTATAGGAATTTTGACTCGAAAACTTACTCTATTCCGAGTCAAAGGTATTTGGGATGGTTTCTACTTGTCGAGATGTTTCTGTTGATATATGGCACGCCACATAATTCTTCACGGTTTGAGAGATATTGGTGTTTGAAGATAGTAACCCCAGTTAGTGGGCTAAAACCCCATGGGGTTGTGGCATGACACTAATCATTGGTTGTGGTCATTGAATAGTCAATAATTAATAATTTTTTAAGCTCCTAAAATCCCTCCAACATTCACTTGTTGAAGACCATCTCAACCTAAGCATTTATATAAATTGTGACCCTCATATCCTCCTGATGTAAGGATTTCGCAACTAAAAACAGGTCATCGTGGCATTTTCACTATAACTTTTTTTTGCGCAGCTTTAGATTCTGAAACAAAAAACCCACTTGGGTGAAATCCTGGTGAAGCTTGTGTCCGAATTTCATATGTTGGTTTGCTATAATTTCGGAGATATGATCTGTGGAAGTTAGGGTTTTTGCAGGCTTCCAAATTTCATCTCAAAGAGGTGACCTTGGAAAAATCGTCATAACTCTCTCTCTGAGAAGCGGATTGGAATTTTGTAAAAAGTGGCGGATGGTGCACGGACTGTAGTTTTCTGTGTATCAATTTGAGAGCCGAAGGAGGAAATAGTGACACGTGGCACGCCGTACAAGTTCGCTCTATTGAACTAGTCCATAATTAGGGCATTGTGAGAGATTGGGCATAACTTTGCCTTGAAGAATTCAAATCGAGTCAGACCTATGGCATTGGAAGAAAGACTCAAAGGGCTACTACAGGACCGAATATCACATATTGAGGATCTGAAATCACAGAGATACATCAGATTCAATATCGAGCCTCCTAGAAGGCATGAAAAAGCTAGATCATGTGTTGTCAAGGGCTACAAAGGACCCGACTTTCTAGGGCAGCAAAGCAAAGCAAGGTGCGGTAAAATGATGCAGCAGAGGTAAGCTCCAGGTAATATTTTGTATATGCATGTTCATCTCTTAATTGCATTAGGTTATTTGTATTCTAATTTGTTGTTTTTGTTGAGCACTGACATATGCTCTGCAGGATGAGATAAATTTTGCTATAATCATGTCATGGTTATTTCCTTGAAGACTTTTTGTAGCTATTATATATTCATCAAGATAAGACTCAATGCATGATCTAATGTTCTGAAGAGTAAGAAAGGGTAGCTGACAAGAGCAGCGATCAAGGTGAAGAACAACAGCAACAAGTTCACCACATGAAGTCTTCAAGTGGGCAGCACTGCATCCAGTCATTGTAAAGGTATCATTGTACTTAGTCATTGTAAAAGCATCATTGTAGAAGTTGTACAAGTGTCTATCTGCCAAGAGTTGAAGACGCTGTGTCGGGAGGTCTAGGATCAGCATTAGGTGGTTGTGTCATAGTTGGGGTTATGGTCTAGTGTGTCTTCTTCTTCTACATCATTCTATATCATTGTAAAGTGGACCATTTTCCTTGGTACGTGAGTCCATTCTTCTTTTATTCTTCTATAGGGTGGTAAGGTGGTGCTAGGCTAGTGCATGAAGTCACCAACATGTTCAAGCCTGTGAAAATTTCAAGGTGGTAGGGTGAGTTGTAGCTCATTAGGTGTTGGGGCATTCGTTAAGTTGACTACTGAAGAATCTCGGGCGTTGGAGCGTCCATCCAGTGGGCGCTGGAGAAGAATGCTTTTCTAGATTCTAGGAAGTTGGAGCTTTCTTTTCAATTGGAGTTGAAGATCAAAGAATTATTAAAAAAGAATTCAAGTGATTTTTGTCCGAGAGGGGGTTTCCACCTTAAAAATTGTGTGCATTTGTGTTCCTTTTGTTTACTGCTATCATTGAACAAACACTGATAATAATTGAAGATTAACTAATGCTCTGAAAGATTAATAATAATACTAATTGAAAGGAATATTGATTCACCCCCCCCAGTATTTCCAACACAAGAATTTTGAGATCTGATTAGTGGAGTGACTAGAGAGAGTTGATTCGACAACAGTTGGTGAAGGATTTTCGGGAGGGAAATCACTTGTCAAACGAAGCATATTCTCTAGAGGGTTTCTAGCGCCAAGAAACCCAGATCTGAGTCTTTCGCTGAGGGCAGCAGTAGAATAAGGGGGAAGAGTATTCGCTTCAACATCTTTTGAGCAGAGATTACTGCACATGGATTGAGGGATCAGGATAGGTTGGATGAAGTATCCAACTTTGTCGTCTGGAAGGCCAAGTTCCTGCCAGTCCTTGATGAGTATCGCATCAAATATCATGCCGAGAAGGTTGTAGTTTTTCTTGTTGATGTTGATCTGTTGAAGAAGTATGAGGAAGCGCAAGCAAGGGCCAAGCGCTTGATTATGGACGAGGTCAAGGATTATGTGGTCCCACACATTGCTGAAAAGAACACAGCAAATGAGATGTGGACGACGTTGACCTCAATATATCAGGGGAATTCTGTCCAAAGGAGAATGCTTCTAGAGAATTAGCTTCGACTATTTCAGATGCAGAAGGAAGAGGAAATTGACCCCTTCCTCATTAGATTGAAGGCGATTCATGATCACCTGGCTGCTATGGGGGGAACTCCTGATGAGGGTCTACTGGTCAGGACTGCCCTGGATCCAGTTTCTAAAGAGTGGGAGACCTTTGTCCAAGGCATTTTGGGCAGAGCGACACTTCCAAATTGGGAAGACATATGGGCAGCGCTTCAACAAGAAGAGATTAGGAGGATGACCAAGGCGGGCAACACCAGCATAGAAATCAAGATCAAGAAGGAGGAGGAGGAATATGTGGCTGTCGCATCCAAGGGATAGCAGGGGCTGCGAGGAAAGAAGAAGAAAGACCTTTCAAAGGTCAGGTGCTTCAGATGTGGTGAACTAGGACATTTTGCCACAACTTGCCCTCAAAGAAGAAGGGCAAGGAAGATTTTGATTCAAAGGCTGCAACAGCTAAGGGTAATGATGGAAGTGATGACGATGTGGCTATGAGTGCTCATGTGCCTCGAGAGAAGAGGTGGGGCGACATAGATCTGTAGAGTGAGCTACAGATGGTGGAAGGTCAGGATCCTTGAGGTGCCCAAACTCTTGGATCACATACAAGCTACGGGAGCCCTTAATGACAGTAACAGGATGACTGTAGTCAATTGGTGCAGAGGACTATGGAGGCACATAGGCAGAGTTAGGACGATGAAGACTTGAGCAGTGCAAAGCATAGACAGCAGCAACGGATAAGCAACAACAAAGAGGGTGATGGGATTTTAGTAGCGCAGAGGTAGAGCAGCAGTAGCACAAATCTCTAGAGGGTCAGCGCAGATTATCAGCATAGGGTGTTTTAGTATCGAGATGTTGCCAGACTAACTTGTTTGTCAATATTTTGGGTGATGTCCTTCAGTTGCTTAACTCTCAGCAACTGAGTTGTAGTGCAACAGTTAGCAGCGGCAGTGCTATGGGAAGCATGATGCAGCATTTGAGAGGGAGTTGCAGTACGAATGAGGCAATGACTGTGGCAAAGTCATGGGAAGTAGTACAGAAGGCAGCAGGGTAGAGGATGAGGGGCAGCAGGCCAAGCATCAAAAATGCAGGGGACCGATGTCGTGGATCAGAGTAATGCTTTTGGATTGAAGTGTTGTTAGAGCACATTCCTCGCTAAGAGGGAGTGTTTATTTTTGGGTAACATTGGATGTGCTCTAGCTCTGAAACTTTGTGGAGGCGCTAGGACACATGAGATCTCCAAGACCCAGAAATCGTTTAGAGAAATTCCACCCAGAGCTTAAGTTATTCAAATAATTAATTATTTTATTGGAGACCCTAAGTCTAACTTAGGGAAATTAAATAATTAAAGTAAATTAATTTAAACATGTGGGTGAGAATTTTCTAAGTGACGAGGATGAAGTCTTTTCTAATCTTAGCCGTCGATTAGAGATTAGATCACGACCGTTGAATGTTCAACAGGAAAAGTATTAAAGGAAGGCTTGGGTTCAGTTAGAAAACACACGCAAAGTGGCAACGCTTGAGCTAAGTCAAAATTATGGGGCGCGGTTTCTTGAAAATTTTCAAGTGAGCTTGAAGTGCAGCGAGGGACAGTTCGGTTGTGGGATTTCTGAATCCAAGGCCAAGAATACAATAGCAGAGAGGCAGATCAGCACCAGAGGAGCAGTGCAGGCCCAACAGGGGTGACGCAGACCCAACAGTGGTGACGCAGGCCTAGCCAAGCTCACGTAGAGCCAGCGCAGAGGCTCACGCAAGTCCAAAGGGGTGACACAAGCCTGGAGGAGTTGACGCAGAGCCCAAAGGGGCAGCGCTGGGGTTTCAGTGGGCCATATCAGGCTCGTATTCAACAGATCAGAAAGGGTGAGGCAGTCTCAACTGGGGACTGCGTAGTGTTGAGATTTTGGGGTAGCATCCGGTGTGCTCTAGCTCCGAAACTTTGTGGAGGGTCTAGAACACATGAGATCTCCAAGACCCAAAAGAATTTGGAGAAATTCCATCTGGTGTAAAAGTTATTCAAATGGGGACCTTAAGTCTAACTTAGGGAACTTAAAAAATTAAAGTGAATTAATTTACACATGCGATGAGAATGTTCTAAGTGACATGGATCAAGCATTCTTTTAATATTAGTTGTTGATTAGAGATTAGATCACGGTCATTGATGTGTCAATGAGAAAAGTATAAAGGAAGGGCTTGGGGTCAGATGGAGGGACACACAGAGAGTCTAAGAGATTGAATTCTTCTAACGGAGCAGTGCTCGGACAAAGATCAGATCTGAGTGACTCAGAATTGCAGTGAGGGGTAGATGCAATGATTGGACAGGAGGGCCAAGAGTAAAGCACGGAGCTAGGGCATTAGAGACGCAGTGGAGGCAGCGCAACCATCAGAGGGTGTGACGCAGTCCCTTAGGAGGGTGACGCAGGCCCACGCAGGGCTCACACAAGGCAGCGTAGTGTCTCCAAGAAGAAGTCCAAAATTCACCGGACACTGGGGTTTCTGAGCCAGCAAGGCTGAAACCAGACTCTGGAGAAGAAAATCCACGCAGAGCTAGGGTAACGCAATCCCTCAACTAAGGCTACGCAGGCTGACGCAAAGCTAGCTGGGTTTTCACCAGTTGCTCATTTAGATCAGCCGAGACTTGCTAGAGTGAGGTATATCTCACATTTTTCTCTGATTGCCGAGGTTTTCTCTGTTGGGTGAGCCGAGCTATGGCACCCTACATGTACTCAGAAACTGTTGCTTAATAATAATAAACCCTCATATCTACTGCACCGATTTTACCGCATTGGGTTTTCTAGGGACATTTGTCTGAAAAATCTGTGTCATTTTTCATATGTGCGTGATGTTCAGTAAATGATATGTATTTGTGTAGGTTGCCATTTTTGTTTACTTCAAAAAATTTCTGAATATTTCAGTTAAATAACTCATGTAATAAATCAAGTAGGAGAAGTAAATCAATAGTTAGCAGTTGGATTTCTGTGCTCAGAAATTTCACATGGTATCAGAGCATTGCAAATCAAGCTGAACCATCAGCAAAGGGGATGAATATATTTGCTGCAGGAAGGGCAGCTGAAGCAACACTGATCTGAAAGAAGGCAGCACAGCACCAAAGGGACAACAGACCCTGCAAGGGTGACGCAGAGTCAGTTTTCTCACGCAGAAGCTGACGCAACACCAGGAGAGGGACGTTGAGCCAGTCTTCTCACGCAAAGGTTGAAACAACACTAGGAGGGTGACGCAGTCCAATTTGGAGAGTTGTTGTGTAGTTTGCCGGGGCTGGAATTGCAATTTCCAATCTTCAAAAGTTGCTGGTGTGGCATAGGTTCTGTCGGTGCAGAATAGTGCCTAGCAAAGGCGACAAAAGCGGGAGGAGAATAGTCGCTTAGCAAATTTGTCCCAAATAAATCTGAGATTCGATGAGGAGGGTGATCGTAGAGGACTGATTCAGGAGATTGGCGGAAGATTTCCAGGAGGGAAATCAATTGTCAAAGGGAGCAACTACTCTAGAGGGTTTCTATCGTCAAGAAACCTTGATTCGGTCTTTTGTTGAGTGTAGCAACAGTAGAAGGGACAAGAGTACTCGCTTCAACAGACTTTGAACAAAGATGGCCCCGTACGGATTGCGTGATTAGGATAGGTTGGATGGTGTGTCCAACTTTGTGATATGGAAGGCCAGAATCTTGACAGTCCTGGATGAGTACAGAATCAGAGACCAGGCGGAAAATGTCTTAGCTGTGCCGACCGATGTGGACGCCCTGAAGAAGTTTAATGAGAATCAGACGCAGACAAAGCGCTTTATCATGGATGGGGTGAAGGATCACGTGGTCCCACACATTGCCGAAAAGAGGACGGAACATGAGATGTGGACATCCTTGACCACACTATATCAAGGCAACTCCATCCAACGGAAGATGCTTCTGGAGAACCAGATGAGGATATTCTAGATGCATAAGGGGGAAGAGATCGATCCATTCCTCTCCAGAATGTAGACTATCCGAGATCAACTCATTGCCATGGGGGCAACTTCGGATGAAGGGTGTTGAGATTGTGGGGTAGCATCGGATGTGCTCTAGCTCCCAAACTTGTTGAGGAGCTGGAGTACATGAGATCTCCAAGACCCAGAAAGCGTTTAGAAGAATTCCATCTGGTTTAAGTTTTATTCAAATAATTAATATTTTTAATTAAGGGCCCTAAGTCTAACTTAGGAAAATTATAAGAGAAGGGCTTGGGGTCGTTTGGAGAACACACACACTGGCAGAGCACTACAACTAAGCTGAGATTCTAGGGCGTGGTTTGCTAATAATTTCATAAGTGTTTCAGCTGCAACGAGGGGCAGTATTAGCAAGCGGGATGGTTTGATCCCAGGCCAAGAGTACAACGAGGGTAGTGAAGGAGCATTCCAAAGCAGTGCAGAGGAGCCATAGCTACGTAGTCCAACCAAGAGTCCAGCAGGGGCAGTGCAGAGCTGACGCAGGCCCAGTTAGGGCAGCGCAGGGGCAGCATAAACCCTTCTAAGGTGACATAGGCCCTTTCTGAGCAGCGCAGAGGCTGACGCAGAGGGCTTCAAAGCAGCGTTGGGTTTTCTAGAGGCCGAAAAGGGGATGATTTCTGTAAATCTCGTTTGAGGGTGTGAATCAGTCATATTTTTCAGTCTCCGAGATAGAGGTATTGCTGCCATTTATATTTCTCTGTTGGGTTAACCAATTTTGGTGCCCAGGATTGTTGTACTTAGAATCTGCATAATAATAAAAACCCTCCAGAAGCTAGCAGCATCGGTTTTCCTGCATTGGGTTTTTCCGGGGATATTTGTCCAGAAAATCCTTGTGTGTCACTTTGTCTATGAGCATGTTATTCAGTATTTGATATGTATGTGTAGGCTATTAAATGTATTTACTTCGATGTTAATTCTGAATATTCAGATTAATAACTTATGTAAGTAGGAGAAGTAAATCAAGATTTAACAGTAGGGTTTCTTAAGTCTAAGAAATTTTCACATGGTATCAGAGCAATTGCAGATCAAGCTGGATCTCCAGCAAGACGGTTGAAGAAATCTGTGTTGCAGAAAGCAGCAGCAGCAGCAAAGAAACCAGAGCGGGCAATGCAGCACCAGAAGGACGCAGAGGCAGCAAGAGCCACGCAGGGTCTGACGCAATCCTAGCTAGGTGACGAAGAGACAATGCAGTGCCTTCCAAAGGGACGCAGGAGCAGCCTGCGTTGCACAGAGGTTGCGCTGAGCCAGTCTGCTCATGCAGAGGCCAGCCAAGGTGACGCAGTCCAGTAAGTGATTGTTGTGGAGAGTGTCGTGAACCTGAAGTTGAGTTGCAGATCTTCAGCAGTTGCTAGTGGGGTGAAGATTCTGCCGGTGCAGAATTAATCCTAAGCTAAGTTGACAAAGAGTGGGAAGAGAACAACTCCTCAACAGATTTCATTGCCAAAAGAAATCTGAAGATCGATCGTAGGGTGATCGAAGAGAGTTTTTTCATTGTGTTTGGCAGGATTCCAAGGAGGAAATCAGTTTTAAGAGGGAGCAGAGCGTGCCTTTTCGCCAAGGACCCTAGATCCGAGCTTCAGTTGAGAAGCGGGGAGAGGAAAAGTTGTTCTGACAAAGTAGATCTGAGCATATGGCGCCACACAGATTGCGTGATCAGGATAGGTTGGACAACTTGTCCAACTTTGCTATCTAGAAGGCCAGAATATTGGTAATAATGAGGCATATGGGTTGAGGGAGCATGTAGAGAGTGTCCTAGCTACACCAACCGATGCGAAACTCTTGGCAGAGCATAATGAAGCAATGACACATGCCAAGCACTTCATCATGGACGGGGTTAAAGATCATGTGGTACCACACATAGCCGAGAAGACGACGACTCATGAGATATGGAAAGCTTTAAGCACATTGTATCAAGGGAGGTTCGTCCAGAGGAAGATGCCTCTGGAGAACCAGTTGAGGTTATTTATGATGACCAAGGGAGAGGAAATCGATTCTTTCCTATTTAGACTACAGTCGATCCGGGATCAGCAGACGGGTATGGGGGTCAACGTGGAGGATGATGTCATGGTGATGACTGCTCTAAATGCAGTTTCAGAAGACTGGGAATCATTTGTCCAAACACTTTTGGGCAGAGTGGACCTTCCTAACTGGGACAATATGTGCGCTATCCTCTGACAAGAGGAGATCCGCTGAATGACCAAGAGGGAGACCAGCACCGGAGCGGGTAAGGTGAAGGAGGAAGAGGAAGACGCAGCTCTGGCATCAAAGAAGTGTGATCTATCAAAGATCAAATGTTTCCAATGCGGCGAACTTGGAGACTTCGCCAACAATTGTCCTCAAAGGAAGAAGGAAAAAGAAGCTTCTAGTTCCAGGGCTGCTGTAGCAGACGATGGCTCCGATGATGACGTAGCCATGAGTGCTTATGAACCACAGAGGTGGGGCGACATTGATCTGTAGAGAAGCGACAGAGTGGTGGCAGGATCCTTGAGGTGCCCAAAATATTGGATCACATACGAGCTACGGGAGCCTTAAGACAGTAGCGGAACGAGTGGAGCAGTGGGTGCAGAAGATCACAGTGAAGCAGAGGGCAAAGCTGGGACGTTGTAGATGGAAGCAGCACAGTGCAGAGGCAGCAGCAGCATAGGAGCAACAGCTCAAAGGCTGATTGGACTCCAGTAACGCAAAGGGGCAGTGCAGAGCAGCAGCAGCGCAGTGACTTCAGGGAGACAGCGCAGCCTAGCAGCCAAGGGAGCTTCAGTGATGAGTTGCAGCCCAACTGACTTGTCTGTCAGAGATTGGGTAGCAATCCTTCAGTTGCTTACTTCTCAGTGATTGAGTTGCAGTGCAGCAATTGGCAGTGGCAGTGCTATGGGCAACATGATGCAGCAATTTGAGAGAGAGTTGCAGTACAGATGTGGCAGTGTCAGTGGCAGTTGTAGAAAATTCTAAATCTTAATTCTTATGCAGAAATTATTTCTGTTAACCCTGTTAAGCTTCTCCTACTTATACAAGTTATCAACTGAATAAATTCAAGTTAACATCAAAGCAAAACACATAACAAATCTCTACCAATTCAGATCTAGAATAAGCACATGCACACATAGACAAAGTGACACAGTTATTTCTGGACAAACTGTCCCCGGAAAAATCCATTGTGGGAAAACCGGTCTCTGGCTACTAGAGGGCTCTATTATTAAGAATGGAATATTTATGAATACACAACTCTAGGTTCCAGATCTAGAAAACCCTACAGAGAAAACTCTAGATCTGCAGCACCTGGCTGATCTAAGACCAACAATACTGACTGATCCACACCCTCAAACGAGATTTACAGAACTCAGCCAGATCTAAGCCTAGAAACACTAGATCTGCCCCTGAAAGACACTGCGTCAGACTTTGAAGGCCTCCAAATGCTCAGCGCTGCCACTAGAAGGGACTGCGTTACCCCAGACTGGGTGACGCAGTCACTACGCTGCCCCTAAGGGTCTCTACATAAACCCTAAAAGGCTTCCTGAAAAATCATGTTGTACTTGTTGCTGCCGTTTGCTACTGCTGCTGCTGCTACCTTCCTCTGCGCTGTCTTTCCTGATCTCTTCTCTATCTCTTGTGTATTCTAGACCCCGGAATCAGATCATCCCCTTGGTCTAAATTACCCTCTGCAACTGAAACACTTTTGAGAATTCTTAACAACCCCTCCCTAGAATCTCAGCTTAGCTTCAGTGCTCTGCCTCTGTGTATTTTACAAATGACCCCAAGCCTTTCCTTTATACTTTTCTCGTTGACAAATCAATGGCCAAGATTAAATCTTTAATCAATGGCTAAGATTAAAAGAAATCTTGATCCGTGTGACTTAAGACAATTTCATCACATGTTTAATTAAATTCACATTAATTATTTTATTTTCCTAAGTTTTAACTTAGGAAATACATTAAAATAGTTAATTAATTTAATATCTCCTAAACCAGATGAAATTTCCCAAATCCATTTCTGGGTCTTGTAGATCAGGTGAACTCTAGTCCTTCCTCAAAATTTGGGACCTAGAGCACAACTGATGCTACCCCAAATACACAAAATCTCAAAGTGACATGGGCAGCAGTACAGAAAGCAACAACGCATTGGATGGAGGGCAGCAGGCCAACCATCAGCAGCACAGAGACTGGTGTCGAGATCAGGCAATACTTGAGTGTGGGTGTATTGCTAGAGCACACTCCTCGCTAAGAGGGAGTGTTGAGATTTTTGGGTAGCATCAGATGTGCTCTAGCTCCCAAACTTTGTGGAGGAGCTGGAGTACATGAGACCTCCAAGACCCAGAAAGCGTTTAGAATAATTCCATCTAGTTTAAGTTTCATTCAAATAATTAATCTTTTTAAGTAAGGACCCTAAGTCTAACTTAGGAAAATTAAAAGATTAAAATGAATTAAATTAAACATGTGATGAAAATGACTTAAGTGACGCGGATCAAGCAACCTCTAATCTTAGCCGTCAATTAGAGATTAGATCACAGCCGTTGGTTTCCCAATGAGAAAAGTATAAGAGAACGGCTTGGGGTCATTTGGAGAACACACACACTGGCAAAGCACTGAAGCTAAGATGATATTCTAGGGCGTGGTTTGCTAAGAATTCCAGAAGTGTTTCAGCTGCAGCGAGGGGCAGTATTGGCAAGCGGGATGTTTTGATCCCAGGCTAAGAGTACAACGAGGGTAGAGAAGGTGCATTCCATAGCAACGCAGAGGAGCCACAGCGACGCAATCCATCCAAGAGCCTGGCAGGGGCAGCGCAAAGGTAGAAGGAGCCACACAGGGCTAACGCAGGTCCAATTAGGGCAGCGCAAGGGCAGTGTAACCCCTTCTAGGGTGACGCAAGCCCTTCCTGAGCAACGTAGAGGCTGACGCAGGCCAATCAGGCTGACATAGAGGGCTTCAAAGCAGCGCTGGGGTTTCCAGAGGCCGGAAAGGGGCTGAGTTCTGTAAATCCTGTTTGAGGGTGTGAATCAGTGATATTTTTCTGTCTCTGGGATAGAGGTATTGCTGCCATTTATATTTCTCTGTCGGGTTAACAAGTTTTGGTGCCCACAATTGTTGTACTTAGAATCTGCATAATAATAAAAACCCTCCAAAAGCTAGCAACACCGGTTTTCCTGCATTGGGTTTTTTCGGGGACATTTATCCAGAAAATCCTTGTGTGTCACTTTGTCTATGAGCATTTTATTTAGTATTTGATCTGTATGTGTAGGTTGTTAACTGTATTTACTTCGATGTTAGTTCTGAATATTTAGATTAATAACTAATGTAAGTAGAAGTAAATCAAGATTTAATAGTAGGGTTTCTTAAGTTTACGAAATTTTCACAAAGGGCTCTTGGTAAGGACGGCCCTGAATGCAGTCACTGATGAGTGGGAGACCTTTGTCCAAAGCATTTTGGGCAGAGAAAAACTCCCTAATTGGGGTGACATGTGGGCTATCGTTTGACTGGAGAAGATCAGGCAGATGACCAAGAGGGAATTCAGCAGTGGAAGTAGCAAAGTGAAGAAGGGGGAGGAGGAGGATGCGAACCTTGCATCAAAGGGACAACGACAGCAAGGGAAGAAGAAAAATGACCTATCAAAGGTCCGGTGCTTTAGATGTGGCGAACTTGGACACTTCACCAACATTGAACTAAGAGGAAGGACATGGAATATTCTGATTCCAAGGCCGCATCAGCGAGAGGGGACAGTGGTAGTGAGGATGATGTGACTACGAGTGCTCATGTGCCTCGAGAGAAGAGGTGGGGTGACATAGATCTATAGAGCAGCTACAGATGGTGTAGGCAGGATCCTTGAGGTGCCCAAACTCTTAAATCACATACGAGCTACGGGATCCTTAAGACAGTAGCAGAATGACTGGAGCAGTGGGTGCAAAAGATCATAGATGAAGCAGAGGCAGAGTCGGGACGTTGTAGAGTGGAGCAGCGTAGTGCAATGGCAGCAACATCGTAGAAGCAGCAGCGTGTTGGGAAAAATACTGAGAGGGGGGGTGAATCAGTATTTAGAGCTTACTGAAAACTTTTACTTTTTCTTTACTAAATCCCATACGCGACTTTAATGAGCCCAACTCGCATATACACGCGGATATATTTAAGGAAACTTGCGTATGTCCAAAGATCTTATTATGCAGATAATTCTTTACTTAGATCAGTGCATCATTCATTCATCATATGTTTAGTAAGCAACAAGCATGTGTAGTAAGAACAGAATAAATCATCACACATGAACACCAGGATTTAAGGTGGAAACCCAAGTCAGGAGAAAACCACCGCTGCTATCATCTCTGTCTTCAATATTTATTATAAAGAAAACTGCTTACAATCTTGAACTGGCGCAGACTCATACCAGCACACAGGCACCCACCTGCAGAACGCTGCAACCTTCTCTCGTTCTCCAGCTACTACTGGAAGGGAGCTACAACCCCCTGATCTCGATTACCAGCCACTCATGGAAGGGATCTACTACCCCCTGATCTCGTTTACCAGCTACCACTGGAAGGGAGCTACGACCCCCTCACTAAAGGCTCCAACCCTCAGCACCACTGCAGACCACATTTCATAAATTTTCACACTAGATCCAACAGCTTCCACACAACACAACTTGTAGGTTTATTTTCATCATATTTTCAGACTGAACCCACTCCACACATTTAAGCTCAATGAACATACATCAAATTGAAACTTATAACCCCATCAATTCATTCATTGAATCATCAACCAATCAACCAACAACTGATCTTTAATCATAATCAATTAGCAACATAATCAGTATTCAAACAACCCAGACATCATTAACAGACAACAGTAAAACAACAAAACAGATCAGACATTTCTTTCCACACACTTTAGCAAAACCCTAGATTCCATACGCGCTTTTACTTCACTGAACCCGCATATATACGCGCTTTCACAGAGACAAACCTGCGTATATATCTGTAACTATTTCAGGACTGACCTTAGATTCCATACACGCTTTTGCTGAAACTAACCTGCATATATACGCGCTTTTGCTAAGATGAACCTGCGTATAGATCTGCAAACATTGTAGGGTTGCGCAACTCTTCAGAACAGATAAACAGCTCAGATCTTACCCTTCACTTCAGAAAACATTCGCCAGATCACAGATCTAAACATTCTATAAACAAATCTAGAAGATACATAGTCATTTCAGGTCTAGAGATCCTGATCCATCATTTTATTCATAGGTGCATTATTAATTCAGATCTATCAATAAACTGTAACCCATTCCATGTAGATATACTTCAAAGTGAAGTATTTATTCAATACCCAGAGACATGCACACCCTTGCACTATGATCTTCTTCTCCTTATATAGTTTTAGCCTTCATCAATACCATGAGCCAAAACCACACAACTTCCGATGGTATTCTTGGACGGAATCAAATAGACAATACAACGCTCAATACTGTGGGCTAATACCATGGTAATGCCCCTTGGTATCATAATTTTAGAGCGCAAAAGGCATACGCGACTTTGCTTCTTCTTACACGCGTGTATACACGATTTCTTTTCAACAGAACTGTTTATATACTAATCCTGAATGTATATGCAGGCTGCCTTCATAAAAGTAGCGTATACATTGCATCCATACGCGGGTTGCCTTCATCAAACTTGCGTATACATTGTGACATATTATATTTATCATCTCTCTAGCACTTACTGGAATTCCTTTCTCTGTCACATTTGAACTGATCTGAAGATACATCATTCTTACATCTTTAACAAATAAGTTGCTATCAAAAGGCAACTCATCAAGTAGGTTTTCATCAAGGAAAACTTCATCAAGTAGGTTGCCATCAAGGACAACACATTGCATCACATTGCCAACAATCTCCCCCTTTGGACTTGATGGCAACCATGATGGTGTTTGATCACCACAATAAATAGATACATTAATCATAACCACTATTCAAACACCAAAATACTCTCCCCCTTTGACATCAAGGGCAAAGGGCGGATCAATACCAAAACAAGGTTTCTCTTCCCTTGTAGAAAGAAGAGCTTTGTAGATCTGATGTGCATTGAAATTACCATGCTCCCCCTGTGTTCATGCTAAATCTTCAGACAAATTTTTCAATGAAGTACATGACTCTATAGCTCAACCTAATATGACCTTTCCTATCACCAAGGACTCATACTTATATCAATGATCCAACCAAGTGGAATTACATATCCGACTCAATTTCCCAACCAAGTGGGTTTACAAATTTGACCAAGTCCTTACATGACTGAATATAACAATTTTACATCATAGGTCTCAACATGACCTTTTCATCAAATTACAAATATGACTTTTTATAACTAAGACCAAAATACCTTAAGAGAGAGATCATATTTTAGAACCATCATAATGCCAACAATGCATTACTCTCAGCAAGGCTAATGCTCCCCCTGAAACTGTGCTCCTATTCTTGAGTTATCTCACTTTTTTTCTTATCAGAAAAACATACGCAACTGTCTCCAACAGAACTCGCGTGTATATGCGGCTTTAGTTCATGAAACCTGCGTATAGAAAGTGAAATACTGAAAATTTCACAACTCCATCTCCTCCTGGATTTATACATTCTGTACCTGTCTTCTATTGTCACATTAGATGCACTGTTAGAAATAAACACAACCAAAATTACCAAACCAACCATGGGAATCACCATATATTTCTCCCCCTGTGATGATACATTACTGATTCCTATAATGTATCTCACATCACTCCTGCAGTCATTATGAGAAGTAAACTTTAGAAGCGAATGACTGCAGTAGGATCAATATTCCCTACGTTTTTTACCGATGCTTCTTCTTTTTCCAGCTTTGCTTGAAATTTCTTATTGTGTGCTAGAACTTCTCCAATTTCTCAGATCTGTTCAGCGTACTTAACCTGCAATCAGTGGACTTATGCCCAAATGAGTTACAGTAGAAACAACATCCATGAAGGCATCCTTTCTTTCTTGATCTATGCAATTCTTCAATAACTAGATCCCTTTCTTTTGGGAAATTATCATCATCCATGGTACATTCCATGAGGACTTGCAGATCCTGATCAGAATCTTCTTCTTCCTCATTTGACAATCCATTATTATCTTCATTTGTATAATAACTCCTTCCTTTTTCAAATTGTTTCCCTTTATCATGATTTTGTTTATAAGGACATTTAGCAGCATAAAGACCAACTCTTCCACAAGCAAAACACTTGAAGGGAAGCTTACCTCTGAATCTTCCAGTACCTGGTTGAAGTCTTCTCACAAAATTTTCTTCTTCTTCTTCTGATATATAACTTGATTCCTTGACAAATTCCTTTTCTTTTCCTTTTGCACATGCCTTAAAGGCGGCTTCTCTGACTTGTGAGGGACCTCCTCTTATCATTTCAAAAGCAGTCAGGATACCATGTAGTTGAATAACAGTAAGAGTTTGCAGATCTTGCTTTTCTTCAATAGCTGACACTTTTGACTCAAACTTTGGAGTTGGAGATCTCAATATCTTTTCTACTAAAGTTGAGTCTTTTATATCTTCACCCATATTCCTCATAGAAATCACAATCTCATCTAATCTTAGGAATAAACTTGCAATACTTTCATCATCATGCATTCTGAAATTTTCATATTGCATTCTAAGAGTTTGAAGTTTGGCACTTTTTACCTTTGCATCACCTTCATAGCTCTGAATGATTTTGTCCCATATTTCCTTTGCTGAATTTAGCTGCATCACTTTAACAATTCTGTTTCTGACAAGTTTCCCAATAAAGCATTGACAGTTTTGGTGTTATTTTCATATTTATTCCTTTCTGCTGCTTCTGTAGGAACACTTGCTGGATACTGATAACCTCCTTCCACGATTCCCCATATGTCTGCTCCAAGACTTTGCAAATACGCTCTTGTTCGTATCTTCCAGAATAATAGATTACTTCCATTGAATATTGGTAGCCTTATAGAAAATACTCCTTCATGACTTCCCATTGCGACGGATCTCCTTCAAGCGATCAAGCTTCTTCTGAAGGACCTGCTCTGATACCAATTGTTGAGAAAAATACTGAGAGGGTGGGGGGTGAATCAGTATTTAGAGCTTACTGAAAACTTTTACTTTTTCTTTACTAAATCCCATACACGACTTTAATGAGCCCAACTTGCATATACACGCAGATATATTTAAGGAAACTTGCGTATGTCTAGTGATCTTATTATGCAGATAATTCTTTACTTAGATCAGTGCATCATTCATTCATCATATGTTTAGTAAGCAGTGAGCATGTGTAGTAAGAACAGAATAAATCATCACACATAAGCAACACACATGAACATCAGGATTTAAGGTGGAAACCAAAGTCGGGAGAAAACCACCGCTGCTGTCGTCTTTGTCTTCAATATTTATTATAAAGAAAACTACTTACAATCTTGTACTGGCACAGACTCATACCAACACGCAGGCACTCACCTGCAGAAGGCTGCAACCTTCTCTCGTTCTCTAGCTACTACTGGAAGGGAGCTACAACCCCCTGATCTCGTTTACCAGCCACTCCTGTAAGGGAGCTACCACCCCCTGATCTCGTTTACCAGCTACCATTGGAAGGGAGCTACAACCCCCTCACTGAAGGCTCCAACCCTCAGCACCACTGCAAACCACGTTTCATAAATTTTCACACTAGATCCAACAGCTTCCACACAACACAACTTGTAGGCCTCTTTTCATCATATTTTCAGACTGGACCCACTCCACACATTTAAGCTCAAAGAACATACATCAAATTGAAACTTATAACCCCATCAATTCATTCATTGAATCATCAAACAATCAACCAACAACTGATCTTTAATCATAATCAATTAGCAACATAATCAGTATTCAAACAACCCAGACATCATTAACAGACAACAATAAAACAGCAAAACAGATCAAACATTTCTTTCCACACACTTCAGCAAAACCCTAGATTCCATATGCACTTTTACTTCACTAAACCCGCGTATATATTTGTACCTATTTCAGGACTGACCTTAGATTCCATATGCGCTTTTGCTGAAACTAAACTGCGTATATACGTGCTTTTGCTGAAACTAACCTGCGTATATACGCGCTTTTGCTGGGATGAACTTGCGTATAGATCTGCAAACATTGTAGGGCTGTACAACTCTTCAAAACAGATAAACAGCTCAGATCTTACCCTTCACTTCAGAAAACATTCGCCAAATCACAGATCTAAACATTCCATAAACAAATCTAGAAGATACATAGTCAATTCAGGTCTAGAGATCCCAATCCATCATTTTATTCATAAGTGCATTGTTAATTCAGATCTATCAATAAACTGTAACCTATTCCATGTAGATATACTTCAGAGTGAAGTATTCATTCAATACTCAAACACATGCACACCCTTGCACTATGATCTTCTTCTCCTTATATAGTTTTAGCCTTTATCAATACCATGAGCCAAAACCACACAACTTCCGATGGTATTCTTGGACGAAATCAAATAGACAATACAACGCTCAATACTGTGGGCTAATACCATGTTAATGCCCCTTGGTATCATAATTTTATAGCATAAAAGGCATACACGACTTTGCTTTTTCTTACACGCGTGTATACACGATTTCTTTTCAACAGAACTGTGTATATACTAATCCCGAATGTATACGCGGGTTGCCTTCATAAAATTAGCGTATAAATTGCATCCATACGCGGGTTTCCTTTATCAAACCTGCGTATACATTGTGACATATTATATTTATCATTTCTCTGGCACTTACTAGAATTCATTTCTCTGTCACATCTGAACTGATCTGTATCTACATCATTCTTACATCTTTAACAAATAAGTTGCTATCAAAAGACAACTCATCAAGTAGGTTTCCATCAAGGACAACCATATCAAGTAGGTTTCCATCAAGGAAAAATTCATCAAGTAGGTTGCCATCAAGGACAACACATTGCATCATATTGCCAACACAATGCAGAGGGGCAATTATTACGTAGTGCAGAGCAACAACAACGAAGTGGCTCTAGAGAGACAGCGCAGCGCAGCAGCCAAGGGAGCTTTAGTGATGAGATGCAACTCGATTGACTTTTCTGTCAATGATTGGGTGGTCCTTCGGTTGCTTACTTCTCAGCGACTGAGTTGCAGTGCAGCAGTTGGTAACACGATGCAACATTTTGAGAGGGAGTTGCAGTACAGATGTGGCAGTGTCAATGACAGTGACATGGGCAATAGTACAGAGAGGCGCAGTGGATGGAGGGCAGCAAGCCCAGCATCAACGCAGAGACCGATGCCAGAGATCAGGGCAATGCTTCAGTGTGGAAGTATTGCTAGAGCACACTCCTCGCAAAGAGGGATTGTTGAGATTTTGGGGTAGCATCGGGTGTGCTCTAGCTCCAAAACTTTGTGGAGGGGCTGGAACACATGAGATCTCCAAGGCCCAGAAAGTGTTTGGACAAATTCCATCTGGTGTAAAAGTTATTCAAATAGTTAAATTTTTTAATGCGGACCCTAAGTCTAACTTAGGGAAATTAAAAAATTAAACTGAATTAATTTACACATGTGATGAGAATGTTCTAAGTGACGTGGAGCAAGCATTCTTTTAATCTTAGCCATAGATTAGAGATTAGATCACGATCGTTGATGTGTCAACGAGAAAAGTATAAAGGAAGGGCCTGGGGTCAGTTGGAGGGATGCACACAGAGTCTAAGAGATTGAATTCTTCTGATGAAGCAGTGCTCGGACTAACATCAGATATGAGTGACTAAGAGTTGCAGTGAGGAGAAGATGCATTGATTGGCCAGGAGGGCCAAGAGTACATCGCAGAGCAAGGGCAGCAGAGACACAGTGGAGGCAGCAAAGCCATCACAGGGTGTGACACAGTCCCTCAGAAGGGTTACACAGCCCCACACAGGGCTCACACAAGGGCAATGCAGTGTCTCCAAGCAGAAGTCTGAAATTCACTGGAAGCTAGGGTTTCTGAGCCAGCAGGGCTAAAACCAAACTCCGGAGAAGCAGATCCACGTAGAGCTAGGGTGATGCAGTCCCTTAGCCAAGGCTACGTAGGATGACACAGTAGCTGCGAAGAGTCTGCGCAGAGCCAGCTTGTGTTTCACCAGTTGCTCATTTGGATCAGCCGGGACTTGCGAGAGTGAGGTATATCTCACATTTTTCTCTAATTGCCGAGGTTTTCTCTATTGGGTGAGCCAAGTTATGGCACCCTAGATGTACTCAAAAACTATTGCTTAATAATAATAAACCCTCATATATGGTGCACCGGTTTTCCCGCATTAGATTTTTCCGGGGACATTTGTCCGAAAAATCGGTGTCATTTGTCATATGTGCGTGATGTTCGGTGAATGATCTGTATTTGTGTAGGCTACTATTTGTGTTTACTTCGAAGTTTTTCTGAATATTTCAGTTAAATAAATTGTGTGATAAATCAAGTAGGAGAAGTAAATCAATAGTTAGCAGTAGGATTTCTGTGCTCAAAAATTTTCACACGTAGGCACCTGTGGGGTTCTTCATTCTGAGTTGAATCAGCCACAATATCTATCTCCAGAGATAGAGGTACTTCTACAGGGATTTTCTCAGTTGGGTAAACCCCTACTGGGACCCTAGTTTATATTCAGAAATCTGCATAATAATAAAACCCTCAAGAGATGTTGCACCAGTTTTCCCGCATTGGGTTTTTCCAAGGGCATTTGTCCAAGAAATCTTGTGTCCTTTGTTGAATGTGCTTATTTCTTCAGTACTTGTTTTGTATATCTGTGTAGACAGTAGTGTATTTACTTCGATGTTTTTCTTGTATTATTCAGAAAAATAACTTGTTAAGTTAATAAAGCAAGTAGGAGAAGTAAATCAGATAACTGTTGTAGGATTTCTGTTTAGTAAATTTAGAAATTTTCACATGGAACTCAATTAAATTTAAGCAAAATTTATCATCCTAAAACCTATGAGAAAACAGAAAAGGTGAACCAAGTACTAGAAGATATGCTAAGAATGTATGTTATGGACCAGTAATCACACTGGGAAAAGTACTTACCCTTAGTTGAATTTGCATAAAATAATAGTTATCACAGTTCAATCGGTTGTACTCAGATTATTTCACTATTGCATAATAATAAAACCTTTAGCTGCTACACCGGTTTTCCCAAGTTGGTTTTTTCCGGGGACTTTCGTCCAAAAATAACTGTGTAAATTTATGTGTGTGTGCTAGCATTTCTTCTAGTGTTTATTTCTTCCACAATTTATTTGTGTGGGTTGCACTGTGATTGATTCAGTGTTTGCTGCAAAAAATAGTAAATAAATTGTTAAAATTAATTTAACAATTAGGAGAATTATTTCCAGTTGCTATAATAGGATTCAGGTCTTTGAATTTTCACAAGCCTCTCATTGAAGGACAATTGTAGTCCTTAGGTGCAAATCTGGGCAAAAGTAAAGGCTGGAAAAGGGACTGTGATGATGCCCTAACCAGGTCTAGTTTGCAACGTTTGGAGCAGACCTTGAACAGTGAGCAAGGTATGTATGTTAGTACATTTTGTGTAGGTGTTGGATGCAAGTTTTGGATCAATTTTAGATCGGATTTTACAGCAGCCTGTGGGAGACATTTGTTGGGGTTCTCTTGGGTGTGAAGAAACCCCAACTAGGTGCATATCTTGCAGTGGAAGAATTGGGTGCCATTGATCTGGTGGAGGGCAGTGTGTCTAGACAAGCTCTCTTGAAGTGACAAAGAGGAATTGAAGGTTAGGTGAAGGTTGATGCCTTATGTGTAGCTCTTTGATGGATGAAAGAGGCTACTAGAAGGCATATTGTAGCTCAGGTATTGGCGACCCTAGAGAGCAGATTGAATATGCCCTTTTTCATTGTAGCAGACGTGACTTGTAGCAGTGATAGGTGGCAGCCCTCCTGGAGTCTCTATCTGTTGTCCTTTGAAGGACTAAGGTGCAGCTAGAGAGAAGTACGGAAGCAAAGGACCACCAGGACAAGATACGACATAGAAGTTGCAGCGAAGTTTGTCATTGTATCTTGTATTCCATAGATTGTTGTATTATTCAAATCAGTTTAATATAACGAAGATTGGGTTGTCCATTATTGTACAATATTTGTTAAAAATTGTGTATACTTGTGCATATGTGATTTATTGCTTTATATTTTTCGTTGTGCAAAGTAGTTCTGGTTGAGATTCTTCGTTTGATTGCATCAAAGATTCTAAGATTCTAACCTAGACCCAAGATCGTGGAAATTCAACAAACTTCTCAATAGATGAGATGCTCCTAGGTTCGTGATTATAAAACCATGAGTTATGACCACCAAGAGATCCCATGAACAACAACATAAGGACATCCCGGTGAACCACTTTCTCTTTTGAAGCATGTGCATTAGATCCTTCTACATGGTCAATTGCGGAGAGTGGATCATCATCAAACATGGGCACCCTATGTACCATCCTTCCTGCGACATGGTTAGGGTGCCCAGGGACACTAGTGATGTCCAAAGCGAGAAAATCATCAAAGAAAGAGACCCTTTTTGAGATATACATGCAAATTATGTTGAGTATTTTTTAGTGTTGGGGTAGCATCGGATGTGCGCTTGTACCCAAAATTTGTGGAGAGACTAGAGTACATGAGATCTCCAAGACCCAGAAAGGGATTTGGGAAATTCCATCCAGTTTGGGAGATAATTAATTAATTAATATTTTTAATTAAGGACCCTAAGTCTAACTTAGGAAAATTAAAAAATTAAAGGTAATTAATTAAAACATGTGATGGAAATGAATCAAGTCACACGGATCAAGCTTTCCTTTAATCTTAGCCACCGATTCAAGCTTAGATCATGGTTGTTGGTTTCCCAACGAGAAAGTATAAAGGAAAGGCTTGGGGTCAGTTGGAGTACACACACACGGAGGCAGAGCACTGAGACTAAACTAAAATTCTAGGCCGGGTTTACTAAGAATTTTCAGAAGTGTTTCAGTTGCGGAGAGGGTAGTATTGGCTAAGGGGATGATCTAATCCCAGTGCCAAGAATCAGCAAGAGGCAGAGAGGCAGCAACTAGGAGCAGTGTAGAGGAGCAGGGGCAGCAGTAGCATCTGTGCAGCGTGGAGAGATTCAGCGGCTACGCAGGTGGTACGTCGGCCCAGAAAGGGCAACGATGAGCCAGCAGGAGACCTCCAGGGTTACACAAAGGCCATCCAGGGCAGCGTAGGGACTGCGTCACCCAATCTGGGGTTACGCAGCCCTCTCCAGGCCAATGCAGAGGCTAGCAGGGCTGACGCAGGGGCTTCAAGGGCAGCGTTGGGGTTTCTAGAGGAAGAAAGTGGCTGAGTCCTGTAAATCCTGTTTGAGGGTGTGGATCAGTCAATTTTTCAATCTCCAGAATAGCAGGTTAGCCGCAGATCTATTTTTTCTCTGTTGGGTTAACCAGTAAGGTGCCCAAATTTGCTGTATTCAGAAACTACTTAATAATATAAACCCTCTAGCAGTCAGAAGACCTGTTTTCCCGCATTGGGTTTTTCCAAGGGCAGTTGTCCAGAAAATATTGTGTGTCACTTTGTCTATGTGCATGTATGTTTTTCTTAGATTTGAATCGGGGAAAGTCTATTATGTGTTTACTTCGATGTTAATCTGAATTTTTTAGCATTAATAACTTGATTAAGTAGGAGAAGTATAACCAGATCTAACAATAGGGTCTCTGCATAAAGTAATATTCAGAAATTTTCACATGGTATTAGAGCGATTGCAGGTCTAGCAGGATCACCAGCAAAAGACTGAAGAATCCTTGCTGCATAAAGCAGTAGTAGCCGTAGAAAGTCGGACTAGAAGGGACAACGCAGCGGCAGAGGGAGCAGAGCCACATAGAGGCCAGAGTGATGCAGTCCTATGCAGTCTCCATGCAAGCCCACGTACTTACTACGCAGAGGCAGAGCAGAGACAACACCGGCACTGTCTCCATGAACCCTTAGTTAAATTGAGAGGGGGGGGTGAAACAGTTTAATATATTCATGGACCTTTAAAAAATTTTCATTCAACTCATTTACACCTTCATTTTCATAAGCAGCTTAATACATAATCGATCAACAAACATAATGTGTGGACAACAAGTAATTAAACAGATTAAAGCATCACATCAACACTTAATCATCAAGCACATAAACAACAGATATAAGTGGAAACCCATAAAGAGAGAAAACCACATCTTATTATTGTTGTGATGCAAAGGCAAGCTCCAACTCCCTCTCACAGTTGATTTTATGTAGGCTCCAATCTACAGGAGGCTACTACCCCAAATTTTGGAAGCTACAACTTGCAAGAAGCTCCAACTCCCATCTATTTTCTACAGGCTACAACCCACACGAGGCTCCTACCACAACCAACTACAACTGAACATATATAAAGCTACAACTTGATATGGAAGCACCACTCCCTCACACTACAATAAAATCATATGCTGATTTACCTGGATATCAGTTCTGTTTTTCTCCTTCTTCAATGATTGTTTGCATTCTATATGGGAATATGGAGTGAACAGGCATGACTCTTGCCTTCCACCCACTCATTTCCTCGCTCACCATATTCAGGATGTTACAACTATATACAATTATTACAGTATCAAATGGAGTTTTGCTTTGCCTGGGAGACTTGCCTTTGCATCACAAACAATATAAAACAAATAATACATTTACAGTTACATTCAAATATTTCATTCAGCCCTTTCAGCTTCTTAGATTTGTTGTGTGTTTGTCCTCTTCTGCTTGCTATCCCTTTTTCTTTTATGTTTCTGCAGTTATATTCCAACTGTGCTGCATGACCTCCTTTTTTCCCAACTCAACCCATGTTGTTGCACTGTTCTGCATGAGCTCCAAGTCCTTTTTCTTACCCGAGCCTTTTCTTGCTATGTTCAGACTTTTATTTTATTACCCGAGTCTTTTCTTCCACGTTCAGCCTTTTCGTTTGACTCACTGTCGCAACACTATTTTGCACGAGCTCCTGGTCCTTTGTTATGCGTTCAGGTCTTTTCTTTGTAAACTGTGGGGTATGGCCCACATAAACTCCCTTTTAATGCAGTGGATTACAATATCGTAGTTTATTCCACATACATACATTAACGATCAAACAACACATATTTTATATAACAGAACGCGGAACAGGAGTTATCGGGTCCCACAGCACTTGACCAATCACAATACATCGCACTGTGTTTGCCCGCAACTTTTAATGTTTAGCAATAATGTATCTCCTATCTTGTGCAATATGCGATCGCATCGCATCGCATCCAACTTAACTTATCGTGCGAACCTCAAGCATAAAACATGAAATCTGCGATGTGCGCTAATGCGCAGTGCCGACACATGGCTCCTCCCTTTCACCGCATCAAATCTTTCTAACCTTATCGCATTGCAAACTAATTACATACCTTGCGAAGCCTTAGCGATGTCCGCTAACATTTGCGATCTGTGAACTCGCAATTCGTTGTCCCCCGTTGATTTTCCATACGATATAACAGTCCTCACTGCTTGCCCTGTCGTGCCAACACATGTCCTTTCTCCACTTCGCATCGCACACAAAATAACTTACCCTGTGATGGCCTTAACACTTAAGCGCTAAACTTTGCGATTTGCACTTTCGATCTCCGCCATTGGTCTTCGTTGGATATGACGGTCCATGCTTGTCTCCTTGTCGATCCACTTCGCATCACATGTTAAATATCTTAACTTGCGAAGTCCTAACCGTAAACATTGTACCCTACGATGTGCGATATGTTCACGGTTGCGATGTGATTGTCACCGTTGATTTGCACCATATCTACGGTCCTCGTTGTTGCTTGCAAATCCGATTGTCCTTCCCGACTCATCTTGCAGTGTAATCTCATCCGTTCATCTCTCGCCTTCACTTCTGCGATCCAATCCTGACCGTCCACTCGCCTCCCTTGGAATTCTTCTAAGTGTTCTCTGCCTTAGTCGATTTTTCTTCTTTCTACGACCACCGCTACTCTGCATCTCCGCTATCCTTCTTGAGCTTTATTCAATTTCTAAACGCGTTGATCTCTCATGAGCTTGTTCTTCTATTCGTTATTCACTCCAACTTGGGATTATTACTCTTGTTGCATGCCTTACTCACTACATTGCTGCACGCTTTACTTACTACTGCCTCATTTGCCTTAGCTTCCTTTGCTGCCTTTGTTGCCTCTGCTTCTTCACTGCCTTTGCTCCTTGTCTGCCTTGATTTTTAGCTACCTTTGCTGCCTTTTCTTCCTTTGCTACCTTTGCTTTTTTGATAGTTCAGGTGCTGCTCCTTTGTGCTCCTTTGCCATCAATGACAATATTTCCAGCGATCTCTCCCTTCTGCATTGATGGCAACACTTCCTCCAACACTTCAATATTTTCAGAAGAGTCTTTCTTCTTCTGCTTGCCTTTCCTCCCCCTTTGACATCAATGGCAGAGGGTTGCACATTTCCCAGTGTAGTTTCTATCCTTGCATTTTCTTTTCCCACTTTAAAGGCCTTCTTCTTCTGACTTTATACTTTGTTGCTCCAGGCTGGTGTATAATAGTTGTTGGAAGAACACTTTGAAAATTATTGAGATTGTATGAATGGAGGGCATGTCACCATAGAATGTTCTGTACTTAAATCCCTTACTGCTTGATAGAGTGATATGTGCTAGACTTTTGATGTACTTTTGTCATAATACTCTGATCTCGAGGACCTGTACCATACCATACTCTGTAGATCTATACCAGCTTCATAGCTCTAGCTCTTTTATGACAACTTTTATGGGCTGCTCTACCCCTGGAATGATGCTTTCTTGTCTGATACTGACTATCACTTGTCTACTACACTATTTCTGTTCGTTATATTGCAGCCTTTTCTGGTGTATTTCCATCATCATTTTTTTTTGTTTTGATCATATCAAAGAGTATCATCTGCAAACACTACCCCTAGTTTGTCTCTTAGATATTCGAATGTTATCTAGCAAGAGGTTTTGTGAATGTGTCTGTTGTTTGTTCCTTTGTTGGTACATACTCCATCTTTACTATTTTCTCTGCTACTTGTTCTCTGAGGAAGTGGTACTTTATTGGGATGTGTTTGGTTTTCGAATGAAGTACTGGATTTTTTTAGATACTTATTGCACTTGTATTGTCACATTTGATAGAGATAGGTTCAGTGACGCTTACCTTCATGTCTTGGAGAGTTTGTTTCATTCACATTACTTGTGTGCAACAAGCTACTGTTGCTGCTATGTATTCTGCTTCTGCAATAGATAGAGAGACATATGTTTGCTTCTTGCTTAACAATGCCACTAGACTTTCTCCCAAATAAAATGCACCTCCACTTGTGCTTTTCCTGTTCATCCACACAACTAGCCCATTCTGCATCTGTATATGCTGTCAATGCGAAGTCTTTGCCTTTTGGATACCATAGGCCATAATGTGCAGTTCCTTGCAGGTATCTAAATATCCTCTTGATTGCTAGTAGGTGATTTTGTTTTGGTGTTGCTTGATATCTTGCCACAAGTCCTATTGCCAACATAATGTCTGGTCTAGAGGCAGTTAGGTATAGCAGACTTCCTATCATAGATCTGTAAAGTCTTTGGTCTACATCTGCGGATCCATCATCAGCACATAACTTGCATCCAGTGATCATGGGAGTAGACACAAGTTTGCAATCTTCCATTTGGAATCTTTTTAACATATCTCTTAAGTATTTTTCTTGTGAAATGAATATGCCTTTGTTCTTTTGTAGAAATTGAAGTCCTAGGTAGTAGGTAAGCTCTCCAATCATAGACATCTCAAATTCTAACTTCATTTCTTCTGAAAATCCTTTTACTAACTCATCCTTGTTGCTACCAAACATGATGTCATCTACATATACTACTACAATTAAGAGTTCATTTTAATCAGCCTTTATATACAGATTGTTGTCTACTCCTCCCTCCTTGAAACCTTGTTTTTGAAAGTACTTGTCCAACCTAGAATACCATGCATGTGGTGCTTGTTTGAGACCATATAGGGCTTTCTTTAATTTGCACACATAGTCGTGTTTATTTGCTAAAGAAAATCCTTCAGGTTGTTCCATGTAGACTTCTTCCTCTAGATCTCCATTCAAGAAGGCATACTTCACATCCATTTGATATACCTTGAAATCATGATAGCATGCAAAAGCCAAAAACATTCTAATTGCTTCCATTCTTGCTACAGGGGAAAAAGTTTCATCATAGTCAAGCCCTTCGATTTGAGAGTATCCCTTACATACAAGTCTGGCTTTATTTCTGATTACCTGACCTTGTTCATTCATCTTATTCTTGAATATCCACTTTCTGCCAATGACATTTTTCCCAGCAGGTCTTGGCATTGACTCTCAGGTCTTGTTCTTCTCAATTTGGTCTAATTCTTCATTCATAGCATTTACCCCATGTTTGTCTTTGTTGGCTTCATCGAAATTCTTCAGTTCTATCTGTGACAGCATGGCTAGGTACACTTCCTCGGTCTGTTCAACTAGTTGTCTTCTGGTTTGGACTCCTACACTCTTGTCTCCAACAATTTGGTCTTTAGGATGGTTCTTTTGAGTGTGTCTCGAGGACCCTTTTGAGTTTATCTTTGTATCTTTTGTTGTTTTACTCTGTTCTTCATTTTCTTGATTCTCATCTTCATGGTCATCTAGAGGATTGGCGCAGTTTGTGCTTCTGGTTCTGTCTGGTAGATCTTCGTCGAATCTCATATCAATGCTTTCCACAATTTTACGCAGTCTTTTATTGTAGCACCTGTATCCCTTACTCTTGGATGCATATCACAAAAATATTCCTTCATCAACTCTTGCATCATACTTCCCCAATTTTTCATCATTATTCTTTATGAAACATTTGCTGCCAAAGACTCTAAAGTGCTTGATTGATGTCAGTTTCCCATGCCATAATTCATATGGAGTCTTGTCACAGTTTGGTTTGAGATGAGCTTTGTTGAGAATATGGACAGTTGTATGTACTGCTTCTGCCCAGTAGGTTTGGGGAATGTCTCTTTCTTGCATCATTCCTTTAGCAATCTGTTGTACTGACTTGTTTTGTCTCTCTGCCACTCCATTCTGTTGAGGTGTACCTGCAACTGTAAATTGTTGCTTTATACCACATTCAATGCACAGGTCTGCAAAATCATCGTCTACAAATTCACCTCCTCTGTTTGATCTAATGCATTTTAGTTTACATCTAGTTTGATTTTCTGCCAGTGTCTTGAATATCTTAAATTTTTCAAACGCTTCGGATTTGTATCTGAGAAATGCCACCCATGTTAATCTGGAAAAATCATCGATTATCAGCATGAAATACAATTCTCCACCTGGTGCATTTGTTCTTGAAGGTCCACACAGGTCCATGTGTACAAGCTGAAGAGGTTTACTTGTAGATAGTTGGTCTTTAGCTTTGAACATTGTGCGAGTTTGTTTTCCCAGTTGGCAGGATCTACACATGGTATTTGGTGGCTTCTTTATTGTAGGAAAAACTCTAACAGCTTCCTTTTTGCTTAGTGATGTGATCAAAATTTAGATGTCCCAATCTTCTATGCCATAGCCAAGATTCGTCAAGTTTGTTGATGTGGCATGCTTCATTCTTTTCTTCTAATATATAGACATTACTCTTTGTTCAAACACCTTTGACCAAGGTCTTCCCTGTGGTAATTGAACTTAGTTCACAATCTTGGGCTCTGAAAAATACCTCGCAGCCTTTATCACACATTTGACTAACACTTAGCAGATTGGCTTTTAGACCTTCTACAAATAGTACATCCTGAGCCTCTCCTCTTCCATTATTCAAGCTGACTGTGCCTTTTCCTTTGATTTTCCCTGCTTTAACATTATCGAACGTTACATTCCCAGATTTCTTTTCATCAAAAGATACAAACTTGCTTCGGTCTCCAGTCATATGTTTTGAGCACCCACTGTGCACATACCATTGATTGTTCTAATCTTGACCAATTAGAACCAGATCACATTTATTTAGTTTCCTTTTCCATTGCATGTAGATGTTTGCTCTATAACCTTTTTAAGGAGATGGATCACAGTCTTTGAGAGGACATTCGTTAGACTTGTGCCCATTCTTATGGGAGTTAAAACATTTGGTTGTATTTCTAAATAGATTGATTACACAAGTGAATCCATGATTGTTCCTAATTACCCTTGAGTTTCCATACTCCAGTCTCTATATATATGTAAGAACTCACGTTGGAATTATCCTAACTTTTCCACTAAATTTCGGAGTTTTGCTAGAGATAGACTTAGTGTTAATTCGACCAACAGTGTAATCACTACTACAACTATGATCCTTTCCATGAATAAAATCTAAGACATCATTTCCATGAATAAATTCTAAGCATATATATATTTCAGCAGTAATACGATTAAATGAAGATCAGCAGTGAAATTTTAATCTTTCATAAGGAACTAGTCTATACATAGAGAAATACCTGGAATAGAGCTGATGACTTAATGATGGTTCTCCTTGTGATGCTATGAACAGTTTAACGAAACAATCAAATCCTACCAGCCAATCTAGGAACAATCCTAGACCCAGAGGATGTCTCCTCTGCCCCCATGCCCAGAATTCCAAGAACCCAGAGACTCCCTTTCAGCACAAATCCTCTCCCTCCATAATATCACTTGGTAATCATGCAGAATTTCAAAAGACCGATCCCTTTCACCTTTGTATCATCCTCCTTATATAACTTTCTCCACCGCCATACAACCTCCCCCACCGTCTTTTCTCCATCAAGATTTGATCTTCATAAATGAAGGTATGAACGTTATTTATGGAGATGTGATTGATATTAAAGAGGAGATGTGATCTACGGTTATCAAATTTGTTTAGGGGTATACAACTTAAATTTTGAGTACCTTTATGATTAAGTCTTATGTTGGAATATTTAATTAACTTTATATATATTTTAATTAACTTAAGTTTATTTTCTTTTTTTTAGTCATTTTCATATAATTTATACTTAATTAATATGAATATCAATCTGAAATCTTAATATTAATCTCTAACTCAGGTAATCTTGATATTAGTAGTTAGGTGTACTAGTGCGATGTGTGCGAGATAGGCAGGTGTAGCTATCAAATGCATATATCGTACACACGCTAATATCATTGTGTATAACTCAAGAATGGGTTATTACATACTTCATCCCTTCAGAAAACTTAGTCCCGGAGTTTAGGGTTTTATATACTCATATCAATATTGTGCTTTTAGGGATTAGGGTGATTGTAGAATGCTTGTAATTTTAAGATTTGAATTTTTGTTTGAATAAGTATGTATCTGTAATTTAATTGTTACTTCCCATCTCAACCAAATCTCCAAACTATTCTAAAATCATCCTATCCTTCCTAATCTCTTCCACTCTCATCCTATCTGTCCTCTACAGGAATATGCCATGGCATCAATTTCACTGATCCATTCATAGACCTTAAGGATATCAGTGTCGATTACGTCGACCTGACATGCTTGTAGGCATCCAACAGTCATCATCACACGTTTAGGGGAGCGTGACTCGCACAGTCCTCCCATGACTCTAGGTATTGGAGGATAAATGGTGGGCAACACCTCCACCCCTCCCAGTAGGACTAGGGTCAACACCCTATCGTGGGATCTCAGAGAGTCTCAACTGTTCTTGGAATTCTGTCATCACGTAGATTGTTTCGGTAATCCAAGTTCTGCAAGGTAATCACTGGTACACAATCTGCAATGTAAACACTCATACACACATTACAGCAATGCATCTATATTGTTCATAACAAATTGTTACCCATATAACAATCTCTACACATTCCAAATACATTGCTATCTATGATATTGATCCTAAAACTTATATAACATACTTGGTTTAAAACATTTGTCCACATATGTATCAATATGTCCAATACAATTTCTCATTTAGATACTATTTCTGTTTAGTTCATACATGTTCCATCTATGATGCATTGCTTTAACCATTTTCAACCTGTATATTAATATGTTTCACTTTCATATTTAAATGTAGTTACTCTTCTATTTCCTTTCCTTCAATCATATTTGAAATGTAATGAAATGAATCATTAGATAGTTTCATCTATAACGTTTAATCTATGATTTCATATTCTTGCAATATTAATTTAAATGACATATTGCATATCGGTATCCATGCACCAGTAAATTTAAACAAACAGCATATATCTTGTATCACTAGAGTGAAGTAGCATTCTATCTTTATGGGTATCCATGTACCAGCAAAGTAAAACTCATCCTTACGTGATATTTCAAAATAAAGTTTCAAGTATCAAAATAGAGCAGTCATATACATATAAAGTTTCCAGTTCTCAAAATTTAGCATAAGTTGGGGTAATTCTGGCAGAAAGTCTCAGCATCCTCCCAAGTCGCTGATCCAGGACTATATTTGTCCCACTGGACTTTAACTTGGTCTATCTAGCAGTTCCTGAGCTATCGAACCCTACGTTTCAGAATACGTAACGGTTCGACCGTTAGGGTTCCCTCGTCCGATACCTGCAGTTCCTTCCATTGAAGGTCATGAGATTTATCAGCAATATAGTGTCGTAAGGCAGATACATGAAATACATTATGAATTTTGTGCAGGTGGGGTGGCAGTGCAAGACGATAAACGACAGGTTCAACTTTTTCCAGGACTTCAAACGGTCCTATAAACTGGGGGGATAATTTTGTCCCCTTCCCAAACCGAATGGTGCTCTTATTTGGTCTGATGCGGATGAAAACCTGATCTCTCACTACATAGCTTCTATCTGTCATGTGAGTGTCAGCATAACTTTTCTGTCTATCCTGAGCCTCTTTCAATCGATGTCTAATCAGTTTTACCTGATCCTCCATCTCTTGGATCAATTCTGGTCCGACGATTATTCAATCTTCTAACCTGCCCCAACTCAACGGCGTTCTGCAGGGTCTTCCATATAATGCTTCAAATGGAGGCATCCCGATTGAACTGTGATAGCTATTGTTATAAGCAAATTCTACCAAGGGTAAGTACTTTTCCCAGCGCGACTGTTGGTCCATAACATACATCCTTAACATATCCTCAAGTACTTGATTTACCCTTTCTGTCTGCCCATCGGTCTCTGGATGATATGCTGTACTCAAATTTAACTGAGTTCCCAAGGCCGACTGCATACAATTCCAGAACCTTGAGGTGAACCAAGGATATCTGTCAAATATGATTTTCTTAGGTACTCCATGAAATCTGATAATTTCATTTATGAATACCCGAGCTACATCAGCTACTTCATAAGTATCTCTTACCGGGATGAAATAGGCATTTTTTGTAAATCTATCCACCACAACCAAAATGACATTATGCTTTTGTTGCGTAAGAGGCAGTCCAACGATAAAATCCATAGAAATTATCTCCCATTTCGTCATAGGGATGTCGTGAGGTTGTAAAAGACCTACTGGGTGACGATGATTAGCTTTTACCTGCTGACATTCAAAACACCTAGCGACAAATTGGACAATGTCGTTTTTCATGCCTGACCAGAAGAAGAGTCTCTTAGTGGCAGCATACATCTTCTTTACCCCAAGATGTGCACAATACACTACTCGGTGTGCTTCCTTCAAGATGGTGTTTCGGAGGTCTCCACTATCTGGTATATACATCCTTCCTTGAAATCGTAGAATTCCGTCCTCTTCCAAATCATATCCTTCAAACTTAGGTTTCTTTAAATGGTTGCTCTCGAGCCCCGACCTTACTTTTAAGTACCAACTATCTCTTACAAGATGTTCAAGTACTTGATCTCTCAAGTTCACCTTGATAGGCATGAGGGAGAATATTCGAGGTCTTCTACTTAAAGCATCTACTACAACATTCTCCTTCCCTTTTATATATGAAATCACAAAATCGTATTCGCTTAGGAGTTCACTCCATTGTCTTTGTCTTACATTTAAGTCTCTCTGGGTGAATAAATACTGCAAACTTTGGTGGTCACTTTTACCACAAAGTTTCTCCCTACCAAGTAGTGTCTCCACATCTTTAAAGCTAAAACCACCGCGGCTAACTCCAAATCATGCGTAGCATAAAGTTCTTCATGGGATTTTAACTTTCTTGAAGCATATGCTAGTATGCCTCCTTCTTGCATTAATACCGCACCTAACCCTTGCTTAGATGCATCGGTACACACCGTAAAATCTTTATCCATATCCAGTACTCGCAAAATCGGTGCACTAGTCAACAATCGTTTAAGTTCAGAAAAAGCTTTATCACATTCCTCAGTCCATTCATACTTAACACCCTTGCGTTGGAGGTTTGTGATCGGCTTTGCGATTCTGGAGAATCCCTCTACAAACCTTCGGTAATAACCTGCTAAACCCATAAAACTACGCACTTCATGTGCATTCTTAGGTATCGGCCACTCCCTGATTGTGTTTACCTTTTCAGGGTCTACAAAGATTCCTTCGGCTAATATGATATGACCTAAGTAATGGATTTCCTTCTGAAAGAAAGCGCATTTGGATAATTTTCCATATAACTTGTGTTCTCTGAGACAAGATAACACTATCCGAATATGCTCTTCATGCTCCTTCTCATTCTTAGATTAAATGAGAATATCGTCCAGGAAAACTTGTACAAATTTGTCGAGATATTTTCGGAGAACGCTATTCATAAGGTTCACGAAGACTGTAGGTGCATTGGTCAACCCAAATGGCACCACAATGAATTCATAATGCCTGAAACTAGTTCGGAACGCAGTCTTAGAAACATCACTCTCGCTAATCCTGAGCTGATGATAACTCGATCGCAGATCGATCTTTGAAAATACGGTAGCTCCTTTCATTTGATCGAAAAAGGTCGTCAATGAGAGGCATTGGATACCTATTCTTTACCGTGGCCCGGTTTAAATCTCGATAGTCCACACACAGTCGTAATGAACCATCTTTCTTCTTGACAAAGATTATAGGAGCACCCCATGGTGAAACACTGGGTCGAATGTGCCCTACATCTAACAGTTTTTTCAGCTTTATTTGCAATTCTTGAAGTTCCGAGGCGGTCATTCGGTAAGGGGTTTTAGATATAGGTTCTGTACCAGGTTTTAATTCAATGGTGAGGTCTAGCTCTCTCTTAGGAGGCAGTCCTGGCAATTCCTTTCGAAAAAATCCGGAAATTCTGATAGAATCGGATACTGATCTAAGGAAGCCCTTTTTTCTTTGCTTACCTCTTGAGCTGCATACACTTGACAACCCTTCCTTAAGCACCGTTTCATTTGCATGGCTGAGATGAAATGCAAGGATATTTTTCTCTTAATACCTTGAATTTGGATTGTCTCTCCCACATCATTCAAGCAAAGTATTGTTTCTCCTAGTCACTTAAGGGCATTCCCATTACGCTCAATTAATTTTATTAAATATAAGTAAGTGTTCTAAACCACGCTAATACCACTTTTGCTATGAAGATAAGTGTTTATACGTTAAATTTACTTGCAGACAAATATTAATCGAAGTAGAGATTCAGCAGTAATGTATTTAAATGAAAATTTACAGTAATCAACGGTGAAATTTAATTGAGAAGCAGTACTATACATACAAGAAATACCTGGTACACAGTTGATGGTTTGATGGTTTTGATGATGGCTCTCCTCCCGTGATGCAGATGTTAGATAGATAAACAGTTTATCGAAACAACCAAGTCCTCCCAGCCAATCCGGGAATAATCCCAGACCCAGAGGATGTCTCCTCTACCCCCGTGCCCAGATATCCAAGAAGAACAGAGACTCCCAGCAGTTCAATCTCCCAATATGCAGTTCAATCTCACAGTATTTCAGCAGAATTCCCTTCCTTCTTTCCTCCCCCAAAACCTCCATATTACCTCCCTTAAATAAGTTCCATCCACCGCCTCCAACTTCCGAGGTCTTTTCCTTTATTAATGGTGATATTATATGTATTTATGGTGGTGTGATCTTTTCATTAATGTGGATTTAAATAATCTTCCCCTACCGCCTCTTTCCTCTCGAGGTCTTATCCACCTAAATGTTGGTATTACATGTTTTTATGGTGATGTGATCCACATTAATGTGGGTACAAATATATTTATGGAGGTGACTTATACGGTTGTCTTATGTATGGAGTATGTGTCTTTACATTACTTAATGAATTAACTTTATTATGTCATTTTCCTTTATTAGTCCTTTTCAAATAATTTTTACTTAAAATTTAATATTAATCCAAAATCTTAATATTAAATTCCTCACTTATGAAATTTTGATATTAGTAGGTGGGTGTACTAGTGCGATGTGGGCGGTATAGGCAGGTGTAGCTATCAAATGCCTATATCGTTCACATGCTAATATTGTTTTGGGTACAACTTGGGAATGGGTCATTACATACTTCCTCCCTTCAGAAAACTTCGTTCCGAAGTTTATGGTTCTATATACTCAGATTAATATTGTGTTTTTAGAGATTTAGGGTGATTGTAGAATGCCTGTATTTTAAGATTGAATTTTCGTTTTAAATAAGTATGTATTGGTAATTTAATTGTCACTTCCCATCTTCACCGAGTCTCCAAACTATTCTAAAATCATCCTATCCTTCCTAATCTCTTCCGCTCCCATCCTATCCATCCTCTACAGGAATATGCCATGGCATCAGTTTTACTGATCCATTCATAGACCTTAATGATATCAGAGTTGATTACGTCGACCTGATCTGCTTGTAGGCATCCGGCAGTCATCATCACACGTCTAGGGGAGCGTGACTCGCACAGTCCTCCCATGACTCCAGGTATTGGAGGATAAACGGTGGGCACACCCCCACCCCTCCCAGTAGGACCAGGGTCAACACCCTATCGTAGGATCTCAGGGAGTCTCATCTTTCTTGGATATCTGTCATCACGTAGATTGTTTCGGTAATCTGTTTTTCTGTTTTCTGCAGCATGGTATTCACTGGTACATAATCTGCAATGTAAACACTCGTACACATATTACAGCATATGCATCTATATTGCTCATAACCAATTGTTACCCATATAACAACCTTTACATATTCAAATACTTTGATATCTATGATATTAATCCTAGAACTTATAAAAAGAAAATTTGTTTACATAGGTATCAATATGTCCCATAAAATTTCTCATTTCAGACACTCCTTCTGTTTAGTTCACACATGTTCTATTTATGATGCATTGCTTTACCCCTGTCAATTTATATATCAATATATTTCACTTTTCATATTCTTGCAAATGTTAATTTAAATGACATCTCGCATATCGGTGTCCACGCACCAGTAAATTCTAAACTAACAGCATATATCTGGTATCAGTAAAGTGAGGTAGTATTCTAAACTTATGGGTATCCATGTACCAGCAAGGAAAAATAACGCATCTTTTCATAGTGTTTCAAAATGTCCAGTATCAAAATAGAGCAGTTATATACACATAAAAGTTTTCAGTTCTCAAAATTTAGCATAAGTTGGGGTAATTCTGGCAAAAAGTCTCAGCATCCTCCCATGTCACTGATCCAGGACTATACTTGTCCCACTGGACTTTCACTTGGTCTATCCAGTGGTTCCTGAGCTGTCGAACCCTACGTTCCAGAATACGTAACGGTTCGACCGTTAGGATTCCCTCGTCCGATACCTGCAGTTCCTTCCATTGAAGGTCATGAGATTTATCAGCAATATAATGTCGTAAGGCAGATACATGAAATACATTATGAATTTTATGCAGGTGAGGTGGCAGTGCAAGACGATAAGCGACTGGTCCGACTTTTTCCAGGACTTCAAACGGTCCAATAAACCGGGGGGATAATTTTGTCCTCTTCCCAAACCGGATGGTGCTCTTATTTGGTCTGATGCGAACGAAAACCTGATCTCCTACCACATAACTTCTATCTGTCCTGTGAGTGTCCGCATAACTTTTCTGTCTATCCTGAGCCTCCTTTAACCGTTGTCTAATCAGTTTTACCTGATCCTCCATCTCTTGGATCAAGTCTGGTCCGACGATTATTCGATCTTCTAACCTGTCCCAACTTAACGGCATTCTGCAAGGTCTTCCGTATAATGCTTCAAATGGCGGCATCCCGATCGAACTATGGTAGCTATTGTTGTAAGCAAATTCCACCAAGGGTAAGTACTTTTCCCAACGTGACTGTTGGTCCATAACATACATCCTTAGCATATCCTCGAGCACTTGATTTACCCTTTCTGTCTGTCCATCAGTCTCAGGATGATAGGCAGTACTTAAATTTAACTGAGTTCCCAAGGCTGACTGCATACAATTCCAGAACCTTGATGTAAATCGAGGGTCTCGATCGGATATAATTTTCTTAGGTACTCCATGAAATCTAATGATTTCATTTATGAATACCCTAGCTACATCAGCTACTTCATAAGTATCTCTTACTGGGATGAAATGGACGCTTTTTGTTAACCTATCCACTACAACTAGAATGGCATTATGCTTTTGTTGCGTAAGAGGCAGCCCAACGATAAAATCCATAGAAATTATCTCCCATTTGGTCATAGGGATGTCATGAGATTGTAAGAGACCTGCTGGGTGGCGATGATCAGCTTTTACCTGTTGACACTCAAGGCATCTAGAAACAAATTGGACAATGTCATTTTTCATGCCTGACCAGAAGAAAAGTCTCTTGGTGTCAACATACATCTTCTTTACCCCAGGATGTGCACAATATACTGCTCGGTGTGCTTCCTTCAAGATGGTGTTTCGGAGATCTCCACTGTCTGGTATATACATCCTTCCGTGAAATCGTAGAATTCCGTCCTCTTCTAAATCATATCCATCGAACTTCGGTTCCGTCGAACGGTTACTTTCAAGTCCCGACCTCACTTTTAAGTACCAACTATCTCTTACAAGATGTTCAAGCACTTGATTTCTCAAGTTCACCTTGATAGGTACGAGGGAGAATATTCGGGGTCTTCTACTTAAGGCATCAGCTACCACATTCTCCTTCCCTTTGATATATGAAATGGAAAAATCATATTCGCTTAAGAGTTCACTCCATCGTCTTTGTCTTGCATTTAAGTCTCTCTGGGTGAATAAATACTGCAAACTTTGGTGGTCACTTTTAAGCACAAAGTTTCTCCCCACCAAGTAATGTCTCCACATCTTTAAAGCTAAGACCACCGCGGCTAGCTCCAAATCATGCGTCGCATAAAGTTCTTCATGAGTTTTTAATTTTCTCGAAGCATATGCTATTACGCCTCCTTCCTGCATTAAAACTGCACCTAACCCTTGTTTAGATGCGTCAGTACACACAGTAAAATCTTTATCCATATCCGGTACCCGCAAAATCGGTGCACTAGTCAATAATCGTTTAAGTTCAGAAAAAGCTTTATCACACTCCTCAGTCCACTCATATTTAACACCCTTGCGCTGAAGGTTTGTGATGGGTTTTGCAATCTTGGAGAATCCTTCCACAAACCTTCGGTAGTAACCTGCTAAACCCATAAAACTACGCACTTCATGTGCATTCTTAGGTATCGGCCACTCCCTGATTGTATTTACCTTTTCAGGATCTACGGAAATTCCTTCGCCAGATATGATATGGCCTAAGTAATGGATTTCCTTCTGAAAGAAAGCGCATTTGGATAATTTTCCATATAACTTGTGCTCTCTGAGACAAGATAACACTATCCGAAGATGCTCTTCATGCTCCTTCTCATTCTTAGAGTAAATGAGAATATCGTCCAGGAAAACTTGTACAAATTTGTCAAGATATTTGCGGAGAACGCTATTCATAAGGTTCATGAAGACTGCAGGTGCATTGGTCAACCCAAATGGCACCACAATGAATTCATAATGCTCGAAACGAGTTCGGAATGCAGTCTTAGAAACATCGCTCTCGCTAATATTGAGTTGATGATAACCTGATCGCAGATCGATCTTTGAAAATACTGTAGCTCCTTTCATTTGATCAAAAAGGTCGTCAATGCGAGGCATCGGATACCTATTCTTTACCGTGGCCCGGTTCAAATCTCGATAGTCCACACACAGTCGTAATGAACCATCTTTCTTTTTGACGAAGATTACCGGAGCACCCCATGGTGAAACACTGGGTCGAATGTGCCCTACATCTAACAGTTCCTTTAGCTGTATTTGCAGCTCTTGAAGTTCCGGGGTAGTCATTCGGTAAGGAGCTTTAGAAATAGGTTTCGTGCCCGGTTTCAATTCAATGGCGAGGTCTAGCTCTCTCTGAGGAGGTAGTCCAGGTAGTTCCTTTGGAAAAACATCCGGAAATTCTGCTAGAATCGGATATTGATCTAAGGAAGGCCCTTTTTCTTTGCTCACCATTTGAACGGCATATACTTGACAACCCTTCCTCAAGCACCGCTTCATCTGCATAGCTGAGATGAAACGCAAGGATACCTTTCTCTTAATACCTTGAATTTGGATTGTCTCACCCATATCATTTACGCAAAGTATTGTCTTCCCGGAACAATCTACCCATGCTCGATGAAATTCTAACCAATCCATTCCTATCACCAGGTCATAAGTACCTAGGGCTGTGACATAAACTTTTAGTTTGGTCAAACAGACTCCTAGATCAATTTTGCAATCTTCCACACATAATTCTACCGATTGAAGGTCTCCTGAAGCCATTTCTACCTGTCTAAAATCGTCTTGTTTGCAGGCTGCCAACCCACATTTGTTCAATGCATAAGATGAAATAAAACTATCAGTAGCTCCAGTGTCAAATAAGATTTTGAGTTTTATTCCATTGATTGTACCTGAAGATTCCACTACCGTTGATTGATGTGCTGCTTGGTTGTTGTTGACGACAGCATGGATTCTGTGATTGCTTTGAGCATCTGATGACGGTTCTTTTCCAGTCCGCCGCGAGTTCTCCGGTTCTTTTCCCGCCTGCCGCGAGTTCTCCGGACAATCCCGTCGAAGATGGGGTCCTCCACATCCCCAACAGTCCACTCGGGTTGGTCCTCTTTCGTTTGACTGAGAAATCCCCGACCAAGAACTCTGTCCCCTGGTGCTGCTTCCTCTCCCATTTCTTCCTCGATTACCTGTTCCTCGAGACCTCCACGCACTGTTGTTTGTAGACCCAGAAGCTATTGCGTTTATGGTCCTGGGAGCTCCTGCCCCCGCTCCTCTTGGGGTAAATCTGTTACCATAAGGAGGTGGTCTCGAGTTATTTCCTCGGAAGAAATTTCGGGGAGTCTTTCCTGTAAATGCTTGCGGTATTGATTCAGCTGGCCTGAAATCCCTTTTTATCCCCAGATGTTCTTCTGCATAACGAGCACATTCCACTGCCTCTGCTACGGTCGGTGGCTTCCACATTCTTACCATGGCTCTGATCCGAGGATTTAACCCAAATATGAAACGCTCGGCTTGGCGTTCATCCGTGTCTAGATAAGGGACATACTTCACAAGTTCCATGAACTTTGTCTCGTATTCTTCCACGGTTTTACTCCCTTGGGTTAGAGTATGGAAGGCTCCAGCTTGCTGCTCTTGAAAGAAAGGTGGCAAGTATTTCGCACGGAACCGGTCCACAAACAATTCCCAAGGAACGGTGTCTGAAGTGAGATGCAACTGTTTTTCCATATTCCCCCACCAAATCAGAGCATTCTCCCTGAGTTGGAAAACAACGATCCTTGTTTTAGACGTTGAAGAATATTCCCTTAACGCAAAGCACCTGATCATCCCTTCCAACCATGCTTCGGCCTGCTCTCCAGCTCGTCCCCCAGAGAATTCAGGGAGTTTAATCTTTTGCAGTTCCCGTGAAATATTTTCTCTGGGAGGTTTGTCATCAAAATCCCTCGGCCTTTCTGAGTGTCTTTCCTCTGACTGACGTCGCTCCTCCTTGTTCCTGGTCGACTGCGACCCTTTCAAGGTTTCCATAATGGCCTCTAACGAGCTCATCACAGTAGTGAGATCAGGCGGAGCAACAGGTGCTGACGGCGATCTTGATGGTGGCGAAGGCGATGGTGAAAGTGGAGGTGGCGGCGCTGCATTTCGCTGGCGCTGCCGCCTTTGGTACGTGTTCAACATGGTAATTTTCCTGAAATGCATAATAATAAATTCATGAGGAGAGGGTAAATTTCCAGACTGACAAAATATAATTTTCGTAAGATTTGAGCTGGCATACGGGTATAGTTCTTTTGCTATTTTACCTGCAGGCAGGTCTTACTGGTACCGAGGTCAAGGAGGGTGGCAACGCGACCTCCTTGTCCTATGCAGGGTAATGTATGCTTACTAAATCTAGAGTGAAATGCAAGGTTTAAGACCTATTTAATCCTGACTCAACGTGAATCATCTGGTTAGGTATTTTAAACTATTTTCATAATTTAACTATAGTATTAATGCATCACAATGCACATGTGATCAGAGCACACGATGCTATCATTTGCTCTTTGTCTGATGATATGTTATATAATTGAACATACCCACCATTTACCATGTATAACCCTATTATATAAATCCCGATCTTTAACATAATAAATTTAATTTACACATTTTTTTTTTGTTTTTTTTGTTTTTTTGTTTTTTAATTATAAAACACATTGAATAGGATTGAATTTTTCATATAACAATGACTATTGACTATATATATGTATATACACATACCATATAAATTACGAACCTTATTTTAAATTTCAATTTAAACGCATTAATAGATATATACATATACCATATAAATTACAAACTTTATTTAAATTTCAATTGGAACGCATTATATATATACCCTATCAATGACAAACTCTATTTAAATTTCGATTTGAACGCAAACTTTATTTAAATTTCTATTTGAACGCATTATATATATATATACATATAAATGAACGGAGCCAATTTGGACGGCGTGGGTTTCTATACAGGCTGCATAATTTTAATCCGTCCGGTTTAAAGCATTTTACCCCTGCGTTATGCGGCTAGGATATATATATCCACAGACCTTGGCGTAGATCACATATAATATGTTTTGTTTGCAATTTATATAATATCACCGTTCGGTTTAAAGTATTTTACCCGTGTGTTATGCGGCTAGGATATATATATATCCACAAACCTTTCGTTTTCCACAGAACTTGACGTACAGCATATATAATATATCCGCAGACTTTGGCGTATAGTCTATATAACATATGTTGTTTGTAATTTATATACCATTAAGTGCGTGAGAGATATATTGGAGCGGACTTACAATAAGATTTATATAAACTATTACGATTGCATATGTGCTAACCTTGGGTATTTCATGATATCGAAAAACTAAGTGTTAAATTAATTTGCAGACGGTGGCATATTTTCCATTCGTTCCCGCGACTCGACATACCAAAACAGGCCGCCCTGTGGCGTCGTTTTAGACAGCGCAACAGCATGGTATGCCCTACTGGCTTTGCCTCGGCTACCAAAAAAAATTTTTTTTACAGCGAGTTGTTTTTGAAACACAGCCTATAATATACACTGCAAGCGAATAATATACTCCAGGGAGCTTGGATGAAATCATGAGAAGCTGCTGGGATACATGTTCCTGTGGATCTTATTGAGCGTGCAGAAACAGCCTTGCTGATCAAAATAGAAGACCTGATTATTCATAGAGTTCGGGATGTGGCTCCAAATAAGGCGATGCTATGTTTAAGTTTTAGGCTACCAGAAACTGCTGCATTTAAAGTTGACAAAATATCTACAAATTTTGAATGCCAAGATGGTGAAGTTAGAAACATCAATTCAGAAGGTCTTCTGAAGCGACCACGGACAGATATGGGGCTGGTTTCCACGAGCAATCCAGTATAAGCGAGATCAATTTTGTTTAGTCACATTAAATTGTTCATCAGTTTAATTGTGTAATAACTGGGTTCTGCTCAAGCTTGAGCCTTTTTAGAGTGTAACATTATTCACTGTTTTAAAAAGGCTTTTTGAGGTCTGGTGCGTAATTTGTATTCACTATCTCTTATGTTGTAGTGTTTTGATGTTGGAAATCAATTGCTGGTACTAACTCTCTGATTTTCTTAGATCTGATTGCCATTGGCTTTGCACATATATCACTATTTGCCAGCCTTATTAAGTTCAGAAATATCTTGTCCTCTCTCACATCTCACTGGTTTATAATTGCCATTAGAAAATTCTGATCCATAGACTTTTGCTAACCGGTTGAGACTGCAGGCCTTCATCTGTTCATCGCAGGGTTTAATGTGGTCTAAATAAGAGCGAGTTAAAGACTGAAGGGGCTTTGGTTCGTACATTTACTCAACCATCAAGACTTTCCAAACGGCTTTTCTCACAGGCTCAGCGATTAGGACATTGCTCCGTTCAGAGAGGTCTGATGGTCGATTCTTACAGAGTTCATTTTCGAATTTAACGATAATTTAAACAGAATTTTATGGGGCTGAGATATTAAAGTTTGTACTGTTAAAGTTGAAACAATTCCCAATTTCTTCTTTATCATCTCTGACTTCTGTAAGTTTTGTTAAACTGTAATAAAGTGACTGAGTTACTACTATGTTATGGTAATTCTGGTTTGTCTGTAAAAGATATTCATAAATATAAACCAGAATGATAGCGTTCCTTAAAATGAATGTTGAAGCATATTCCTGTTCTTAATGGCTTACAACACAGTTGCTAAATTAAACTTAAAACTTGTCTATCTTTCCATAACTAAGACTGAAGATTCAAGCAGTTTTAATTGGACAGCCATAGACTGGTTTAAACAGAGGAAATTTAATGGGCCTATAAGGCCGAAAAAGGGTTGGAAACCCTTCCTCTGATACCAAATGTAAGGTTCCTAACACAGTTAATTAATTTCAGACAACATAAGTAAGGTTCCTAACACAGTTAATTAATTTCAGACAGCATAAGTAAGGTTCCTAACACAGTCAATTAATTTCAGACAGCATAAGTAAGGTTATACGCCGAAATTTACTTGCAGACAAATATTAATCGAAGTAGAGATTCAGCAGTAATGTATTTAAATGAAAATTTACAGTGATCAACGGTGAAATTTAATTGAGAAGCAGTTCTATACATACAAGAAATACCTGGTACACAGTTGATGGTTTGATGGTTTTGATGATGGCTCTCCTCCCGTGATGCAGATGTTAGATAGATAAACAGTTTATCGAAACAACCAAGTCCTCCCAGCCAATCCGGGAATAATCCCAGACCCAGAGGATGTCTCCTCTGCCCCCGTGCCCAGATATCCAAGAAGAAAAGAGACTCCCAGCAGTTCAATCTCCCAATATGCAGTTCAATCTCACAGTGTTTCAGCAGAATTCCCTTCCTTTTTCCTCCCCCAAAACCTCCATATTACCTCCCTTAAATAAGTTCCATCCACCGCCTCCAACTTCCGAAGTCTTTTCCCTTATTAATGGTGATATTACATGTATTTATGATGCTGTACTTTTCATTAATGTGGATTTAAATAATCTTCCCCTACGCCTCTTTCCTCTGAAGTCTGATCCACCTAAATGTTGGTATTACATGTTTTTATGGTGATGTGATCCACATTAATGTGGGTACGAATATATTTATGGAGGTGACTGACTTATCTGATTTGTCTTATGTATGGAGTATGTGTCTTTACATTACTTAATGAATTAACTTTATTATGTCATTTTCTTTATTAGTCCTTTTTTCACATAATTTTTACTTAGTTAAAATTTAATGTCAAAATAATAGCAATATTAAATTCCTCCTTATGAAATTTTGATATTAGTAGGTGGGTGTACTAGTGCGATGTAGGCGGTATAGGCAAGTGTGGCTAATCAAATGCCTATATCGTTCACATTACTAATATAGATTTTAAGGTACAACTCAGGAATGGGTCATTGATCTACTCATGCTCGATGAGTCTCTAACCAATCCATTCCTATCACCAAGTCGTAAGTTCCTAGGGCCGTAACATATACTTTTAGTTTGGTCAAACAGACTCCTAGATCAACTTTGCAATCCTCAACACTTAATTCTACCAATTGAAGGTCTCCCGAAGCCATTTCTACCTGTCTAAAATCGTCTTGTTTGCAGGCTGCCACCCCACATTTATTCAATGCATAAGATGAAATAAAACTATCAGTAGCTCCAGTGTCAAATAAGATTTTGAGTTTTATTCCGTTGATTGTACTTGAAGATTCCACTACTGTGGATTGATGTGCTGCTTGGTTGTTGTTGACGACAGCATGGATTCTATGATTGCTTTGGGCATCTGATGATGGTTCTTTTCTTGTTCGCCAAGAGTTCTCCGGACAATCACGCCGAAGATGAGGTCCTCCACACCCCCAACAGTCCACCCGGGCTGGTCCCTTTGAGTTTGACTGAGAATTTCCAGACCAAGAGCTCTATCCCCTGGTGCCACTTCCTCTCCCATTCCTTCCCCAATTACTAGTCCCTCGAGATCTCCAAGGACTGATGTTTGAGGATTCGGAAGCTATTGCATTTATGGTCATGGGAGCTCCTGCCCCCACTCCTCTTGGGGTAAACCTATTACCATAAGGAGGTGGTCTCGAATTATTTCCTCAGAAGAAATTTCGGGGAGTCCTTCCTATAAATGCTTGCAGTATTGGTTCAGCTGGCCTGAAATCCCTTTTAATCCCTAGATGTTCTTCTACATAACGAGCACATTCAACCGCCTCTGCCACTATCGAAGGCTTCCATATTCTTACCATGGCCCTGATTCGAGGATTTAATCCAAATACGAAACGCTCGGCGTGGCGTTCATCCGTGTCTAGATAAGAAACATATTTTACAAGTTCCATGAACTTTATCTCATATTCTTCCATGGTTTTAACACCTTGGGTTAGAGTATGGAAGGCTCCGGCTTGCTGCTCTTGAAAGAAAGGTGGTAAGTATTTCGCACGGAATCGGTCCACAAACAACTCCCAAGGAACGACATCTGACATGAGATGCAGCTATTTTTCCATATTCCCCCACCAAATCAGAGCATTCCCCCTGAGTTGGAATACAACAATCTTTGTTTTAGAAGTTGAAGAATATTCTCTTAGTGTGAAGCATCTGATCATCCCTTCCAACCATGCTTCGGCATGTTCTCCAACTCGTCCTCCAGAGAATTCTGGGAGTTTAATCTTTTGTAGTTCCCGTGAAATATCTTCTCTATGAGGTTTGTCATCATAATCCTTAGGCTTTTCTGAATGTCTTTCCTCTGGATGACGTCGTTCCTCCTTGTTCCTGGTCGACTGCGACCCTTTTAATGTTTCCAAAATGGCTTCTAATGAGCTCATCAAAGTAGTGAGATCGGGTGGAGCAACAGGTGCTGACGGCGATCTTGATAGTGGCGATAGCAATGGTGAAGGTGGAGGTGGCGGCAATGCATTTCGCTGGCGCTGCCGCATTTGGTACGTGTTAAACATTGTGACTTTTCCTTAAATACATAATAAATTTGTGAGAAGTGGGTAAATTTTCAGACTAACAAAATATAATTTTCGTAAGATTTGAGCTTGCATACAGGTATAGTTCTTTTGCTATTTTACCTGCAGGTAGGTCTTACTGGTACCGAGGTCAAGGAGGGTGGCAACGCGACCTTCTTGTCCTATGTAGGGTATTTTATGCATACTAACTCTAGAGTGCGATACAGGGGTTCTTGTGGATCATAGGTTAGTTTGTAAAATTTGTCTAAAAGGTTTTAGTCCTAGATGCAGTTATAGAAGGGATTTATTGATTTTCAGCTACTTATGACTATAACTAATACTTGAATATTGATTTTCTTCACCCTTGTGACTCTCCCTGTCTGCGTAACAAAATAAATGAGAGTAAAATTTCAATTATTTTGTATAAAATCAAACTCTAAAATAATTTATAAATAGTGTTAATCAATTTTTATTTCGTTTGGTTGCCCACATTTTATAAGTAATTACTATGCATATAAACAAAATACTTTATTATACCCTTTCAATCGTGAAAGCATTTAAACTTTTACATCATATATATATCAAAGCTTAACTCATAACTTTCCATATGCAAAAGTTATTTAATCCCAACCCAACGTGAATCATCTAGTTAGGTAAATTTAAACTTTTCCAAATTTAACTATAGTTTTAATGCATCACAATGCACATACTATCACAGCATACGATGCTATCATTCGATCCTTGTTTAATGTCATATTATAAGGTTTGTCACCTTAATTTAGATGCCAATAAAACATATGTTTCAAACTCTAATATGCCATACCCTATTCGACTTGGATTTGTTTATTATACGAGGACCTTAGGTTATAATATAATAGGGGAAAATAGATATCATTAATTTATCCATATGACCATATAGAATTAATATATCCTATATACGAACATACGACAGGTTTATAAAGCCTCCCTTCGTAATATATGCAATTTAATATTCAACTAACCTATGGAATCTAATATTCGAAAAAAATTGAGAGTTGTGATGATAATTATGTTGGAAGGTTTTTAACATTTAATTAAAATTTATATAATAATGAAATATAATATAAATACATATATAATTTTGACTTTTGCATATATATTTTAATTTCACACCTTTCAAACCCCTTGGTGGAGGCGTGTTGGTATAGAGAGGGACGTCACGAGTTCAAACCCGGACCTCGACCTCGTGTATTGATTTGCACCACTCCTAATGAATATGGTTCGTTGGTGGAGGAGCGCACTGATGAGAGAGAGGTCATGAGGTCAAACCTCGGCCTCTGCCCTCTGTGCTACCTTTTCGTTCAACGTACATATGATAAAATATTTACCACCATATCGGCGACTTTAACATAACATATATATTAGTCACGGTCATTCAACGTATATATGTTAAAATATTTACCACCAGATCGGCGACTTTAACATAACATATATATTAACCACGGTCATTGTAGTACGTGAATTTTAATAAATCTGAACCATTATATTATCATCACAAACGGATTTTTGGTGGATTTTTGATATATAAAGGATTTATACGCCGCATTTTATTAAGGGTTAAAGTCGGCTATTTCCGCAAATTTTAAAGTCCAAAATTTTATAAACGACCATATGTAAATATCAGCGTCATAGACGGCGTTTTTGAAATGATGGGTTAATGTTATAGTGGAGCGCAAATTTTAAACGGTGGCAACGTCGATTGTGAGTTTTCGACAACGAATCCCATGTAACCCAGATGGCGATTCGATGTCCAGGTGTTTTCCTTAAATTTTCTCACGTTGGCAAAGTCGGTCCCAACCTGCATAGGCCATTTAAGTGATCAGCCCTCATTCCGCTGTATATCTGCTACCGGCCTCAGGGTCCTATGTCAACGGTGGAGGTATACTCCAATCGTAAGAAACCGATTTGTAGCTACCACCATTTCCAGGAATGAACAGCACGAGAACGCCCGAGAGCTTGAGATGCAAATCGTAATCCCTTTTCTTCCAACCTTCGTGGTACAGATACAGACCATATTTCCCCTCCGCTGACGAAAAGTTGAGGTGGCAGCTCGAAGAAAGAGTGTAAGCGTAGGGTGGAGAGTAGTGCTATTACTTATTACTACTTTTCATGTTAGTACTGAGTTTCGCTTTAACCTAGCTTCAGGCATTTTACCACAAATATTTCCGATGACAAATATTTTACTCTACAATTCTGATTAAGGTTTTGATTTCCAGATGCTGAAATTAATTTTAAACTAATTTAAATGTTAGGATTTGTTTGCAGTTTTAATGGTGGAACAAAAGGATTGAATGGCAGATTTGATGCTTTGCTTTTGGGGTCTGAACCCTCTAAAAATATTCTCTCTGGAGCTTTCATCAGCAACATCCAATTCAATGATTCAAGAACATTCGTCTATGAACCATAAAGAAGATGAAATGTTTTGTTTTTGAATCCTATGATGGAATTATTGAAAAGCCGCATGATACATCTTTGGAAGCTTTAGCATTAAACTCATCTATAGAAGGGAAAGATTTGCCTGCGGAAGAGAGCAGAGATGTAGGGTCTCTAGCAAAGAGACTTCGAACAGGAAAAAGAAGACAATGAACCCGAAAGAGAATATGAATTGGAAGCTGCGATGTATGTCGTCGGACGTGCTAAGAGGGTTACACACCACATCCACATTATTATTAAAATAATGTTAAAGGCAGTAACTTTTGCATAGGTGTGGACATTGAAGTTTAAGCAGAGGATAAAAAAAAACAAAAGCATATGAAGTCATCATCTGAACGCTGAGTTTGTTCTTTGCTGGTCTGAGTTTATTGTCGATAAAAGGGACAGAGGACTGATATCATATGGCTGAGTTTACTCTTTATCATTTCTGACCTCTGTAAGTTTGTTAAAACAATTAATAAAGTGGTTGAATATTGCTAGAACTATGTTATTGTAAATCTGGTTTTTCTGTAGAAGAGATTTTACTATAGTAATAAATATAAACCAGAATGATAGTGTTCCTTAAAATGAATGCTGAAGCATATTACTGTTCTGAATGGCTTATAACACAGTTGTTGAAGTAGATTGTAGATACTCAGGGATAGCTTTGGTACCTATGTTATTGGCCACAGGGTTAAACTTAAAATCTGTCTATTATCTTCCATAGTTAGGACAGAAGACTCAAAAGACTCAAGCAGGTTTAACATCATCTTAACTAACAGGTCCGAGAGTTTGAACAAGCGCTTTGATACCATGTGTAAGAACTCCCTTTTGACTTATCCTAAAATTTTCCACTAAATTTCTGAGTTTTGCTAGAGATAGACTTAGTGTTAATTCGACCAACAGTGTAATCTCTGCTACAGCTAACATCCTTTCCATGAATAAAATCTAAGCATATATATATATTTCAGCATTAATGCGATTAAATGAAGATCAACAGTGAAATTTAATCTTTCATAAGGAACTAGTCTATACATAGAAAAATACTTGGAATAAAGCTGATGACTTAATGGTGGTTCTCCTGGTGATGCTGTGAACAATTTACCGAAACAATCAAATCCTCCCAGCCAATCTAGGAACAATCCTAGACCTAAAGGATGTCTCCTCTGCCCCCGTGCCCAGAATTCCAAGAACCCAGAGACTCCCTTTCAGCACAATTCCTCTCCCTCCATAATATCACTTGGTAATCATGCAGAATTTCAAAAGACAGATCTCCCCTTTCACCTTCGTATCATCCTCCTTATATAACTTTCTCCACCGCCATAACATCCTCTCCCATCGCCTTTTCTCCATCAAGATTTGATCTTCATAAATGAAGGTACGAATGTTATTTATGGAGATGTGATTGATATTAAAGAGAAGATGTGATCTACGGTTATCAAATTTGTTTAGGGGTATACGACTTAAATTTTGAGTACCTTTATGATTAATTCTTATGTTGGAATATTTATTAATTAACTTTTTATATATTTTAATTAACTTAAGTTTATTTTCTTTTTATTAGTCCTTTTCATATAATTTATACTTAATATGAATATTAATCTGAAATCTTAATATTAATCTCTAACTCAGGTAATATTGATATTAGTAGTTAGGTGTACTAGTGCGATGTGTGCGAGATAGGCAGGTGTAGCTATCAAATGCATATATCGTACACACGCTAATATCATTGTATATAACTCGGGAATGGGTCGTTACATTGGTTAGAAAGAAAGCAAAAGGTTTCATCGAGAATTCGATGTTACAGAATTCTGGGATTAGGATATGATGACATATTGATGAAACAAGTCAAGGGAATGAAGTTCTTCATTCTAGTAAAATTCTTGCAAGATGACTCAAAAAGAAAAGGATGAGGTACATATATCTATATGTTGACACTGGATGTTGTGAAGTCATGTCATGTGGTTGCAGGTGATGGACTTCTATCTTTAAAAATATGATCTATGTAAGGAAGATCTCTTTTGGTGCAGAAACTGCCATTAACAGATGAAATTAAATATGTCCTCATATGGAATATGAGGTGATTGTATACAAACAAGGAATTGGATACTGGAAGTTCCTGGGATGAAGTTGTGTGGAGAAAGAATGGAAGAGATCATGAATTACAACCATGTAAAGAGGCAGTTGTCATCTGGAAGCCAAGAAGATGTAACTAGGAGATCTCCTGGGAAGATATGTGGACTCTGATAGAAGTATGGTAAAGAAGAAGACCCTTGACAATACTTATCTTTAGGAGATGTGTCAATTTGAATAAAGGATGTCAATGACTACAGGAAGATGTCATGGTGAAAGATCATCCCTAAGGTAACTTTTGATTTAAAAGTTCTTATGTATATGTTTATCTGGATAAGTTTATGCAGAGCTGCCAATCATGTGGAAGGATGTAAGATCAATGGGAGATGGTTCGAAGGAAAACAACAAGGCATAAAGGTGCACAAGATGAGAAAGACTGATGAATCACTTTCAGGTGGATGACATGACTCATGGATGAAAGTGATGGATGATATGTGCCCTATGAAGTCAAAAGTTGAAGATTCCTCAATATCGAAATCCATGACATCGAGGGGAGGAATTCTTCATGAGCGGTTGGGTGTCTCACCATTGCTACTACAAGTCCCTGGTTAAGAGGGAGCCTGGTGATAAATTTCTTACTTGGAATAAACTTGAAGTATGTCCTTCTTGAGTTAAGAGGGAGTGATGTATATGATTCTCTAATTCATGTGTCATGCACTAGACTAGGACTAACAGCCGTAAGTCTTAGTGAAGTACATGAGAGAATAGATACAAACATCATTCTGGTCTTCACCTAGAAGACAGAATGGAGAATTGGGTAATCATCTGGCATCCGATACTCTTTGAGAATGAGATAGGGCATTCAAGACAAGAGTAGTCGGGGACCGATATTCCTTGAGAGATGGCTACCCAAGGAAAGAATAGTCCAAGAAAGTCATACTCTGGGAGCACCTAGGTGGAGTATGTACTTGGGAGATACAATGACTATGGCGTTTATAAGTCATGTGTCTCGCCAGCATTGTAGCCCATTGTCTCGTTGAGAGATGGGATTGTTAGTCAAGGCCTTGAACTAGGACAATGCTGGTTTATATGATGCTATACAGATGCGATTACTAATCCGATTCTTCTTATGATATTCTTCAGATTGAAAGTGACCATGTACCATTATGAATACCTCCCTAGTTAAGAGGGAGTGTTGGAAAGTGTAACTAGGATCAGTCTTCATATTGACTATGTAATTATGTATTTATGTAATGAAGAAGACAAAGAGAATAAAATATATTTTTGGTATCCTTGCTTCATGGGTTTCATGAGCAAGGTTTTATTATAGGTCAAAAGACTTCTTCTTGACGTATTTTAGGGTTTTGTCATCTTGTCATAAATGTACTAATTAAGAGAATTGTTTATAAAGAGTCAAGTCACACTTGTATGCCTCAAGACCTTGCCAAATCTAGCTTCAAAACATGGCACAAATGATGCACAAGATCAGCTTTGGAATACCCCTCAAGTTAGCCTTCAATAAGCTCTACAATCAGCCTATAAATCAGTGCTCAAGTTAGCCTTGTTACACATGGATAGGTCGCCTCAATTCCAGGTTAGATCAAAAATATATACCCTATATATACTGCGCAGAAAAGGAGACACAGAAACACAAAGACTTCTGTGATTTTCAGTCAAATAGTAAGTGATATAAATTGCGGTGAGCTCAAGAACAACGCTGTGATTTAGTACGGATTTCAGGACAGAAATAAATGTGGACTTCAGGATTGAAATGTAAGTGTGAGTAAGAAGAATAGAATTATGGATTGAAGATGCTAGAAGGGCGTTATATCAGCAAAGTGTAAAGACTAAGATTCGGGTATATAATTTTGTGATATATGCTAAGTTGAAATGCGAGTTTATGACTGTAATCTGATGCGTAGAAAGACTGATTTCAGTGCGGAAAAAGGGTCAGTGATAGAGTGCGAAAAAGGGTTGTGATAAAGTGTGAAGTTTCAGCTTTGTAATAAGTGTGAAGGTACAGCACTGTGACAAACACAAAGTTATAAGACTATGATAACCGGATTGTGTAAGGGCATCACTACAATATGGGGTGAACTACTAATCACAACAATATAGACACGATGATCTTATCTCAAGAAAGGATCTAATATAGTCAAAGAAGAAAGAAGACAATTAGAGACCGAGTTCTCTAGTCTTGGTGCAGAAAGGTGCAGGATGGTGCAGGAAAGAAGGAACAGCTCAAGGAGTCAATGAAGAAGCAGTGACAACGTCTTGGAGGCATACAAGGGTCAAGGATCTGTGTCATGGTCATGGTACTTGTCATCTGAAAGTCTATAAGAAGAATTTCTTGTGGGTTTTCCTCTCCAAGAGGGAGAGGCTTTGGCCCTGGCTCGAAGAGCCTAAATTTGTGTCTCTTCTATTCTAGTAATTGACTTAATGAAAGACATTATAAGCTAAGAAGAGAAGACATCAGTAAAAGAAGTAAGCTCACAAGTAATTATCAAAAATAGAATTTGAATTAAACATGTTCCTTCCTAATTCTCAACATGCCCAGTAAATTTGTAAGAAAGAAACAGATAGATAGCCCAAAAACTTCAATCCTGCAATTCTCCTTCTCCTCCTTGCACTTCGCACTTTTTCAGCACTGCATCTTGTCTATATCAAACTTGTTGAGTTTGTGAGCAAATAGATCGAATTGCACTTCTATATATAGCTTTCTTGTGGGTCGAATTGCTCCTATGTAGGCCGACTTCATCAGGCAAGGGCCGACTTGGTGTGGAGGTGACAAATTACTTATTTGACTCAAAAATAATTCTTTTTATACAATTCAAAAGCCCAAGAAGGGTCTCATAAAATGTGCAATGACTCTAATGAATCAATATAAATCCTAGGAGTCCACAATGGGGACTTTGACTTATAAAATGATGAACCAAGCATGAAACCCATGCTTTAATAAGTCATTGTAATAATAATAATAAATTTATTTTTCATTCTTTTGATAAGTACATTCCATAATGACTCAAATACAAGTATGAAGACCGAACCTGGTTACATTCTTCAACACCATGGGCCTCTAAGGCCTTGCTGCAGCCTCTAGGAGGCTTTTCCTTATGTGTCGTAGACCTATTAGGCCTCATCCCCCTCATCGATGCCCTTCTTTGCCCTCTTAGCCCCATTGTTGGGCCTATTTTCCCTCCTCCTTGCCCTCATTTGGCCATTCTTCAATGATTTAGTTGGTTTTCATTAGTGTTTTATCTCTAACAATTTTTTTAGCAGCGATTTTGGAGCTAACTTGGTGGTTGCAGGTAGACAAGTTCAATGGAAGAGTCTCTAGACATCTACAACGCCATTAGGCTTCTTCGTTTGCTCCCTAATCCTTCATTATCATCACTGACTTCATTTATAGTTCTGAAGCATTTCATGACAGCAGTATATTCAGAGCCTAAATACATCTAAAATAGTCTTAAGTTCACTAATTAATCACCTAAGGCATCGAGAATTAATGTTGTGGTCAAATTGATTGAATATAAGTTAATTTTGGAGGACCGTTGGGTAATTTATAAATCTGATATGTTTGCTACAGCCATCTAAATTCACCTACAGCGGTGATAAAATCACCTAATAGTGGCATAATAATCAAGTTGCAAGAATATTTTATCATTGGCAAATCATTGGCATTGTTTAGGCTTGCATTACTTACCATTTCTTGAAAGTTGTCATAATAATTAGAGGCCTGATATATACTGCATAAGGTCTGAATTAAGCATAACAGTGGTGCAGAAAGTAGTAGGCAGTCCTCTAATTTCACTTGGCTCTTGTTCCTTGCATCCTGTGCATCTCGAGTAAGTGTCTTCTAGTGGAATTGGGTGTTTTTCTTGCTGCTGCAATCATCATCTTCTTGGCTGCTCCATCTTGCATTTCATTGCATTCTGCATCCCTTGCATCCATTTACATATTGCATACATTGCAATTTTGCATAAGCATTCACTGTTTGCATCCTCATCTAAGAACATAAGTGCTGTAAAGGGATAATTGACTTGGCAATTGTTTGATAAGACTGCCTTAAAGAGTAACATTGTGGATTAATTCTCTCTTTTCCTCATTGAGAGCTAGTATTCTTGTGACATTGTTCCTAAAAGAATACTTCTAGTTTATCATTGCTATCATTGGTTATTGCACAAGTGAATACATTGTTCTTCATTATTAATGTGGAATAAGCACTTCCTGTATTCATAATCTTGTTAATCTAAGTCACTCTTAAAGGCACTTGTCTAATCAAAATTGTGATAAGAGAAATCTTGAAGTAATATAATTGTGTTCATAAGTAATTCAATTTTTCTCTTTTGCATCTAATTGGCACATTGGCATTCTAAGTAATCTTTGAGGTTTCTAATTGTGTTAAGAAACATTGGACTTGTTGATTATTGTCAATCGTGATATTGGTAATCTTGATAACAATTTCTGGCACCATACATTTGTTTTACTGAGCATTTTCTTTTGGTGAAGCTTGTCCTTATATATTGTTAAGTACCTCATTGTTCCAAATTCAATATCATTGTCATTTATCTCTAAGTTGTAAAGCCCTGAATTTTCTCAATTAACAATCATTAACAAAATTGATACTACACAATCCAGCGTGAAATTTTTGAAGAAGAATATATCAATTCACTATTGAATACTTACCTGGAACCGTGTTTGAAGATGTTCCTAACCTGCCATGGCCCCCGCTCTCATTACCAAACCGTTATTTTCCTCCCAGCCTATCTGGGGTCAACCTCTTCGGTCCCCAGATCCAGAAAACAAGTGGCCCCCGTGCCCAAAACTCCAATAACAATCAAGATCACTCTATGACTCTGTTAGAACTCACTGCTTAGGTCTCCCACAGTCAGAAAACCTCTGACAATATCCGGGTCAGTTTTCCCACCTCACTCACCCATGCCCATCAAGTTTCCCACCCTTCTCCTTTTATACACAAATCCCCATTCAAGATATTTATTAAAATATCCTCTTTTAATAAATATTTTAGTCAAATCCCCTTTCAAAATATTTATTAAAATATCCTCTTTTAAATAAATATTTTAGATTTATATTAAAATATTATTATTCAATAAATATCTTGGATTCCTAAAATATCTTGGATTTATTATTAAATATCATCATTTAGTAAATATCTTGGATTTTATCAAATATCATCTTTTATTTACATAAGTCAATGCTTTTACTTTCCTTTGAACAATATATTAGTTATATTATGATAGTGGTAGGTATAACTTTTGCCTCACAATACATTCATTATATTCTGGTGAGTTAGGTATTTACTCAATACCTCAATAATTCACTCATTACCCTACACTGAGACTTTTCATAATTGATTAGTGCATATACTAGTGTAGTACACGTGATACATACATATGTAGCTATCATATGCATGCTAATATTTCTATGTTCCCTATAACTCGAGTTGGGTCATTACATACACCCCTCCTTCATAAAACTTCATCTCGAAGTTAAGTTTTATGTCGTATATCATTAATTATTTAAGTGATTAGTATAATCATATAAGGGTGGTGTACCATAATTGAATTTTCGTTTAATGTGTGAAAATACTTTAATATTTATGTTTTGATCATTTATTGGTTTACAAATTAGTAGTCACGTCTCGCCCCAACAGAGTTCCAAAGCCATTCTAGAATCATCCTATCCTTCCTAATCTCTTCTGCTCCCATCCTATCCATCCTCTATAGGAATATGACATGGCGTCAGCTATAGTGACCTAACCATCATAGACCTCAAGGGTTACTGTGTCAACTATATCGACCTGATTCCTTGGTAGGCATCCGGCAGTGATCATCACACGTCTAGGGGAGCGTGACTCACACAGTCCTCCCATGACTCCAGGTTTTGGAGGATAAACCGTGGGAAACATCTCCACCCCTCCTAGTAAGACCAGGGTTAAAACCCTATCATGGAACCTCAGTGAATCTCAATTGTTCTTGGATTTTTGTCATCACGCAGTCAATTTGGTAATGATACCATCTGCGATGTAAACGCTTGTCCACAATTATAATGTGTATCACTATATTCAAAGAAAATTGTTATTCAAATAACAATTTCTACACATTCTAGATATGTTTCTATCTATGATATTGATCTTTGAGTTCATATAACGTACTTAGTTATGTTTATCCAATAGGTCTGTAAATTCATTTTCACCTTAAATAGTCAAGTGTAATCATTCTTTTATTTCTATCTCATCATTTATATTGATATGTAAAATTATAGATACCATATCCATAACATAATTCATAATTTATATCAGTATCCATGTACCAACAATGTTTAAGCAAAACTTTCTTCATATTGGTATCTATGTACCAGCAATGTTTAAGCGAATAATATATTATTACATGTAATAGTATAAAACGACAGTCTTAAGTATCCATCCAAAATAAGGCAAGGTTATACAAAATAAGTTTTTCAATGCTTATAAATATAACCCACAATTATAAATGTCACATAGAATAATCGAACACGGATATATAAATAAAGGTGTAGCTACTATTTTCTATACTATATTAATCGATTAACCTTATAAAAGTCACAGGTTGAGACTCTAAATCTAAATGGAGAGATGCTCCAATCTTTATGATTGGATATATAGAAACAAAATGAATTGAAACAAGTGCACAAAACACTTACTGCTTAGTTGAAGCATGATCTAATTTCTTGATACAGGTTGATTAAGAACTCTAAAATACAAAACTACATATGGGTTCAACCAACCTTTTAATTCTTGTTATTTATTTGTCTTTTAAGTCTAATTATCTTTGATATATAATCTGGATCCAAAGAGATAATAATAATATTAACTTCTTTATCATGTTATGCCAACTCATCTTCAACCTAAAAATCTAGAACCCATGGAGTAGGGTTTTGTCGGGCTAATCATTAGGGTTATTCTGGAGATGGAGGAAGAGTTAATTGACTACTCTAAAGATCTTTTAGTGGGAGGTTTATTTTCATTGAAGGAATTTGTTACTGCTTGAAAATGCATTATTCACTTTGCATTATACTTGGTCTACTAAGAGTGTCATGTTTTCAACAAGATGTCAATTGTTGACAAATAATAATTTCCTCCTCTTTCAATAAGAAATTCACAATTTACAAGATATGCATAGTCACATTATTAGTATGTTACAGTTTTGATATAGTCTCTTTACTTGCAAGTTTCACCATTTAGAATCTTGACTCTAGCTAGGATATTACTAACTTTACCATCATTTCTTAAACCATTGTTTCATTTCTATAATATTGGCTCATTTAATCCAAACTCATAACACATCACTGTTATACCCTCTCTTTATTCTTCACATTAATCGTTTTCTCATTAGTCTTTAGGCCTTATCTTATTACCAAATGTATCTTCTTTTCTAACGGTGTATAATTACTATCCTTAATATTTACCTTTAACCATGTTCTCAGTTTATCACTTGTTATTCTTAACAAATTAAGAGTATTCACAACTCCTTACAGGTCATTGCTTTGACCTTTACCAATCATGTTGTTCATATCATTAAGAAAATTCTTCTTGATAGAAAACATCCCTTCACTTCCTTATACCAAATATTCCAAATATTCCATGTCTACTTCAATTTGAAAAAGAACATATTATCAAATTGACTTTGTTTTCTCACCTCTAGTCATCATGGTTTTCTTTCCTTCTCTCTTGATGCATAAAATTATTACACTTAGAAATGTTGTTACTATTCCCTGACTTGGGTAAGACCCTATAAATAAATTCAATAACGTGGATATCGAATATAATCTACTTATCATTTCAGGCTTTAAGGCATCACGAAATAGAATTTCCTAATCATACTCCATGATGTCCATAATCCATGGATATAGTTAGTCACTTAAGGAAAAGTTTTATAATGTGATTCTCCCATTAGAGGGAGATGTTATCGCTTGCCGCCTACACCTACCTATAGTTAGTGGGAAAAGCCTTCAACCCCACAGGTGTGGTTGGTGGCAAGGAACTCAGAGAAGGGGCTGTCACCTATTCCCAACTCTCTCCGTTTAAGCTATCTCCTAGGTAAGCTAAGGGGGTTGGTCCCTAAAGGAAAACTAAGTTAAAGATGTGAGATTTCTAGGAGAATTGATTAGAAGGAATTACTTATCAAAGATGACTCGATTCCAATATGTAAACAAGCATATAAGTATATGAGCAATATTCAATGATGTGTTCAAAATATAGACTAGTGCTTTAAAGTAAATGAGAAATGCTTGCTCAAAAATGAAATTCAAGATATAATGACAATAATTCCACAAAGGAAGTGTTAGACCAAGATCACAATATGCAATTAAATTTGCAACACCAAATAAGGGTATTTGCCAATGAAACGAGATATATCAATTATCCATAAGCATAATAATCATTAAAATGACAACATGCAAAGAAGTTGTATATAGAAGCAAATTTCCAAGTACCATAGAATTAAACTTGTTGCAAAATTTAAGGAATTAAAATGTTTGCATCCAAAGTGCTTCTTGAGATAATATTTGCATGTGAATCTTTAAACCGTCAAGATAGCAAAAAATTTGGGAACTTTGCAAGTAAATGTGATGAGATAGTGCTCTTGGTTTATTTTATTAATTAGTTCTAAAACAAGGTTACAATTGAACTCTAATCCTTAGACCTCACCCTCGCCCAAATATTTGGATCTCACAGTGAGGAGTCCATAGAGGTAGAGGGTCCCTAAAACGTCTATTCAACCAACTTAAGTTGGAGGTAGATTTTAGAGATGCAAGTCTAGTATGAAAAGTGAAATGCCTAAATGATATGAAAGTGAGTTTGCAAGTGCTATGTAAAAGATGGAGATGATTCAATTAAATATGCTTCATAGTTAGAACAATAACTCAAGTTGCCATAAATTGAAAGTGTTGTGCTTCTTTACTTGTAGTATATTGTGAAACTTATCCAAATGAGAAATAGATCACAAAACATAAGTAAGTGATGGCAAATGAGATTGCAAATTAAGAAATTAAAGGACTATGTGATTTGTGTTACTTCCCAATTAGAGCATGCATATGTGATGTGAAAGAAAACGGAAATGTCAAAACCACTAAGTCAATCCATCTACAAATTCTCTCCTTTGAAATGGAGAGATAGGGATGCCAATGGGTAAAACCCATGCTCCCACAACAAAAACAGAAATTTTTATTAATTTTACAAGAATGAAATGACCATGAGGCCTTTTCTAAACCAAGGAAAGTCTTTACAAATAAAAATTGAGACCATAGACTTTTCCTCGGTGAGAATTTCTAAGAACTCAAAATAAATTCAGACTTTACTATAGGAGAAGAGAAGCTAAGCCTCCTCTATGCCCACAACCAAAGAAGAGAGGGTTATCTTCCTCATTTGAAATTCAGCTGAAAGGTCTTGCAACAACTTGTTAGTAATTTCTTGTAGTTGTCCACTCAAGCTATCACAAGAAAAAATTCGAAAGAGGGCTACAAAACCAATCAAATATTAGATAGATAAAATTACAAAATATTGCACAACAATTTACAAAGGGCTAAGCCAAAGAGTTCGAGTAAACTCTCCTCTTTGCTTAGTCATCTTCAAGCTCTTAGATAACAAATGAAAGCAATGAAGTATAATGTTTTAAAAGATATTCAAATTTAGAAGTATTAGGCTTGTATACAAGCTATGTCCCAAAACCCCTGCAAAACCACTTTGTAAGATAAGACTATGAAGGTTCAAAGAACAAATGAGAGCTCCTTTGAGAATGTATCAAGAGTGGGTTGGTCTCTCCAAAGACTTCTCCCAACACTTGATTCTTTGATCCCAACAAGATGTTCCCTCTACAAAACTTCAATCAAGAATTAGTTCCATATAGATCTAGCAATAAACAATGATAAGAAACTTTAGAGATTTATTTGAAACCAACTAGAGCATTCTATACCTAGAGCATACTCCTAAATCAAATGTCAATGTAAGATAGCTCTACATTAACAAATCTACAAAAGCATATGGAAACAAATTAGATCAAAGCATGAGTAAAAGGAATTATACCAATGATCAACAATTCATCACACTCCAAAAGGAGGAACACCTCATGAATGAAACCCCAAAGTTTTTATTGATATTTCTGAAAGTGTACAAGGCAGCAGCGCTTCCGCAAGCACAATAGCTAGTAAACAATGATTACAATATGAGAGCCCATGGCTCTATTATATAGAAAGTTGGGAGCAAATCCCAATGAAGAACCATATGCCAAGTGGTGAGAGGGAGGAGATCTCAAGGCAAATTCGAATTTGGTAAGTGGAGCTCCAATGCCAAGTGTAAAAATCAAATTCTGGCAAGTGGACATCATTTTCTTCTTCCTTTATGTGCCAAATTCGAATTTTATGATGGAATGACATGTGTATATGGTTGGTAACCCATGTGGGGACAATTTCCCACAAAAATCTCCACCAAATATTCTCCCAAATCCTCCCAAATATGCACTAACTTCACAAATTCGAATTTCCAAGTAAGCAACTCTCATTTAATGTCGGAAATTCAATTTTATTTGAGCACATGTCTTTTCCTTGATTTTAGGAGTCCACATCACCTTGGGACTTCACTTTAACTCCATAATTTTCCACCTCAAAAACCAATGTGGAAAAAGTCGAAATCGAAGTCGGGATTAAATCGGCAAGGGTAAAAAAGTTGAAAAACTCGGCAAAGTCGGGACTTTTTTGAAAAAGTCGGCAAAAAGTCGGCAAAATTAAAAAAATACAAAATTATTCAAATTTTTTCAATTTTTTTAGCATCTAAAGTATCCACAACATCAAATAAATGCATTTCCACATAAACATGTAAAGAAGGCTAATATATAATATGTATATGAAGTCTAGTGCTACATCACATATCAAAATAGTGAATCAAGTCCTGAATCTTGAGTCTCAGTCTCAAGAGTCAAAATATCAACAAAAAATATAATAATGTATATCATGAGTCATCTCCATGTCATAAAGTAAGTCACTAAGATGAAGATCCCCTGCCCCTTTTACGGGAATAGGGAATGGCTTTGCCTTTTCCTCTAGAGGAAGAAGGCCCTGCCCCTCGGGATACAGATGGACCCAATCGTCCTCTAGAAGCAAAAAAAAGAGGTGGCCTTTGTCCTCTGCCGCTGATGCTGCCACTGGTACTGCCCATCCTAGATGGTGTCACCTCCTCCTCCACATCCTCCTCCTGCTCTGCCTCCTGACCCTGCTCCTCCTCCTCTACCACTGGCTCCTCCTGCTGTACAACTGCTTCCTCCTCTGGCACTAGTGCCTCTGGATCCACATCTAACCAATCAGGGGTCGATTCCATGACCGGCCTCTCAGTCTCGACCCTCCATGCAGCAGTGGTATCAATATTGTCAAATGAAATGGCATCCATATCAGGAGTTTTCTGAATTTGTCTCATCCACAATCGAAGATTGTAGTAGACATACACCATGTCATTGAGACGTTGGGATTCCAATCTGTAAAAGTGTCATAGATTATAAATTAGTACTTGGAAAATTTATATAGTAAAAATAATCAAATTATTTCAAAAATTTAATTTGAAATTTTTTTACCTATTGCGCTTTTTGCTATGTATTTTGTCAAAGACACTCCAATTGCGCTCACACCCAGAGGAGCTGCATGTCTGGCTGAGCACTCGGATGGCAAGCTTTTGGAGATGGGGTACTCTACCACCATAGATTGTCCACCAAGCATCTACAAGTTAAAATAAAAATGAGAAGCAAAAATTATGAAGAGACAATGAATTATTAAATTTGAAAGTTGAAAGTTGAAAGTTGAAACAAACTGAAGTTTACTTGGCATTTTGGTCGTCCTACTCTTAATAGCCATGGTAAAACCAAATGTGCCACCAACCATCCTATATATTTCCATTTCTTTGGAAATTTCTTCACGTTCTTGCTTAGATACCACCATCCTCTCAACACATGTGAAGAATCCATCCATCACCTCGGCATCAAATCTGAAACCACAGGAGTAAGAAAATGCGGGGTTGAAGTAGATACCTGCAGCATGAATGGGGCGATGGAGGGTATTGTTCCATCGGTCATCAATCACTCTCCATATGACCTATTGTTTCTCTAACCCCTCATCTCCCTTATCTTCATAATAAGCACGAATGGCTTCTTTGGCCCTATCCATGGCCTCATACAAGTAGCCCATTGCGGGCTTCTCTCCATCAACCAACCGAAGAACCCTTACCAAAGGTTCTGAAATGGCACACACCTCCTCTACTCCTGCCCAAAACTCCTGATCATATGAAACAAGTCTGCATATGCCCTCTCCCTCTGGTTTGCGGCTAATAGATAACTCATGCCAATCCTGTGAAAGAAACATGCTCTTCACGTCCCACATAGAATTCAACAGAGACTGAAGAGATATGAAAGTAGTGGCAAAGCGTGTTATCGCAAGACGCACCAACTCTTTGTTGTTGGTGAATCTTCTCATCAAGCTAAGCACAGATGCATGATTGTAAATAAATTTTGTTATGCTCTTGGATGATTCAACAATATGTCTCACCATAGGAATCTTACCTATATCCTCCAACATCAAGTCAATACAATGAGCAGCACAAGGTGTCCAAAACAGGGTAGGATACCTCTCCATAAGCAACCTGCCAGCTGCAACATAATTTGCAGCGTTGTCCATTATGACTTGGACAACATTCTGTGGGCCTATTTCCTGAATGAAGATGTCCAACAACTCACATAATAAACGCGCATCTTTAATGTGTGCAGATGCGTCAACATATTTCATAAACATTGTCCCCTTGGGACAACTAACCAAGAAGTTAAGAAGGGTCCTACCCTTCTGGTCAGTCCAACCATCTGACATGACTGTGCATCCAGTGTGTTCCCAAGATGCCCTAAACTCCTCCAGTCTAGCAGTGCAACCATTCTTTTCCTCTTGAAGAAGAGGCCCTCTCAACTGTGCAAAGGTAGGGGCTTTGTACCCCGGGCGAACGACAGCAACAACATCAAACATAGGTTGGTAGAATGGGTTTGTCTTGGCAATGTTGAAAGGAACATCACTCCATAGAAGACATCTACTCACCAACCTGTCAGCTTCTACCTTTTCCTTTTTTTTAATTGCTGATTTGATGCCAGGTTGTGCACCGGCTGTGGTTCTAGGGACAAAAAAGGATGAAAAAGCTGAGGGGTTGGGAGTGGAAGGTGATGCTGAAGCAGAAGAAGCACTCTCACTTACCCCCAGTCTTGAGCTCCCTACAAGTTGCCTTTTCATTACTGCCCTGGTGTCTTTGCCATCTTCTTTTTCCATCAAGGATTTAATGGCCTGTCGGATAATTTCTGGAGATGGATCTGGGCAAAGTTCTATATTTTGCCCTGGAATTTGCCCTATATGGAATTTTAATCTGTTGACACCCCCTGACATATGCTTTCCACACAACTTGCAAGTCAAATACATTCTATTGACACCTCCAGTTTCGGGTATAGGATCAGGTTCACCATACTGCCAGAAAGGATCCAAATTCCTTGGCATTTTGTTTGAAACTTTTTGATGTTTGAACCTGGGCACAAAACAAAAATTAAAAAAAAAAATTAAAAATTGCCCATCACATAAATTAAAATCACTAAATAGTAAACAAGGGTTAGAATTTTTTTTATTTGAATTTTGATTCTTGAAAGTTGCACTGTTGAAATTTTAAAATTTAATTCAATCTAGGATTCAACTTAGAATTTTAGAACTTCTGAGTCCTGACTGGGTTACAAACTTACAAGATGAATTTAATTAAATTAATTTTAAATTTTAATATTTATTATTTATTATGTTGGTTCATGTTGCAGGTTGAAGGAAAGGAGCTGGAGAAAGTTAGAAACGAGTTCTAAACTTAATAACAGAGGTTGTACAAATTTAAAACTTAATTACCATTGCAATTAATGCTTACTAACATGACAAGAATGCTAAGATCAAGCATATTGTGAGGGATCATATTGTGGAATTTGTATTGACTCTTGAGAGGCTCACTCTTTGGATATTTGTCTGGCTGCTGGCATCTAAGAGTAGTTGGTCAAATATTCCAGAATTACAGCCTTCTCTACATTCACTCTGGAAACAATCATTACCAACAATTGGAAGGAAGGCCAAAACTCACATGCTCAGCACCACTAGACATTCAACATTTCCCTGATTGGAATAAATCTCACCAACTATGCCATATCTACTCTCACACAATGCTTAAACAGTTAGATATCAGAAGATTTCAAAACGGTATAAAGTTCATACTACATACTACAATGTAGCTTACTGTAGCGGCCAACCTGCTAGCCGACTTCTAAACAAGGGGATTTGGTTACGTTTAAAAATTAAAATCTAACAAAACATTTAATATATATATTATAATTTGTTTATGTAACAAAATGAAAAAAAATAACGAAGAACTCTTACCTGGCGGCAGCAACAAACCCCGGCGGCCAATCTGCAAGCTCGAGCTGTTGAATCTTGATCAATGGTTGAAACTCAAATCTCCCAACGCAAACCATAAATAAAGTTATAAACCCTGTGCTGGACTCTCCACAGTCAACGCGACAATGCAACAAACAAATAACTCATAAAAAACGAAATTTCCGCCTTTTATTACCACTGATCAGCGGCATCACGATTTTTTCCATCGACTCGGCAAAAAGTCGGGATTATAACGATTAAATCGCGACTTTTTCAGGTTTCAAAAAATCAAAAATTAAATTTTGATTTTATGGGGTGTGCCTGAAAAATCGGGATTTTGAAAAGTCGCCGATTTTTTTCCCGACTTTTCCTGTATTTCCTCCTCATTTAGCATGTGTGGATATTTATTTTTCTCCATTTATTTATTTTCTGGCTTAATTAATTGCCGGATTTCCCACTAAACTTAAGAAAAGTGGGTTTTGAGGGTTCAAAACACATTTTTAACCCCTCAAAGTGTGTCATAGTAGAAAGTTGAGCGTGAGAGGTGTAATTTTGATTACTCATACCCCATACAACTTCTCTAAACAACACTTATTACAATTCAATTACAATTTTTATTGCAATTTTCGACTTGCGAGAAATCTAAAAAATTAAAAAATCACTACCTAGACCTAACCAAATTCCACGAAATTTTTTGTGTGATCTAGTATGGTAATATACATTGAATCTAGACACTAGGAGTCACCCAAGGCCTCACCATCAAGCCGTACTCCAGCTTTGGGGTAAAATTGAAGGAAAAAACTCAATTAATTATTAACTCCTAGTAGGGAGATGATAATTAACCAAGTAAAAAAAACCTCCTAGAGTAATACTCACTTGTTGGCAAGGTCCCAGGCTACCTAGGCCTGTTACAGACTCAATACTGACTCAAAACTCATCATTACTAGCATCACTTATTACAATTCCCCGTAGGGCGTGGAATCTGGGTACAAGAGAAAATGATAAGAAGTAGAAATAGAGTTTAAAAACTCTATTGAACTGATGATGTCTGATGATATCTGATGGTACAAATGTCTCTTGGTTCATCCTTGGGCATGGAGTCTTCTCATTATCATCAAGTGCCACTCTAGTGGTCAACGGGAGAAACTATTATAGATATTGCCATGCACATAAATTATCCTATAATTGATCAATTTTATGATAGATTCACTCTTTAATCTAATGTCATTGACTTCTTATATTGCTTTATGAAACTTCCATTCACTCACTTTTGGTATTTTTTTTGTCGATCTCAATATTCTAAGTTGATTATGATAACTAACATTTATTATCATCATTAGAAGTTTGAAGTTTCTTTCTTTTCCCATCCTCTCTAGGTACTATATCGATTATATTATGGTAACAATGGAGATCAAACTTTGAAATTTTTCGTTGCACTCTGTTGGTAACTATATCATTTTGTTCTAATAGTGTGTTTACTACCTTACAAGGTGGTTTCTTACCATCTTATCATATGTTTAATCAATTTTGTCTTCGTTTGATGTGTACCTTTAGTGAACTGTACTTGTACTCTCAATTTGATTACTCATGATTTCTCCCAACATTTCTTGAATAGTTAGTGTCTTCTTTCATCCATCAATTTACCTCAAACTAGCTTAGCCTTTTATGTGGTTGTAGCTTCACATCTAATGGTCCTGTCATAATGTCAATAGTCATGCTTTCATTACCATTCTTCCTTTCTTCAAGAGTTAACTTCTTTGGAGCAACTACGCCAACTAATCTTTATATCTGCCTAAATAATTTCCATGAATCATCTTATATGGTGTCATAATGTCCCTAATTTCTCTTTCTTAAACCACATTGTTTTCCTTTCCATGAAAATGCTATGCTGCCATATTATTTTGTTTTGGATATCGATGTATCCTTGCGGTTGTAAATGGCTAATTATCTATTTTAACAATGACATAATGGTTTGAATATCAAAATGTCCAATTTAGTGTATATTAAACTATAAAAATTTAAACCTTCACTCTACTCCTTAAACCACTTACACATATTCTTGGATAGTAATTAAAGCATTACCATAAGAAAATGGTATAAAAGATATTTTCATAAATTCATATCATCATTGGTTATAGTTATCAACTAGTAAGATATATATATGGAAAGCTCAACGTCACTTGAAGAATGGAATGTTTCAATTGCATAAAAACAATTATAATAGTTTCCATTCTAATGTTCAAAAGTGACAGAAAAAGTTTAATGTCTAAAGTGATGTTAGTGTGCTCATTTTAATATAATAATTTGAATGTACTTCAAACTTTACTTGCACGATATACAAAATCTTAAAACTTTATTGTGGAAACCTTTGCAGCTGATATCCATGAGTTATCGCAACTCCTTTGTCGAATGGAATGTAAGGTAAAAGTAATGGCTTAACAATTGAAATAATGCAGTGAAATAAACAGCAATATAAAACAACGTAAACATGAAACTACAACAAATAGAGAGACATCACATAAAGAATGAAAAACATGGAGAACGTTGAGCCATTTTATTTTATAATTGAAAGTGATAATGAGTACAAAAGGTGATCGGAATGATGGCACCTTGGCTTGCACAAGGCAAGCTAGAGATACTCCCAGGAATACTCTCGGAATACGTTGCTCTATCAATGACTGCGTTATCTCCAAGATGTTGTTGCTGCTATTGCCAGACTGTTGCTGCTACTGGAATAAGCTGACTCTTTGGGGTTGTTCCCCTGGTCAGAAAAATATGGGACTTTGGGAATGAGCTCCTCACTCAATACCCAGAAAATCCTAGAAAGGGTTTCCAGAATGGATGACCTCGGAAAATCACCTCTCTAGAGAAATCACACTGTCCCAGTGGACAACGCTGGCCCTGAATGTGTCTCTGCAAATGGTGGCCTCCTCCTTTGACAAAATGATGGAATAGCTAAGGGCTGACCCCTTCTCACTATCCCGGGCTGGATCCCCTGATAAACCTCAGCTCTCGGCACTACCTCCTCCAAGAACTGCATGGCCTCTCCTCAAGACTGCGTTGCCCAATCAAGTGTGTAATCCTTGTTGTAGATGCTATAGCTCCCACCTGTAAATCGAATGATAGAACTCCTCACCCAAGCAGGCACTCGAAGTCCCCCGGGGCTGAGGTTGGGATCTCCGCTCGGAGACACCCGATGTGCTAAACAACACTTGCAGACTTTGCTCAACAGCAAAAGGGTGCTTAATGTCAATAGACAAAACAAAGATGCATAATCCAATGAGAAAATGAAGAACCTCTCCCCCTCTTTATGCTTGGAGTGCCTTTCTCTCCCCTAGGCCCCACCAAGACTGCGCTATCCCTCTTGGCCACGCTATCCATCCCTCTTCTTGTTATATGGACTCACAGCCCTTGCAGCCTTGCTGTCCCCACAACTTCCTCCCTTTGACCCCTTGGGCCCCACAATCTTAATTAAAGGTGCTCAAGTGACTTTAGGACGTGTTTTATTTTCTAAGTGTAGGTTGAATGTCTCCTAACCCACTTTATTAACTGACTTTAACTTTATAAAGTAAATTGGCCAAAAAATAAATATTACCAATTAGTTGCTGCTAATTGGGAATATTACAGTCCTCCCCGCCAAAACATTTCTTGTCCTCAAGCAACTGCAATGATGGATGCTGCAAAATCTTCTCACTCTCCCAAGTGGCATCCTCATTTGACAACTTTCTCCACCTCACCAAATACTCCCTGGTTGTTCTACTCTACAGCTGCCTCTCCCGAGTGTCTATGATGGCCTCTGGCTATAGCACCAAATTCCCCTCATCATCTATTGGTGGAAGCTCCTCTGTTGCAGTCGAAGATCCAGGTCTTTGAAGTATATCACCTCATCCATCACCGTTGTATACGTAAATAAATGACCTGTCAATCCAAGATCTCACGAGCAAATGGTCTTTGCCAGGTACTCTACTAGCAAGCCCGAACCCTCCAATCCATGTCTAAACTCATCGGGGTTTAGATCTTTTATAGCAGAGAGCATGAATCGACCACCACGTTGTTCTTCCCCTTGACATACTCGATGTCAAAATCGTATGCCTGGATCTTGCTAACCCACTTCTGTTGCCTCTCCTGCAACTGCTTCTGCTCTAAAAAGAACCAAAGGCTGTTTTGGTCAATCCTCACCCTGAATCTGTTCCCCACCAAGTATTGTCGAAACTTGGCTAGTGCATGCATGATAGCCAACATTTCCTTGTCGTATATGGGATACAACCTCTCATGCGGCAATAGCTTCCTGCTTTCGAAAGCTATGGGCTGGCCCCCCTGCATCAAAACTGTGCCTATACCCTCTCTTGATGCATCACACTCAAGGACGAAAGGCTGTGTGAAATCTGGCAACACAAGAACTAGGCAGCTGCTCATCACCTCCTTGAGCCTGTCAAAGGCCCTCTGCGCTCTGTCTGTCCAACTGAATGCCTCCTTCTTTGTAAGATCCGTGAGGGGTGCAGCAAGTTGGGAAAATCCCTTGACGAACTTTCGGTAGTAGGTGCAGATGCCTTCAAACCCCCTAAGTTCCGTCACGTTCTTCGGCTCTGGTCAATCTAGGATGGCCCTGATCTTCTCCTCGTAGACCCTCACTCCGTCCACACCAATGATATGCCCCAAATAGAGCATCTCCGTCAATCCAAACTCGCATTTGGAGAGCTTAGCGTAGAAATGTTGCTCTTCCAATATGTGCAACACAGCCTCAATGTGCTACAAGTGCTCCTCCCACGTCCGGCTGTATATCAAGATGTCATCAAAGAATACCAGCACAAACTTCCTCAGTTGACCATGGAAGATGTGGTTCATGTAGGCCTGGAAGGTAGCTGGTGCATTGGTTAGCCCAAAGGGCATTACCAAAAACTCGAAGTGACCGTAGTGACATCTGAAAGCGGTCTTGGGAACATCCTGGTCCCTCAGGCGAATCTGGTGGTACCCTGATCTTAGATCAATCTTCGAGAAGAACTTAGATCCCCTCAACTCATCCATCAACTCATCAATCCGTGGGATGGGGTATCTGTTCTTCATGGTCTTTTGTTGAGAGCCCGATAGTCAATGCACATCCTCAGTGTGCCATCCTTCTTCTTCACCAGTACAACAGAAGAAGCAAATGGGCTAGTGCTAGGACGGATGTGCCCCAACACTAAGATCTCATGAATGGCCCTCTCAATCTCATCCCTGTAAGCCTTAGGATGCCTATAGGGTGTAGTAATCACAACTTGAATGCCCTGCTCCAACTCAATGGTGTTCTCAAACCCTCGATCTTGTGGTTGCCCTGGTGGTATATCTTCGAAAACCGTGGCATATTTGTCCAAGATAGACTGCACATCTGGGTGTACGGCCTTCCCTGTAGATCCGGCTTCCGAAACACGCAGCTTTACTGCCCACTCTATATCTCCCTTCCGGAAGTCTGCGTCCATCCGGTGTGTTGAAACTGTCTGTGGTGGATAAGTGTGCATGCCCCGAATCATCTCATGTTTCCTGGTCTTCTTGTCCGTCCACTCCATCTCCAAGGTCTCCCAATCTGTGGTGACCTTCCCCAGTGTGATCAACCACTGCACTCCTAGTATCACGCTGGTGTTCGGAATGTCCACCACAAAGAAATGATCTGTTAGACTGTAAGTCCCCATAGTCACTGCCAAGGCTGGCACATATCTGGCACACTGCATGGTTCTGGCACCTGGAACTAGTACTGAAAACCCATCAAAGCTCTCTGTCGGTATGCTCCTCCGCTCTACCAACTATGCATCAATAAAATTGTGGGTAGCCCCACTGTCCACTAATACCGAAACTCGCTGTCCCTACACAGTACCTCGGAGACGCAGTGTCAAGTATTTGGGAACCCCATGCAAAGAAGCAAGGATTCCCCCGGTAGGTGCAAACGCTACCCCTCCTGCTCCTGGTGGTGGAGGTGGTGGATGATCTCCTCTCTGTACCACACCGCTGCCTCCTGCCTCCATCTCCTCATACTCATTCTCTTCCTCGTCACTGTCGAAGAAAACCTCGATATAGTGTGCCTTCCCTGTGACACAACGATGTCCCGGTGCCCATGGATCTTGGCATGTGAAGCATAGCTTCTTCCATCTCAGATCTCTCTGAGTCTCATCATCCAAAGATCCCCGGCTCTGGTTCCCCTTTGGAGGCGGAAACCTTGTGTCCTTCCCCTTCGGCTGAAATGCCAGTCTCTGTGGGATAGGAGCTCTAGTCCTGGGTAGGGCATCCTGCAAATCTCTGGTCCTCCCAACTGCATCATGAAGTGTAGCCGGCCTTGTTGATCTAACTAACCCCCGAAGAGGTTTTGCCAACCCATCAATGAACATTTAAATCTCGTGGCCGAAGACAAGTCAGGTACCATCATGGAGAGTCTTAGAAACTCAGAAATGTATGTGTCTAGACTCCCGGTCTACTTGAGCTTAGTCAGCTCAACAAAGTGCTCCTCCGGATCCCTCTGATCAAACCGCTCTATCAGCCTCCGTGTAAACTTTGCATATGCTGTCACCCCTGAGTGCCCCAGCGTGGCCATCCCGTGGAACCACCAATCATGGGCCTTGCCCTCTAGGTGCAGTGCTGCTACCTTGATGGCCTCTCCCTCTGCCATCTGATTGAGCTGGAAGTAAATATCCAACTTCTCCACCCAAGCCTTTGTCGAACACTTGGAGGATCCGTCAAATGTTGGCAACTAAAATCTCCCCACTGTACGCTGTACATCCCCATCCTATGTGTATCTGGCCCCTCTGTTCTGGTTGCGGGGTCTGCTGTCCGTCTTAAGCTGCACAAAGTCATGGAAAGTGAGAGCCTCACCAAACTCTCGCCTGTAGGACTGATACTCGGCAAAATAATCCCCTATGTGAATCGGTTCCGGTTCCTGAGGTGCTCCTGCCCCCGTGCCTGTAGCTAGAAATGTGGGCATCGTGGAACGTGGGGGAGTCAGTGATGCCATCTGCTGCGTTGTGAGGTGCTCCTGCAAGTGATGGGATGTGCCAGACCCTTCTCCGGTGTGGAAACCCCTTGGGGTTTCACGCAGTCTCTGGTCTGCGGTGAACTTTCGTCCCATCTCCTCTATCCTCCTCGACAACTCCTGCACAGACTTTAGGAGAAGTTCCCCGAACTCCTTCCCTTCATCTTTCTCCTTCTCCAGGTTCTTCCTCTTCTGTGTCCACTACCGGAATGTGGTCACCTTCTCCAAAAGTGGCCTCAAGCTGCCTCTCTTGGTCCTTATACCTCCTACCCCGGTGAGTGATGTATGGTTTACCTGCGGGTGTCATAGACAATCTGCTCCATAGGCTGAGCCAAGTCTATGAGCTCTGATACCACTATAATATTCCAAGTAGAAATAAACAGCAATATAAAGCAACATAAACATGAAACTACAACAAATAGAGAGACATCATACACAGAATGCAAAACATGGACAACGCTGAGCCATTTTATTATATAACTGAAAGTGAAATGAGTAAAATAGGTGATCAGAATGATGGCACCTTGGCTTGCACAAGGCAAGCTAGAGATACTCTCAGAAATACTCTCGGAATGGCTACTCTATCAATGACTGCGTTATTTCCAAGATGTTGCTGCTGCTACTATCGGACTGTTGTTGCTACTAGAATAAGCTGACTCTTTGGGGCTATTCCCCTGCTCAGAAAAATACGAGACTTTGGGGATGAGCTCCTCACTCAATACCCAGAAAAGCCCAGAAAGGGTTTCCGGAATGGATGGCCTCAGAAAATCACCTCCCTAGAGAAATCACGCTGTCCCAGTGGAATACGTTGGCCCTAAAGGTGTCTCTGCAAATGGTGGCCTCCTCCTCTGCCAAAATGATGGAATAGCTAAGGGCTGATCCCTTCTCACTATCCCGGGCTGAATCCCCTGATAAATCTCAGCTCCCGACACTACCTCCTCCAAGAACTGCGTGGTCTCTCCTCAAGATTGCGCTGCCCAAGCAAGTGCGTAATCCCTGCTAAAGATGCTATAGCTCCCACCTGAAAATCAAATGACAAAACTCCTCACTCGAGCAGGCACTCGAAGTCCCCTCAGGGCTGAGGTTGGGATCTCCGCTCGGAGACACCTGGTGTGCTAAACAACACTTGCAGACTTTGCTCAACAACGAAGCGTGCTCAATGTCAATAGACAAAACAAAGATGCATAATCGAATGAGAAAATGAAGAGCCTCACCCCTTCTTTATGCTTGGAGTGCCTTTCTCTCCCCTAGGGCCCACCAAAACTGCACTGTCCCTCTTGGCCATGCTGTCCATCCCTCTCTGCATTGCCTTGGACCCACGCTGCCACTGTCCCCATGCTGTCACTTTGACCCCCTGGGCCCCACACTTTTAATTAAATGTGCTCAAGTGACTTTAGGAAGTGTTTTATTTCCTAAGTGTAGGTTGAATGTCTCCTAACCCACTTGTTAGCGGCTTTAACTTTTTAAAGTAATTGGCCCAATTAGTAACTTACTGATCGTCGCCACTAATTTGAATATTCTCAACATCAGTGGGGTTGAGCTTCGAAAATACAACTTTCTTTATTTTTAATGAAGGTATGCTTCATTATTATCAAAGACTCATAAAACGAACAAATGATATATGCCTTAGATACATACATTCGCATTAATTATCCCATCTCCTCTAATAAAATGTATCACCCCAGGCTTCATAGCTTTTGAATATTGAATTATATAAAATTTCATTTTATCATGATGGTTAAAAGCTTCAATTTCTTCCAAAAGTCGAAAAACCATTCTCCTTGTCATTGACTATTACATAACACTGAATATTTTGGGTAAATTATCAAGGATGACTCGGAGTAATACACCTTGGGTTATATTAGGATTGTTGCTATAATCATGAAAATAAGGCGGTGACATCCAAGAATCAACACAAGATCTCAAGAAATAGTTAGAAACTAAGTTATTTCCCATTGTAATCATTCATCCTAGTACTTTCAACCTAGTCTAACTGACCCCTAGATTAACTTTGTATTCCTCAACACTTAAACCTATGGACTGAAGTTCTCCTGAAGCTATTTCTACCTGTCTGAAATCGTTTTGCTTGTAGGCTGCCAACCCACATCTATTTAATGCATATGATGAAATAAAACTATCAGTAGCATCAGTATCAAATAAAATTTTAAGTTTTATTCCATTGCTAGTACTTGGAGATTCCACAACAATGGACTGATGCACTGCCTGATTATTGTTGACTACAGCATGGATTCTATGATTGCCTTGAGTATTTGATGATGGTTACCACATTCTAATCATAGCCCTGATTTGAGGATTTAATCCATATACAAAACACTCGTCTTGACGTTCATCAGTATCTAGATAAGGAACATATTTTACCAGCTCCATAAACCTTATCTCATATTCTTCCACTGTTTTATTACCCTGGATTAAAAGCGACCTCCTTGTCCTAATGCAGGATATTCCATGTGTAATAATTATTTAGTAAAATGCAAGGGTTTTCATAGACTATAGTATTACTTTGTCATATTTGCCTAGATTGGACTTATATAAAGTTGGACCTTCTCGAACATTTTTCTCCTTCAAAACATATAGTTTATATTTCTAATTATTTAAATTATTTTAACATAAAATGTTTTTTTTTAATAGTAATTATATTTCAATGCCCCTTTTCACAAGAATTAATAATTATAACAATTTTTTATTAATTCTTTTATTTTTATTTTTTTGAATATATTAAATTAAATAGAAATTTACATCTTCTAATAAAATAACCTATTGGTTCACATTAAAATATTATATCTTTTATTTTAAATATTTATATTTATACCTTGAGAGATTTATGATCGGAAAGTTTCATAAATCTCAAATAAAGATTGACTTTAAACTTAACTAATGAAACAATGTCCCTTTTCACAAGATTTAATAATTATCAAAGTAACAAAAATCGCGATTTTATCTCGCGAGTTTTTCGGGCTGCCGATTTTATCGGCGATTTTTTCAACGATTTTTTGAAAAAATCGTTATCGCGAAAAAATCGCGATTTTTACGAAAAAATCGCGATTATTTTGGTAAAAATCGTGGGCCCATGAAATAGAAACCCTATAAGTTCAAAAATCGATTTTTTTTTTTTGTCATTTTTGCAGCCCTGTCATTTTCCTAACACACCCTGTTGGCAGTTCATGGTAATGTTAAATTCTTAAAGTAAAAGTGATATTTCCTTTATTTTTCATTTTCATCCTTTTACTTAAATTTTTAACATTACCATGAAATGACTCAGGATGTTTAAGAGTGGTTTCGACCTCATTGGATTTCATATGGAGAAACTAGAATTTTAGATTTAACTCAAAATTCAGCAGACTTAATGGTTTTCAGGGTTTCATGGTTTGGGGATTTGCATTGTTTCCATTTGATTCTATTATGTGTAAGGGTATGAGATTGGCATTTGATCAAGAGTATGAAGTCCTTTAAGAACCTTGATGTTGGTGGCATTGATTGCTGAACTTTGTTGATGTTGGTGGTATTTACTATTGATTGTTGAACTCCCCTACTGTGGCCTTAACAAGAATGTACCCTTCACTCAAAGGAAAACAACTGGTTAGGCATGTTAATCTTTTTCTACCGCATTTTAAGGTTGAGCAATCCAAGTCTGAAGACTTTGAGCTAGATGATGTTTATGTATCTCTTGTTGATGATCCCATTTCTGGTAGCGATGAATCAATGATGAGTTTCATGAGGAGGAGGAGAAGGAGCAACAATAGGAGGAGGAGATGACACCACCTACCCCTGCTACCGGTAGAGGACGTGGTCTACCTCCTTTAGCTCCTAGTGCTTCAGGATCTGGAGCACAACAGAGTCCATTGCCAGCCCCGCCAACTTCTTCGTCTAGAGGGAAAGATGTTACATTTTCTCGCAAGAGGGGCAGAGGAAATCAGTGGTATAGGTTATTTGGTGCATTCCTTTGTATATAACATTATGACTCATGATATGAGATACATTATTATATTTTTTGTTGATATTTTGAGGTTGAGTTGAGACTCAGGACTTAGTATTCAGGACAGGATTCAGTTTTATGTGTGATGTAGCACTAGACATGATATTACACATCTTATATATTAGTTTTTTTTTCATATTTACGTGTCAATGCATTTATTTTATGCTGTAGATGCTTTAGATATTAAAAAAATTGAAAAAAAATGAATATTTTTGTATGTGCCGATTTTTTCCCGATTTTTACGATTTTTTCCCGATTTTTACGATTTTTTCCCCTCGGCGATTTTATCCCGATCGCGATTTTTGTTACTTTGATAATTATAACATCTAAAATCTAAGGCTCCACCCTACAAAAGAAACCTCATCAAATTATATAAATAAGCAATCGACCTATTCTTATGAGATATTCAATTTTTTTTTTTTTTTGGTTCTATATGATTTAAGGTCATAAAGGTTCAGACTCATCACCTATAGCAAACATTTGACATGCTTAATTTTTTTTTTTTTTTTTTAATCGATTTAAGAACATCAAGATGCTATGGCCCACACTATACTCTATCTCACATTCATTTAATGATTCACATATTCTATGGCTTCATATTCTATGGTGGCTCGATCTCGCAAACATTCTAAACAGCAATCTCAGAATCATGAAAGACAAGGGCAAATTCGAGGTCCTGCTCGCGCGGGATTATCTAGTTGCTCGAGTGGGATTACCTGGCTCATTATCGGGGCCATTTCAAGTGAACCATTGACAGCACGAAATTGTTGTGGAAATGAGCAGAATGGACAGTGACAGCTCTGGTGACAAAAATATCACAGTTGCTGCCGAAGACTTTGCCTTGAGCTTGGAAATTTTATTGCGCAACTCAGCAGCATAGACGTAATCCTCATCCTCGATAGTTTTCTGCAGATCCGTTCGTAGACGCAAAATCGCTATTGCTTTGTCTTGAGCTTCATTCAATTAACACATTTCCAAATAAATCAATAAGTAAATTGAAAAATCTGGAACAGGTCTGCAAGCCTTTTTGAGGTAGCTACACTCATATTGCATTCAGAGGTCAAATTTTGAAATTTGTAGATGTCTGAAATTTTAATAATTTCTTGAGCATTTACCAATGTCATTTTCCCTTTTAATTTATCTTACAAGGAATAACAATTTGGGACTGTTTAGACTCACTAAAGCTTAACTATCCTACTGCTATCCCAATTTGCTCTTTATAAATCTGAATATTGCAAGTGGCCTTACTCAAAGAGATTTAAAGCCTGTTAATCGAATTGAAATTTAATCCATTAGTACTGTGGTTGGACGCAGTTATATAATTACAGTGAAATTTTGTGGTTTCAGTGAATTGTAAGGCCCTGAGTGTTTCCATTAACTCATTGAGGGAATACAAATTTAATTGACTATTTTCTGAAGGGCATTGACAACCCTGACATTGGTGTTCTGAGTATCTTAGAACATCGCTGGCTATTTTTTAAGTATCACCGTGATATCTGAAGATTGGTGAATTTAATTGCTTCCATCTTGAATGATTGATTTTGAGCATATTTTATGTAGCTTACTGGTGTTCTTGGGTCACTCATTAATGTCATAAAATCTGATTGCATTGCTAAAATCCCTCTTTCACTCATAAGCATTAGATACTACGTTTCTCTTGGCAAACTTACTAATTGTTCTTTGCTGTCCTAGGGACTGATTTATTATAAATAAATTTCATTGTGCCTTGCTCTATAGCCATTACTTACTGTTATCTTATTTGCTGATCTTACTTAGGGAATTAATTTTAAATTGCTTTCTGATTATTTAAATGCTTGCGTGGCTCTAAGTGCCTTCACTGATCCATAGGAGTGACAATATTGGATAAGGAGTATCTTCCTAAGCAGCTTGTTTACATCATTTGTCTTTTAATAGTCTTTATCATTCTAAATACAAGGATTGATGTAATTAATATCAATGTTATCAGAATCGAACCGATTATCGAACCGGAAAACCTTGTGGACCAGGAACCGGTCGGAACCGGACCAGAACCGGAAAAAAAAACGGTTTACCAAAAACACATAAAATATTCACATTTTAAAGAAAAACCAGATATATTCATGTACATCCATATTAATCCAAACCATTTAAACACAAATATGCAAAAGTTTTCATTATATAGGTGCAGATAGCCAAAATAGCACTTAGTGCAAAACATCACTGAACAAAAAATGTAACAAACATCAAGAAACAGGGTCTAAAAGGCCTTTATAGTCCAAAATAACATGTTAGATCATAGTATTATACTATAGCCTACAATACTACAAGCTACATATGATCAAATCATCAATCATCATCAGAATCCCTAAGTCACCTGATACGGGGATACGGGGATTCGAAGAATCGGATATGAGTACAGTGACCCCGGAACAGGATACTTCTGGGATACGATACGTTATATATTATTTTATTAAAAAATATATATATTTTAAAATATATATATATATATTAAAAATTAGATATTTTTTACACAAATTCATACTTAATTCATTGATTTAAACATAGATTTATCTATCATCTTTGATAGTCAAGGTTTTGTTTGAGTGATGGGTACATTTTTAGTAGGGTCATGATAGAGGAGTTTGACAACCAATGTCACTAACATCAAGGTACATAGAGGGATTGGTGCTCTTGATTAAATACGAGTTCCATACCCTAATACATGATAAAATTCGATGGAAACATTGCAATAGCAAAATCCTGAAATCCTGAAAAACTGATAAGTCTGCTGGATTTTGAATGAGATCTAAAATTCTACTTTCTCCATATGAAATCCAATGAGGTCGGAACCACTCTCAAACATCCTGAGTCATTTCATGGTAATGTTAAAAATTTAAGTAAAAGGATGAAAATGAAGATTAAGGAGAATGTCACTTTTACTTTAAGAATTTAACATTACCATGAATAGTGTGAGGGAAATAGAGGGGGTGGGGGTGTTTAAGTAGCTTTAGGGGGGGCTAGGGTAGCGTTATTAACAAGGAAAAATAATAATTTAGAAAAAAAATTTTAAAAATTAAAAAAAAATTAAGAAAAAAAATTTATTTTTTTTAGTGCCTGTGCTTCGAGGAATCCTGGGTGAACCTGCCGAATGTTCGAACTGACTGCATTTAACCGGCGGTTAAGGACGAATCCTATGTTTTAAGTACTGAACTGGCCACATTTCTCTAGTCAGAGGCTGGCCAGTGATTTAACTTTGCTGAGCCAAAGACTAACCGGTCATTTCCGCCCGTAGGGCTTGCTAATTAAGGAGAATGAAAATTTAACATTACCATGAATAGTGTGAGGGAAATAGAGGGGGTGGGAGTGTTTAAGTAGCTTTAGGGGGGGCTAGGGTAGCGTTATTAACTAGGAAAAATAATAATTTAGAAAAAAATTTTAAAAATTAAAAAAAAATTAAGAAAAAAAAATTATTTTTTTTTAGTGCCTGAAGCTAGAACTCTATTCCGAACTGACCAGATTTTAACTGCTTATCAAAGATTGAACTGCATGGTTAAACAGAACCGTACATCGGTTGAGGGCTCATTTAGTCCTGGGAATTGCTTCAATGTCTGGCTTCAGACTGACTGGTTTTTCAGAACTGCACTGGTTTATAACTTCAGACATATTGTCTTAATGAATGTCAATAGCAATTCTAATTGACTATTGGCCACATGTTTAGTTAACTTGCTCAAAATGAAGTAATGATTACTGCTGATTAATTTGAAGATTG